>CM075022.1:2710296-2770330 GCA_037576675.1 Pangasius sanitwongsei
ATTCTGATCATTTGGATGGGTGACCGAATACTTTTGGTAATATAGTGTATATATATATATATATATATATATATATATATATATATATATATATATATATATATATATAGTTTTCATTCACAACTCGGTTGAATCCAAAATGGCTTCTAAGCATTTTTCTAAGAGTGTAGAGAGCAAAACATAGAAAGACTGACAGAGTAAATGGTGAGAGTGAAAAAGAAAGAAAGAAAGAAATGATCCACTGAATGTATGCACTAACTGCTTAAGCTCCTCTGGTAATTAATTTCTTCTTGATACCTAAAACCTGTCAGACGTTCTCAGTTTAGCTACGTGAGTTCTTGAAGGGTTCTTGAAAGAGTTTATTAGATGATTAAAGGTTCTATGCCTCCTAAAAGGGCTCTCTGTGGAACCCTTTCTGTGGTAGGGTTTTACATAGAACCATTAAAGGTTCCCCAGAAGGAGACGCAAAGGACGTGCAAGAACCCTAAAGACACTAAAGAACCATAAGATTGCTTAGTGCCATTAAGGAGAACTCTCAGTGGCAAGATTTCTTATGTTTTTTAAAAATGCGCCCTGATGCTTTTGCCTTAAACTAGACAGACGTTATTTTGATGCAAATATTAGAAGAATAAAATAGGTCCTGACAACCCAACTACACACACATACACACACACACACACACATGCACTGCACCTGCATGTTTGCTCCCTCACACATCACTCATAATAATGCATGCAGACATGCAATATGTTCACACACACATACACAAACACACACACACACACACACACACGTACATACGTACACACACACTTTAGTTCACACAAACGTGATAACTGTGCACACACAAATCACACTTAGATGTATGCTCTCTCTCTCTCTCACACACACACACACACCTTTCATTTATTTTCCTGAAGGCTGAGTGGCAGTAGACATTGCCTCATCCCCCCATTCCTGTTCCTCTTTCAAAGCCGCTGCACGCCGTAACGCCACCCAAACATGGCCGCCTGGCTTTAGCAAACATGGCACAGCGTGCCCCGCAGCATGGCGGCTAATAACACACGCCCAGGTGAAAACACATTACTGCTCTGCGGCAACTATAGGAGTGAAAAGAAATACAAACCCCTCCTGGAACTGCATCTCTGACTGAATTTCTGAGCTTCACACACACACACACACACACACATACACACACAAACACACAGTAACCTTGAAAAGACTAACATCTGCTATAATGATCAACCTACATACTACATACATAGACTACTCACACTTATACCACTGTGGGATGCTCGATTCTGATTGGTCAGAAGGTGTTGATTAATTGTCTATAACAGCAGCTCTAACAGCAGTGCAGCTGCAAATCACAGGTTTATATTAATGTGCTCGCTCTAATACATTACTGTTTCTATAGTAACAGCGAACCCATGGACTTGTAGTGAAGTTTAATATTAGATATAAGTCACTATCAGCATACGGGCCCATACATAAAGGATTCCTGACCTTGCAGAAGGTGCTCCCGCTGCGACGTGTTGCCGAAAAACAAATCAACACCTTCTACTGTTGTGTCTTAACAGCAGTAGTGAACAGTTATACACAGTTTGAGGTTATTGGGGTCGGTTAAATGTTTTTTTTTGAACATTTAATTATCAGCATTACTGAAATCACAGGGCAGGTTGGTAGAGAGTGTTTACTGATGTGTGGTTTTAAATGCAGAGGAAGAGCAAGCCAAGTTTTTGATCATGGCCTGGAGGTCAGACAGTGCCCCAGGAAATAGATGAGAAAAATGAGAACGTGGTCCAGAAACTAACCTTGGCTTTGCTAATGGATGAAGCGTCTCAGCAGCATTTCAGATGCTGGTGTATATTTTTATATCCGATGAATATTAGCAGTGTGTACTGTGTTGTATTGTTGTCTTATTACCGTACAGTGGTGATAACGTCACAGGGCAGTGCTTCGACATCTATCAGTCACGACATCTATCAATCTAGCACTTTATTAGTTAAGTATTTAAACAAAATGAAACACCACTTGTTATGAATTCCCTCTCCACACTGCCTGGTTGTCATGTTCTCACTTTTAGTTTTTTAGTTCACTGTTTTCTGTTCTAGTATGTATGTCACCTGTGTCATGTAATTAATTAGTTAATAAACCTGTGGATATATTTCCACTTTATGCCACTGGTCTTTGTGTGTTCTTGTGTCTTGCCCAGTCACCTCATGTGTGTTTTCCTAGTTTTCCAGTTCATTGCTACTATCACGTTCATATTAAAACCATTCGTATCCAGTTTCTGCTTATTTGTTTTGAGTGGACATATGACTAGCCAACTGGTACCAAATCAAATGACGAGAGAAAGGCTAATTTGCCAAATCTTGCACTGATTTTGAAAACCTGATTGATTTCAAATCTGCTTCATCAAATCTTGCTGCAATTCCCAAAATCCGGCGCAAGCTCTTAAAGTTGGTAAGAGGCACCGCTGTAAAACAAGGACAGACCTCCCTTCACTCCCCACGTGAGAAGTCAGCAAAAGCTCACTAACTTCAGTTTCAGCTGCACGGCACTGCAAAGCACAGTAATCCAAAGAGCTCTAAAACTTTACGATTTCTGAAAGCACACAGAATGTATGACTTCAGCCTAAACTGATCCATGAGTGGTGCTGCTGCAGAGATTTAAGGGTTTTTTTTTCTAGGCTACAACAATAACAGAGAGAGAACTGTCCTCAAAAAGTCCTGCAGCTCTCACACCTGACCCAGGCCAAATTATAGCCATACCGTCAGATGCTCTGTGTGTGTGTCTGTGTGTGCGTGTGTGTGCGTGTGTGGAGAGAAAGAGGTGTGCTGCCACTGCGGGCCAGCATTGTGTCATGTCACATTCAGCTCATCTGTCAATGTAGTGGATTATTTCTTGAGAGAGCAGAATTGGCTGCCTGGAATCGGAGCGCCATCAATCTCGGCTGAGTGCCGGGTGCAGGGGAGGCCGGGCCGCATGGACTCATGGGATATCAGCCAAGCGGAACCGGGCGCCCGAGCAGGTGATGGAGCAGCCGAGCGACTCTCGTTACTCAACATCATCCTCAGCAGTGACGGCGAGAGGAGAGAGTGTGTGTGTGTGCGAAAGATATGGAGTGAGTCAAAAGGACACAGAGACAGACTACACAGATTGCACACATATGAAATGAAAGCATAATCCAAACCGCCTAAATGACACACACACACACACACAGACACACACTCTATCACCCAGCACACACAATCTATTGCCTAGACACACAATCTACTCAAACCATCTCACAAACCACAACACTCAAGCTGCACACCACGACTGCCAGCTACTCTAATTAGATTACTTTGGACTCAATCTGGACTCCTAGTATATAACCCAAGCTTCCTAAAAACCATTCCTGCATCAGCACGGTTAACTGTTTCCCCTGATTTAATTCTCCAGCAGATCCTGAACTGAGTGTGTGTAGTCAAACACAGTCAGTTTAGCCAATGAGTTTAGCACTGTGTGCGAACTGCAGGTCTAAATTATCACTCAAAAGATGTCTCGGTGACATTAAAAATGGAGTTTCGCGAACAAACTCCCTTGTATTAATAATGAATACGCCAAAAAGCACCAGGTTCTTTAAAGTGATGCCTCAGAAGAACTAGTTTTGGTTTCCTGTTAATTAAATTTCATGGTGCTACACAGACGTAAAACATTTTTACCACCATAAATGAAAAAATGAATCCACAATTTTTGTATTCATATGTTTATTCAGTGTATTGTAGCAAACAGGAAAGAAAGGCTAAAGAACCATGGACCGAAACGAGGGCACGGGTTCTCCAACTTTTCGGAGCCGGGAACATCTTTAAATGTAAAAATAAATCACTTATCAAAGTTTGGATTAAAAAGCTTCTTAATAAGTATAATAAATATAATACCGTTAATAATGTCGGATTGTGATTTTGAGGGCCACGGTGGTTTAGTGATTAGCGCTGCTGCCTCGCAACTCTGGTTTCCACCCCCAGTCCAAAGACACGCATTGTAGTCCGATTGGTGTTTCCAAATTGAGCACAGTGTGTGAACGGTTGTGTAAGTGTGTGTGCGATTGTGCCCTGCTATGGGTGGGAACCCCGTCCAAGGTGTCCCCCACCTTGTGCCCCGAGTCCAGACTCCCTCGCGACCCTGTGTAGGATAAGCAGTACAGAGAATGGATGGATAGATTGTGATTTCCTGTAACAAAAAAAAAAAAAACAAAAAAAACAAAAAACACAGACCTCACTTTGAGAACCAGTGACTTAGGGAACATACTATCTTTAAGGAATCAAACATTATTATTATTATAATTATTATTATTATTATTATTTATTTTTTAAATTATGATATTATTCAATGTTTTATCAGCCTATTATCATCCATCTCACTTTCAAATCGTTTCTAACAGTTCTAGTTTTAAAACATTAGGCCACACCCCCTACCTGAATCTCATGACCAAACTACGAGCTGAGGAAGAAAGGGATAGTCTTCAAAATGAAGCTACGAGTGTTTATAGCTCTGTGACGACTGTAGTTCTGTCTGTCCATTTTTACAAACAAACTGAACAGCTTGATGAGATTAAAGTGAGTGTGTGATGGTTTACACATGCAGGTTTCACAATACTAAAAGTAACTCCAGTTCAAAACATATTGAGAATTTCATGTTGATGGTTAAGGATCTGTGACTTGAAGGGTGTTTGTTCAAATCCTACACCGCCACAGAGCCCCTGAGTAAGGCCCTTAACCCTGAACTGCACAGCTTTACGCTTACAACAAATCATTTGCTGAACAAATAAATATAAATATCAAGAAACCTCCTCTAACTCGGTGCACTCATAACCATTTCTGAATTATTTCTTGATTTGACTGAATAATTCTGCACGCTACAGAGATTACAGCTGCATGCTGTCTACCGCTATCGAGGCCACGCCGTATCCCTAACGCTAATATGAAGAATATGAAGTGTATGCGTTCCATTTGGTTAATGATTAAATAAGTGATGACAGACATTCATAATGCATCAGGCTCAAGTCCCAGTTAGGCAAAAAAAAAAAAAAATCGCTTTCAATTCAGAATGCTGCTTTTAATAGAGTCAGATTGCATAATAAAAGATTTTTTTTTTTTTTAAAATGTAAAAAGAAAGCATGTTCAAATGCTGGAGCCCTCTCTCCCTCTCTCTTTTTCTCTCCCTCTCTTGCCTATTTTTGTCCCAATGTCTGCCTAATGAAACTAGAGATGGCCCTGAAATTACAAAATCAATTCTAATTCAGACATTCATCATAGTTTTCAAATTTCCAGAAAACAGGATCAGTAATTTCAACTGAGGGCCAGTCTGATATCGATGTCCAACTCAACTGCCTAATGTGGCCATTAGTAAAAACATGATTTTATTTCATGGGAGGCGACGTTATATTCCAGTAGTGGATCAATGGTAAAAGAGCACATGACGCATATTAGGGAGTAATTTCTGTTAGGGATTGTGACTGTATATCAACATGATGCCGTGCTGTAATAAAGACACCGGAGACAGTTACATCTTTTACATTATGCTACACTAACAGAGGTAATGACATCAGTGAAAAGGCATACAAAAAGTTCAAGTACGCTGAGTTTCCAGTTTATTAAGTACATCTATCTAATATATAATAAACTGATAAGGCGGAGCATGAAGGACGTGCACTGGAACTTTTGCAGAGTGGTAAGCGGTTTTTTTTTTTTTTACTCCATTTTCGGCCAACTGGGTCCACAATTCCCACCCACTAGCTAGCACTACCCTATCACACGGCAGCTACCAACCAGGAGGGGTGAGGACTAGCATGCGCTTCCTCATGTGAACCAGCTACACCTTTTTGAACTGCTGCTCATGCTTCATCACTGGGCGGCTGAACATTCAGAGAAAAGCGCTATCTACCCTCTTCCACATACATGAGCTCACAGGTGCGCACGATTGGTTAGTGTCGCTCTGACTGGCAGGGAGAGAGTCACACCATCCCTGCCACTCCGAGAGCACGGACCACTGTGCAGTGCATTCAGACATATTAACATAAACCTGTGATTAGTGGCTGCGCTATTTTGAGAACTGTTGTCATAGAAACTTAATCAACACCTTCTGTCCAATCAGATTTGAGAATTCAAAAGTGCTGCGGTATAATAAAGATTTACCAATGGTTTATTCTGGATATTTATTATTTCTGTTTTGGATCTGGGATTTGTTTTTTTGTTTTTTTTTAGCTTTTAGATTGGTTCACCTTTCCATCACAGCTGGACTACAGCACCGTAACTCCTCTTTTTTTCCCCGGTGCTTTTGGCTGCCTGTGTCTTTCACAGCCTAAGAAAGGTATTATATAGATTACGCTTACTATTTATTATGACATCCACTTCATCACTGGGTCTGATGCAACCCTCTGTAAACTACTTCAGTTTGTCTCTTTAACATTTCCCAGGGAAGATGAATGCAGAGAAGAGGTTCGAGTTTCATCATCTTAACCGTTAGTGTTAAACAGTGCGTGCCCTTTCATTTTATAACAAATCCATTACTTACTTTGCTTCTAAAGCCTCGGTGCTATTGAGGAAACCTGCTCATTTGATTAGCATTGTGTATATAGAAGTGTGCTAGTGTGTAAACACTGCGGTTGATCGTATTTAAGAGGAGACTGTGGTTGCAAGCACAGCTCTTGGCTTGCGGGTTTGTTTTCTATGAAAGACATTAAGTCGACTATAATCCGCTCGGCGTGGAGAGAAGAAAAGCCCTCATACTGTACACCCGAGAAGTAACGTATGTGTATGTGAGAGAGAGAGAGAGAGAGAGAGAGAGAGAGAGCTTGGAGGTGTGGGAAGCTGCATGTACTTATTTTTACCCGGAAAACATCATGCCATCTACATACGTTCTCCTTTCTTGCCTCTAGAAAAGTGTTCTTTACACGTGATGGGATCTCCGCATGCTGTTTCTCTCGAGAGTGATGATTTCTTTCTATTGTTAAACCAACTGCATGCATAATTCACCAGACACATTCTGTAGGTCACGCTCTTCTCGGTACATCTTTGGCATCGTGCTCTTCCAGGCCTGATGAAAACCACGAGCGAAAACTTTTTTTTTTTTCTCCTGTTCGAATCTCTATCTCAACTTGTCTCTTTTTAATTCTGTCTCTCTCTCTCTCTCTCTCACACACACACACACACAAAGACCTACATATACATATACAATATCAGGTTTTAAAGTTTTGAACACTGTATATTTTAGAATTTCTGTTTAACTATTAAACAATAGGCTCATGGCCCAATATAAAAAATAGATAATTATTAGAAAAAGAATGAGTATAAGAAAAAATTTCATGTTCCACCCACCACTAATAATCCTACTAGGAAACTTAGAGACGCTCTGCAATAAACTCCCTTAATACAAATATTTCCTTTTTTTGGCGAACGTGTAATATGTTTTACTTAATTGCTATTCTGCATTTTTGTGTTTTGTCTGTAGAACTAAAAGTACTTAAACTGTAATAAGACATAAGAAACTCCAGGTATGAGGCAAAGTAGTGCAAGCAAAGTGCATCCAAAACTGCAGGAGCTGAAACCAGAGCAATTATTATCAGTTAATATCTTCAAACCATAACTTTCATTCCATGTTTTTTGCAGTGTACAATATTGCAAAAAATAGCATTATCATAATACTTTTGCATAATAGGTTTGGCAGCAAAACTCTAGTGCCACATTTAAGAATAAACCGTTTTTTTATGTTATCTAAGGAATAAAACAGAATGCAGGGTTGTAATGTGGCTTGATGCAAATACTGTCTCCTTAGACAATCTCATTTTGAAAAAGTTAAATTCACAGCTTTACCTCTGACTGTTATAGATCTGTGGTAGTGTTTCACATGTTCTCCTCACGTCCGCATGGGTTTCCTCTGGGTTCTCCGGTTTCCTTCCACCTCCCACCCAAGAGACTGGCTGCTCTTAATTGGCCTTAGGTGTGAATGAGTGTGTCACTGTGTATGGTGGATGAAATGAAACACCCTGCGGCGTGTATTCCCGCCTTACTCCCAGTGTTCTCGGGATAGACTCTGGATCCACTGAGAAGGATAAAGTGCTTACAGAAGACCAGTGAGTGAGTGAGTGAGTGAGTGAGTGAGTGAATGAATGTACCATACCTTGAACATGTTAAGCATGTCTTCTGTCTTTTTGTCCCATTTGTAGATTAGTGAGTTTTCTCAAAAGCTGTGTTTTTGACATTACTTCAGCCTCTATTTCATTAACTTGGTCATTTATCAGGCCGTTCTCCTTGCAGTCATCTGGTACTACTTAAAACGACATTTTCATACGTCACACACATGAGGAGCTGATATAAATATTTAACAAGAATACAGCAATTCATCTTGCCTGCCAATAAACCACTCTGGCTTGTTCTAAGTCACTCAAGTTATGGTTTCAGCACTCCATTAAAAGCGTGACACACTGTGCTTGATGCAGCGGTTTCCCCGATTAGAGAAGCAGCTCTTGGAATTCGGGCCTTTCTGACCCCCACACTGAAACTGTAGCTCTGCGTAAACACTTACTGAAATCTGGCGAGGAACATAATTCTCATTTCCACCAGAGTCTGTGTGATCAAAGCAACTGGCATTCATAGCATACTGATGGGGGAGTGTAGCCTGGAGCCCCACACACACACACACACACACACACACACACACACACACAAACACATATGCTTGCACACTACCACCCGAGTTATTGTGCTACAGCAGGTTGGCTGAAGCTCGCTCTCCAAATGCTTAACGCGTCAGCTGAGGGAACCAGAGAGGCGACTGATAGTGTGTGAGACAAAACTGATTCTCAGATGCCCAATCTCACTCACTCTCATTAATACACACACTCACACACACACACACACACACATTTGTAATTCTATCCTTGCATGGTATTTCCACTAATATTTGTGCAACACCAAAAACACATAACCCAACATCTAACTTGAACTTCTTATGGATTTTTTTAGTTAAAACATATTTATTTTAAAAAATGAAATAAATGTAATTTTTATAGTTAAACAAATATTTTAATATTAGTTCTCGTGGGGACCAGCCAAATGACCCAGTAAGATCAAAACATTCACAGGTCACATTTTCATATTATTATGAAGGCACTTGGTCCCAATAAAGAGATAAAAAATATGGTCCACACACACACACACGCTCATACACACACGCACACACACACACACACACACCTATCTGAAGACATGTAAGCAATATAATATATTCATCACAATTTTTTGGCTAAACAGTAATGTCATGTTTACAGCAGACATTAACAACTGCGGTTTTAATTATATTGTAAAGTTTTAATTATTTGACGTCTTCAAAAGCAACTTATTGAGGAAAACAAAAACATATATAATTCATCACAATATCGTTATCATCATCATTTTTTACAGCTCTAACTCATGAATCTTCAAACACAGTCACGTGCGGAATTCGATTACAATCGATAAATCCCCGGCGCACAGAAACTTCCTCCAATCTGCTTCATGAGTTGTAAAATTGTAGATAATCGGAGCGAAATGTAAAACATACGCACCAGTTCATAAGCCTAATGGACCATGCAGCAGTGGCACCTGTGTGAATTTGTTCGCGGTTAAACCCAGCTTATTATACATCTTAAAACATTTCAATGAGTAACTACTGCAAATTATTCAGTAACTACAGGAGAGGAATTTAAGTCTGACCAGGAGGATGGATGGATCAGGAGAGTGTAAAGCCCTTGGCAACGCGGGTTTAAACACTAAACACTCTTTGTGGTACTACTGTCATTAAATCATCATTTACTAACTGTACATACAAAATGTTACTAACTACAATTTAATTATAACTAAAAGCTACAAAACTCTGGCCTATTCTCTGCCTGTGTGGGTGTGTCAGGAGGTATAATGATTGACAGCGGCAGCGTAGTGTAACAGGCTAGAGACATTAAAACAAAGCTACGGCTCAAGACAACAGCTCGCAGAATGAACCTTAGTCAATTATTTCTATCTTACAAACAATTTCCAGTAGTTTTTCCTTCATATATTATTATAGTACACCAGTGTAAAACTCTACGCCATGACAAACCTCCAACAAGTGTTGCATCACACTTAATAACTGACTCCAGAGGTTGTTTTTTTTCAGCTTCATTGGCTAATTATCTACATCATAATTAGTGATTATAACACTAGATCCCTCATGAACTGGTTTATGTTTGTCTGAACCACACTTCTCAAGAAAGTTATACATTATCAGTTTGTGTTACTGATTGTACTGTACTACAGTCGCAGGTTCAGATACACCACTGTCCTGAACATCTGAATATTACCCCTGCTCTAACACACTGAGCTCAAGTCAGGGTATAACAGAACAGACCTGTTATTGACATATTATTAGTTGAATCAGATGTGTTACAGCAGGGAACAAAATTTGAGGGAAGAAGAGGTAGAGATAGTCCAGGACCTGCACTGGGAACACTAGTATATTGTAAGAGAGTATATATAGTGTGAGACTGCATGTCATTGTATTGTATTGTACCATTCACCAATCAGCCATAACATTAAAACCACCTGCCTAATGTTGTGTAGATCCCCGTTGTGCCACCAAAAAAACCCTGACCCATCGAGGCATGGACTTCACAACACCTCTGAAGGTGTGCTGTGGTATCTGACACCAAGATGTTAGCAGCAGATCCTTTAAGTCTGCTAAATTGCAAGGCGGGGCCTCCATGGACAGGACTTGTGTTGTCCAGCACGTCCCACAGATGCTCAATCAGATTGAGATCTGTGGAATTTGGAGGCCAAGTCAACACCTTGAATGCTTTGTCACGTTCCTCAAACCATTCCTGAACAATTTTTGCAGTGTGGCAGGGCGCATTATCCTGCTGAAAGAGACCACTGCCATTAGGGAACACTGTTGCCATGAAGGGGTGTACTTGGTCTGCAGCAATGTTTAGGTAGGTGGTACGTGTCAAAGTAACATCCGGATGAATGCCAGGACCCAAGGTTTCCCAGCAGAACATTACCCAGAGCATCACACTGCCTCCGCTGACATGCCTTCTTCCCATAGTGCATCCTGGTGCCATCTCTTCCCCAGGGATGCGACACACATGGCCAGCCACATGTGAAAGAATACATGATTCATCAGACCAGGCCACCTTCTTCCACTGCTCCATGGTTCAGTTCTGATGCTCACGT
Source organism: Pangasius sanitwongsei (assembly GCA_037576675.1). Classification (NCBI taxonomy): domain Eukaryota; kingdom Metazoa; phylum Chordata; class Actinopteri; order Siluriformes; family Pangasiidae; genus Pangasius; species Pangasius sanitwongsei. The sequence continues at coordinate 2,721,528 of CM075022.1, forward strand.
GCCCATTGTAGGCGCTTTCAGTGGTGGACAGCTACGCGGCCCCATACACAGCAAGCTGCGATGCACTGTGTGTTCTGACACCTTTCTATCACAGCCAGTATTAACGTTTTCAGCAATTTGTGCTACAGTAGCTCTCCTGTGGGATCGGAACAGACCGGCTAGCCTTCGCTTCCCACATGCATCAGTGAGCCTTGGGCACCTATGACCCTGTCACCGGTTCACTGGTTGTCCTTCCTTGGTCCACTTTTGGTAGGTACTAACCACGGCATACCGGGAACATCCCACGAGACCTGCAGTTTTGGAGATGATCTGACCCAGTCGTCTAGCCATCACAATTTGGACCCTGTAAAAGTCGCTCAGATCCTTATGCTTGCCCATTTTTCCTGTTTCCATCACAACTTTGAGAACTGACTGTTCGCTTGCTGCCGAAGATATCCCACCCCTTTCACAGGTGCCATTGTAACGAGATAATCAATATTATTCACTTCACCTGTCAGTGGTTTTAATGTTATGGCTGATCAGTTGATAGTACTATATTGCATCCTATATCATATTGTCTCATATTGTATCATGATTTACTGTACTGGGTCATGTTGTATTCTATTATATTGTGTTGCATTTTATCGTATTTTATTATACCGTATTGTATTGTAACATATATCGTATTGTATTGTGTCGAATTGGATCAGATGTATTGTATAGGACTGTATCATACTGTATTGTTTCATATCGTATTGTATTGTATCATATTGTAACATGTTGTATAGGATTGTATTGTAATGCATTGTTTCATATTGTATTGTATTCTATTGTAGAAGATTTATGCAATTTGCCTTATCCAGAAGTTACACAAGTGAAAGGACATTACATTTATGCAAATGAGCAGTTGTTAAGGACTTTGCTTAGCAGGTTAGCAATGCTGGGGTTTGAACTCATGGCCTTGTATTGTATCATATTTTATTGTATTGTGTAGTACTGTATTGTCTTGTATTTTATTAGATTGTATCGTTTTGGATTTTAATGTATTGTATCATATCGTATTATATCATATTGTATTGTATCGTATCGTATTGTATCATATCATATTATATCATATTGTGTCGCATATCAGATTATATTGGATCATATCACACTGTATTTCATTATATCATACTGTATTGGATTGGAAGACATTGTAACATATTGTATTATATTGTCTGTATGTGATTGATCTGTATTATATTTTATTGCATTGAATCTAATTGTATTTTGTCATATTCCATCATAATGTGTTGCATTGTATTGTACACATCGTATCACATATCAGATTATATTGGATTATATCACACTGTATTGCATTGTGCCATATCATAACATATTTGAGTGTACTGTATTGCTCTGTATTTATATTACTGCTCTTTGTAGTTATGTGTAACTGGCATTGCATGTTGCTGTTATTCCTGATATGTCACTTTCTTTACAGTAACAAGTAAGTATTCCAATGGCCACTAAATTTTTGAAGCCCAACCTAAACTGAATCAGATTTTTCCAAGACATTTGTCATTACTTTCATATACGACAGCTTTCAGTCACACAAGGTCATGGTAGAATGACTCGCAGCTTGCACAAACAGTACATTGCTCATCGATTTGGAACAAACGACACACATCTGGACCCAACACTGCAGGCTGGTGTGAGCTATCAAGAAAACAAGTACACCGTTAATGCTAATGAGTAACACAACAAGGAAAGCCTGCTAATTACTGTATATGACGCAAATTTATTTTAAAGCTACACACACACATACACACAACACACACACACACACACACACACACACATATATATATATATATATATATACCATTAGCATATATTTGCATTATAAACAGCGAACAACAGCTCTATCAACATTTAGGCGGCCTCTGAATGAATGCGTAATTAGGACATTTAAAAATAACAAAGAAATCTGCATTTTTAGTGCATTTTGACATTTTAGGACACATATATATTTAAATGTTTTCCATGACTGGACACCTGGACGATGAATTTGAATACCAGGTTTTCCAGGATCCATGGTTACCTTGAAAAAACAGCAGCAATACAAGCAGCAGACCAGGATGGGCAAGGTGAAGGCACATACCCTATTTTCCAACCACATGTCATCTCTGTAACATGCCACCATCTGAGAAAACTACACAGCAGCTTCTAAAAGACACCTCAAACCAGGCTGCTGATTTGCTCAGCAGGGAGGCACTCAAACAGAGTATAGGGCACGCTCGTTGAGGGAGACCGTATAGACAACATAAATAAAATAAAGCCAGCGGGAGAAAGACGGACGCAGAGGAAACAGGCCGTCGCATGGATGATAGCTGACACGCAGCACATTTAGCGTAGAGAGGAGCTGAGGGCGTGACTCACCGAGAATCTGGATGGCGTTATGGCCGGGTCGAGGCACGTGGTGCTGCTGGATGGTCTCGTACAGAGTGGCCTGGCAGAGCACGAGGCAGCTAACTGCTATCCACAAACACAGGAACCACGACATGGCAGGAGGCAGGCTGTGGAGAGACAACACACCCAGTATGAAGAATAACATGTAGTCTGTGTGATTAGATATGACAAATCACCACACACAACCTGAAAGACGTTTTTTTTTTTTTTCTTCCATAATGTGGCGTATTTCTTAGTGGAACAGAGAGTACGCAAAGCCAGTCTTTGTTTTTAGATTGGACTGCGAAACAAGGCATGGTCACATGCTCATAAATCCCAAGATGTTCAGAGGCAAGAAACAAGAAATAACAGGAAATGATACGATTTAAAAAGGTCTGGTTTCATTTCAGCTCGTCTCTAGTGAAAGTTAGAAAGTCATCATTAAGATATTAAAATTGTTTTAATCGCTCAAGTTCATTTCTGGTTATATCGTTATGGCACGTCACATTGTGGATCCCCGCTGGCTTTGAGCCTCCGTTTATTTAGACTTATTTACAGGTAACAGCAGTGTATTGATTAGCACCTGAACTGTGTGTTCTGCGCTCTGTAAATGAGCTCTAAATTTTCTAAACTGTGGCTCTGGAGTCAAGAGTCTAACTCTTTCAGACAGGCAGGTTTATTAGGCTTAACTTTATTATTGACGCCGGGGAGAAATATTAGATTTTGCATAACCTCAGGGGTCGGTGAACAACGAGGTAAATACCACAACACAGCTGGGATTTCTCAAACACAGGGGCCTGTTCTAGAAAATACTGACGTCTAATTTCCTACAAATGTCTTTACCTCATACCTCAGCACTACACAGTGTGTCAAAGAGTACACTGTGGTGAAACGCTGGGTTATTTTTACAACTCGGTTGCTGGGTTTGGCTTGTTAGGGCAGGTAGTTGGGTCGACAGGTTGGGGATGCAGACCTGAAAAGGAACAGGCACTGTAACGATTCATTTTCTGGCATTTTCCGCTGTGCTTGTCGAGACAGAAGTGGCAACCAGAAAAAGTCTGAAGTAAAAACAGCAACTTTTTGGAGTCTTTGTTCTGAAATTGCATTTGAGCTCTAGATATTACGGGCCAGACTTCAGTTAAGAGCCTTCAGGGTTGAGTTAAGAGTTAAGAGAAATTGCGTACGTCGGTATTCAAGCCACAGACATTATGGCTGACTGAAGCACTGTTTAGAAGTTATAAGTTGTAAGAGTGCGTGAGATTTTGAGTAAAACAGAGGACCTAGGTGCATTTTCTTGCCCGATATCGACTCGAGTGAGGAGACGTATTAATCCAGCGCCACTGCCTGACAGTTTGATGTTACCGCAATATGTTACGCTGGAATGATTGTTTTGGGCTGTAATTACAGTCTGGAAAACTATGAAATGCCACTGAGTTCCATATTAAATGCATAAATGTGACACTATTCATTATACCACGGCGCAGCCAAATGCTCGAATCTGATTGGTCTGCAGGTGTGCATTATTTGCGTATAACAGCACGGCTCGGAAAGTAGTTCCAGCTGTAACATGAATGACAGGTTATTATTAATGTGCTCGTTCTCATACGTTATTGTTTCTATAGTAACAGCTCATACACAGGGACCTGTATGGCAGGCGCTCAACATAATCTACGATTAATAATAAATGGATTTTAAAAAACATTTTGTTTAAAAAGTAAAACGTATGAACGATGATGTGATTATATTTTTTTAAGAGACATTTGTTTAACACTTATGGAAGAAGCCTCAAGTGTTAGTGCTTAGTCAAAATTTCCCAGCTCAGGAAAGTCTTCAGGACAGAGGAGTTTACACGTTCTGGTTTCTCAGTAAAATGACAAGATGTGGTTTTTTTTGAGAGAGAGAGAGAAAGAGAGAGAGAGAGCAAGGCTGGTGAGGGAATGACTGTTGATCGCAGTTATACCGCAATTGAGAATAGGAACTAGACTGTCTCTCCGATGTTTCCACAACATTAATTCCACAACTATAAACCGTTAAAATGCATGATGTATCGTACATTAATAAATTAATCATTGTAATGGTTGGCAAATCGCTGCGGTATAAGCGGAATAACACACTCCAGACAAAAACATACAAAAAATAACGCACTAAGCTTGCGTGTTGTGTCGCATCACACCACCCCGGTGTGTGTTATTTTCGTGGTCTGGAGTGTGTTATTCTTTCCGTAATGCAAAAAATGCTTATTTTCATTTTTTATGCATAATGTTATGAAGTACACTTAATAGATAAATGCTTGGTCAGCTTATCCTTCAAACCGTGGCCGTCTATTGTGTAACGCTCACTGTAACCATGACAACTCGCCCTGGGTTAGTCCATAATTTCCTAACTGACCCAAACTTGTTTATTTTTAAGCTTTTAGAGTGTAGTACTAAAATCTATACTTTGGCATAGTACAGTAGCGTAGTACGTGGTTTGACTCACAACGCCGGAATGTTAGCTCATGAATATTCAACATGTCCAACAAATGTAGCATATGTTTATTAGTATCATATTCTGATCCTCCATTCCTGCAGTAAATCCCCATTAATCCTCCAGGGTTTGAGGAAATGTGACGCGCTTCTTCTAACAGTTTCTCTCTGGCAAACCGCCATTTCATAACTGCCTGAGGGAGGAAATGAATAAACAAACACTTTCCTTTTTCTTCTTTCCTTCCACAACAACAGTAAACAAAGATGAAATCTAAACTAGGGTGGGTTATAACTATGCTTATGATTCATTTAGTTATATATCTATTCCAGTAAATAGCCTACAATAGGTAAGAGTACTTTGATACAAACAAACTGGACGTTCCTACCTTTAAATCTGGGTCGCCAGTGAATTAATTACACTCAGCTGAGCTGAATTAGCCGTGTTCCACTCACTGTGTTTCGTTCTGGATTATTTACAGTGATTTTATCTGTTTTATAGTTTAGAATTTCACATAACAGCGGCTTAAAATGACCTGAAAGTCTCTCGGTCCTCTAACCGGTGGATTGATTTGTAAATTTAAAAAAATAAATAAATTAAAAAATTCGGCTCATGCTTGGAACGGTCCATTCTCATCTCATCACGCGCCCCGTTCTAAACACTTCTTTACTGCGCGCGCAGGCACCACGTGCGCGGGATGTTCCTCTCTCTCTCTCTCAAACACACACACACCCACACAAATGCTTGGTATTGCGCACAAGACATGTAAGGTCTGGCGGTGGTGTTGCTGTGTTAATTGCGCACAGACCGCATGCGCCCAAAGCATTTTCGTGTGCATGAGAAATACTAATTGCAAGTAGGTCTATGTAACTTTTAGAGGAAAAAAAAATCTAGAATTGTTTATTATTTTCTGATTGCACGTGTCCCTCAAGGGTTCTTCGGGTGTTGAAAGCTCTCTGTGGTTGGGTTCTACTACATAGGCTTGATCTTTAAAGAGTTCCCCAAATAAATAAATCGAAGAACCACATGAAGGAACTATAAATGGAATTGTTTTTTTTTTTTTTTTGGTTTTTTTTTTTTAAACCATACAATAACCTGCATAGGCTTGATCTTTATAGGGTTCTACACAGTCTTAAAGGATTCAACAAAGACCTTGGGTTCTATATAATCTTAATCGATTGTAAATTTTAAAGGATTCTAGTTTTCGGGTTCTACATAATCTTAGAGGATTCAACAAAGACTTTGGGTTCTTTATAGTCTTAAAGGGTTCTACATATTCTTTGGGTTCTATATTGTGTTAAATATTCTAATTTTAGGATTCTATATAGTCTTAAATGGCTCTAGTTTTAGGGTTCTATGTAGTCTTAAAGAATTCTAGGGTCCTGTATTGTGTTAAAAGGTTCTCATTTTAGGGTTCTACATAGTCTTTGGGTTCTATATAGTCTTAAAGGTTTCTAGTTTTAGAGTTCTGCATAGTCTTAAAGGGTTATGCATATTATTTGGGTTTTATAATGTCTTAAAGGTTTCTAGTTTTAGGGTTCTGTATAGTCTTTGTGTTCTTTGTAGTCTTAAATATAGGTTTCTGCATAGTCTTAAAGGGTTATACAAAATATTTGGGTTCTATATTGTGTTAAACTGTTCTAGTTTTAGGGTTCTACATAGTCTTTGGATTGTATATAGTCTTAAAGAATTCTAGTCTTGGGGTTCAACATAGTCTTATAGGGTTCCCCCACATGGACAAACTGAAGAACCCCTTTAAGGAACTGTAAATGGAGCCTTTATTGCAGAACCCTAAAACAGAGTGATAATTGTTAATACTGAGCAGAATTAGGTCCAGACCTCCACGCTGATTAATATGCTGTTAGTCCTGCTGTGCTAGGGTTGTTTTTGTCTTTAATGGCCATTTTTAACGGTCATGTTAGAACCTTACCTGTTTTATCAACGCTCGGTTATTAACGTTCCGTCATCCAAAAAAAATAATAATGATAATAAAAAAGAAAATCCTCAGCGCGTGCAGATAAATCCGCCCATCCTCTCGGTGTGGTGGAGAAATCACCCCAACAAAATGAACATGAACAAAGTTCCCCTGTAGAGCAGCTGAGAGATTCAGAGAGCTCCTTCTGGCTCGGAGACGCGGAGGCTCGCGCGCAGTACACTCCTCATGTCACCTTTCAACCGAGCAAAAAGAGCGCGTCTCGCGCGCGTCTCGCGCTCTCTTTCCCCGTCTCCTCCGTCCCTCTTGTTTCCGGTGAGAGGGTGAGACGTGTGCCGGGGAAGTTTGCCGAGCTAATTTGCCTCTTCACATTGTGCAGCTCTCTCTCAGAGCGAGAGAGAAAAGGGAGGTCTTCCCTGCGCGTGTGACTCTCTCTCTCTCTCTCGTGCGCGCTCTTTCGTTCACTCTGCTGCTCGCGCGCTCTCCACCGGTCTTGTGCACTGAGAAGGCGCGTGAAGTGTGTGAGACTCTTTCTTTGCACCGCTCTAAGAAACAGAGAGAGAGAGAGAGAGAGCTTTCGTGTGTGCATGTGTGTGAGCGTGTGTGTGTGCGCGCGCGCGCGTGTGTGTTGCACTAGAAGAAGAGGGATCTTCACACCAGAAAGAACACATTATTCCTGTGAAGTGGTTACCAGATCATACAGTGTGTATGTCTGTATATGATGAGGGATCCAGGGGTCCATGATGGACAAGGCTGGTGGGGTGGCAGCTGACACCCATGAAATAAGCCTTGCCACCTCAATTTCCACCCCTGACCTCAAATCACATCTCTGAGAGGTCTATTATTTTTTACAGCTCATGCAGCCGTGTATCCCTGGAGTAGTAGAGGCTACAGAGCGACTATAAAGCCCATCCAGTCACCGTGTGGCCATTACTTTTTGCGTCAAGATATTCCTGGAAATTAGGCTTGTAACCGAATTAAACAGATAATGTGTTCTAAACGAATGCAAACACAGATACGAACCATGAACAGGAAGCGCACTATTCCTTTTTTTCTTTTAGAGAACGTCACAGGTTCACAGGGCATCTGATTGAGGCTAGACTGAGACTAGCGCTGTGTACTGGGACTGTGATCCCAAGGGACACCACAAAAAAGTGTTTTTTAACTTTCATTCAGTGGTTAGATATGAAGCTTGTTAGACAAAGACAAAGAAGGACCACGGACATTAACATAAGCACACAGTGATCCTTAGTAACTGCCTGGTCAGGGTCACTGTGGTTTAAATAAAGCTACTAGTTTGTTTATATTTTGAGAAATTGAACCAACTAAATTTGTTAGAAAATATCATGGCAAGGTAGAAGCAAATACAATAAACGTGTGAGCTGAATAATAAAAAAAAAAAAATCTCGTAGTTGAGGCCGATTATGAACTGGAGTGATGTAGCTGAGGTTGAGGAACTGTCAGAGCCAAAATTCACACACGCCATGAGAACAGTGATAGCATTTCTACCTCTAGGCCTTTTTTTAATCAGTCTTTTTCAGTGTTTCCAGCAGCATAGTAGTAGGGTTCATATTTAATAATAATAATAATAATAATAATAATAATAATAATAATAATAATAAAACCTTCTGGTTTAGGCCACACCTACTTCAGGTTTAAATCTGACACACATTACTGACATTTGGAGCACTAAACACATACACACATGGATATAGATAATGTCACTGTGTCACACCTCGATCGTAAATGTAACCGTAATTAATCTGCTTAATTAAGAGGTGCAACCCTTTAGTGTCTTCTCGCCCCCTCTTCGCCACCCTATGACAAAAAGTAAAACCTGAACACACCCTTGAGGCTTCAACCATTTCCAACATTAATTTGTAACAAGATTGTCTAACCTCTCTTTGTCCAAAAAACTGAGGAGTCTGAAACGTACTTCACATTTGCAGCTGCACAACACGATAGAAAAAGAAATCCAACAATGTCTAAAGCCGGGCGATATGACGATATGATCAATCAATACTGAGATAATTTTTGGTTTTGTGTTTATTAGTCTGTATAGGAAGTTTTTTTTAATGTCTGCTAAGATAAGATACTTTTTTTTTTTTTCCTTGTGAAATTAGGGCATTTTCAGAGCAATTTAATAGCAATTTGGGTAAACATTGCTAGCTAGAAGAAGAGGTTAAGAGGTTAGTTGTAGATTAGTGCTAAAAATAATCCATTTAAGTGTCTAAGGCTAAATATTCAACAAATATGTGCAGCAAAATGGAAAGACTTCGTGCGATATATTTGAATGGGAAACAAACATAGGTTAATTTTAGACTCATAAGCACACAGCAAGGCATACATCATCGCCATCTCCCCCATCTACTCTACCTACCTTCATCCTGACAACATGCTGGCAGTCGAGCTGATTGAATCCTGGTCCATATTCAGTCGTGTACACATTTTGGAGTGAGTATATATATATGCTGACCTCAAAAATGTGTGTGTGTGCATGTGTGTCAGAGCGAGAGAGAGAGAGAAAGCATCTGAGCCTTTGAAAAAGCACAAAAGGTTGAAGTTTTTGATGTCCCCTCAACCGAATCTACAAAAGGGAGCCATATTTGTGATGCTTTTGCCTGCTAGCTTTGCTAGCTTTTCTAACAGGAAGGCATTCTGGGTCCTCTCGCTGTTTAGATTCTCTGTGAGCACCTTCACGCTGTAGCTAGCTTCAGATATGCTAGCTGTGAGCAGCAGGAAAATGTGCTGGTATAAAAAAAAAAAAAGAAAGTATACAGTGCTGTGAAATAGGCAGAGGCTAATATTTATCATTCCCCTCAGCGGGATGTTGTATAAGGAACGGGGACCAGCGGGGCCCTGCAGACGAAATTGCTACCTGTGTATGACTAGCCGTTAACAAGGTCTTGTCACGAGGAAAAACAAGAGGAAGAGAAATAGAGGGAAAAGGGAAAAACACAGAAGAACAAAACAGGTTTTATGCGTCCCCACATACTCCGATCCCAGAACTTGGGTAATAGGTTCTCTCTTGACCACTGCTTGTGTCTGGGAGCTAGCCGAGTAATGAAATAATGACTATGACTCAGCAAACACTGGGGCTCATACACAAAGGATTTAATGGCTCAGATCTGTTGGTCTGAATGTGTCGAAATGACTGTAATTTCAAGCTAATGGGCTACAACAAAAGGCTGACCCGCTGCCCCAAAGTATCTTTATGGAGCTTACTGGTCAGAGATGATTGAGTCATTAGCATATGACAGGGATTTTGTGGAAATGTACAGTAAATGAATACAATTAGCATTTATTCCAGGAAGTTGTGCACGGCAGTAGCATTAGTGCTCCATCCAAACTGAACAAGTCTCCTAGCTTCAGCCTCGCTGGACGACTTATAAGAAGAGTCATCCAATTAGCTGGTTATTAGCAGTTATAGATGTTTACAGTGACACTCTTTCTGTCTCCCACATTTTTATTCACTCTCTCTGTCTTTCATGCTCGTTTGTAACGTCAGCCTGGTTTCATTTCACTTCTTTTCTTTCTCCAAGTGTTGTTTTGCTTGTCTGCTGGGAGGAGGTGATAATAACAGTATTTTCCCCTTGGGTTCTCACTCTCAATTGTTCTCTCGCTCCCTACTTCAATATATGAAACTCCTGTCATTTCTAAACATTGGTTAAAATCATAACTAGAGGCGATGCATTTGTGTCATTTGCGTCCAACCATGAATGATGTATATACCCGAGGTATTCAACTAAAATGTGTACCAGTTTGTAAAACTCATCATCGTCATTATTATTATTATTATTATTGTTATTATTATTAATATTATTATTATTATCGGTAGTAATAGTCAGTGCAGTGCAGGTCATATGGTACGAAACTGAATGACTTGGTAAACCTTGCTGTGGTAGGCTAGTTTAAATGATAACAAAATGCCTAATACAACCTCTTTGGAAAATCTGAAAGTTCATTTCATCATTGTCCAACAGCAAGAAGTGTCAATGTGTCTAACGTAGGAACAAGCAAGTATAGCTCAGCAAACTATTCCTTGGCTCCACTAACTACACTGAACAAACAGGTGAGCAAACATTGGATGCATTATATGGAGGAACGAGGAACATTTTATTTCTTCAGTTCGTTATTAGTTACTGTTAGCTAATGATACTGAATTTGTAACACGAGTGTTCTTGATAGCTTGATAAGAAGAAGAAGAATAGTAGCGTTTTTTTTATTATTTTCTATGGATACAGATTAGTATTTTGCCCTACCCTAGATGCCACTCCAATTACGTCATTACAGTCAGTCTGGCCACCTCGTTGTAAAAGTAAACCTGTGTCAAAATTTCTAGCTTAGAAAGGTCCGGATAAGCAACTAACATGACTGAGCCACTTTTAATCTATGGCTGTAAATAAGACCATTCAAAGTCGCTGTGTTTTGTTTTGCACTGGCAGACATTCATTTGCATACTTTTATCATCTCCGATATGTTTTTTTTTTTTTTCAAATACTTCGCTGAGTCAGCATCCAGACCGAGCTCTACCAGTTGATGACCCCTGCTGTGTAGTGTACAGCCACTGTTGCTCCATAACTAACCAATGGTGTTAACATGGGCTCGGATTCTGTACCAGAAAACCCTGTCTAATTCGGTATGTCCCTCAGTCTATCTATGTTTCAGGTTCTTTTAGTTCCAGTGATCGCACCAGTGGCTACTTCAGATGCGAGTTTCCCTTTTCCAGTATTGCGATTTTCCTTTCCTTGCATTAATGTAGCATTTTCCCCTGGTCCACATTCAACATATGCACTGATTAGCATATTCTCCACAAGTCGAGTCAGATCTGTGAGACAGAGGAAAAAAAAAAAATGCTAAACCATACCTAATGCAGTCATCGTCTTAGAATTTCTCCTGCTGTAACACACCAGTGCGTTCATGCAATCTGGGTAATTTCAGAACACAATGTTTCATCAGATATGTTTAAGATTACATTTGAAATTGATTTCTTTTTTAAAACACTGTAATGACCCTTTTTTTTCTGATATCCAAATAAAAGTCCCTCCTAATATATATAGCTAGGCTGACTATATATGACTCCTAAATAGAGCACAACATAATGGCGCTGCGGAACCTGTGTGATGCACTGCGGGGGATTCAAAAGAACACAATTTGAGTAAAAACGTGACTCTAACAAGCCTTGCAAATTGTTTACTATAAATTGTTGCGTATAATAATAAAATAACTAATCTGTGATTTTATAGAAGTAAAAATAAAGCATGCCATAAATAGCATGGTTTTTTTTTTAAAAGTTACATTTTCTTACATCAGGTGACATTTTAGTTAAAATGTTTAGATAATGCTGGGTCTTAAACATTCATGTGAAATTTTTTTTTTTTGCCTTCGAATATATAAACATATGAATAACATCCAAGCAGTGAAATTTGTTCCGGTGAATGTTTGTGTAGTGAGCTGTGAGTCTTAGACAAATTTGGTTAAATAGTGATCACTGTAAACAATATTTTATTTAAAAATAGATTTTATTGCAAACTATTGATTGTAGAATAGGCACCAGTTTCATACAATTAAAAAAAATAAAAATTTATGCAGAATGTGGCCTGAAAATGGCCGAAAACTGATGAGCACATCTAACCCACAGTCACACTGTGCTCTTCAGAGGACCACCAGACTTTTTTAGAGATAGTACACACAGTTTTGTCTGTATGAAAACACTCTTTAGCTCCATCCCTGCTTTGTAGCTATCACGTGAGTGACCAAGTCTTAGACACAAAAATATGCAAGAGTCCAAGAGGGATAGCTCAGCACCGTGTCGCTCTGGACGCTGTCTCGGTGATGCACACTGCATGAGAGTGATCTGGAGCGTCCTGTGTGATGTATAAATGAGCGCTTGTTCTGACAAATCACACAGCAGAGCAAGTTTGCTCGCTTAAACTTTTATTAGTCTTTGTTGAGGAAGTGTCTGAAGCATAGCTGCGTTTGCTCGGAGGTGCCTCGTGGGCAAAGAAGGACCTGGAAATGAAATGTAATGTAACTGAGGCAAAAAGAAGGTTTGGTGAAATGTACATACAGAAAGTTTTTTTTTTTTTTTTCTCTCACATTCCTAGCTTCTACATCGAGCAGGACATGGTGCCATGTTTAATCGAGAAGAAAAGTTTGAAACTTTTACTTCTTCAGTTAAAGCCTTATTCAGTGGATGTTGGACCGTAAAGGTAGATAAGAAGCCATTATGGAAGTATTTTACTGTAAGGCAATAAAACATAAAGAAATGTTACCGTCACTCGGTGGAGAGGTTCCGTAATGACAGTTGTATTAATACTGAAGACTGACAAGATCCGTATTTTCCCAGCAGCCATGAAGTTTCTAAGAAAATTACTTTACTTACAATAGCTTTCCCTTTCCCTTTATGCCTTATCGCTTTTTTCCAGTTTGAAGCCATGATTGCTTAGTAACCATACATAAACAGCAATAAGGAACAAATCATATATTTATATAAAATGCAGGACAAATTATGGGGTTATGTTACCCCATTTCAATAGTGACAGCTAATTATACTTGTTGAGACGTATGGCTCTGCATAACCTAAGACTAATTATAGACAGACTAATCGTAAACAGTTAAAAACACTTTTTTTTTAACAGAGGAACAAAAATGTATAATCTCTGATATGGTGAAATATTTCTATTAATGATTCATTCATTTAATATTTTTGGAAGGAGTCCAGTGTTCCTCTGTAACATCTCTGCAGTTTTTTGTGAAGGGGGAGAAGAAAAAAAAAAGAGCAAGGAAAGACAATGTAAGGGATAACAGGAGCTTGTCTCACAGAAGTTCCACAATATTGACTGTAAATATAAATGGATAAAAGCACGATGTCCTATATAGTATAACTGTAAGCAAATTGCTGTGGCATGAAAGGAATAAAAACCTTCTGTTAGAGGAAAAATGATCAACATTGGGGTGGTAGCAATAATTCGTTGTTGATTATTTTCCTGAAACGGAATGCCCTCAGATGCTTTGTTAGAATTATACATATATTATTTCATGAATAGATTGTTTTATAGTTAAATTAAATGAGCCTCTGATCTTTCAGGGAATTTGTTTCTTTTAGGGATTTTCATACAGTGAAGTGGTGCCCGCCAAGCAGCCACAGAGCACATCTATGGGTCTGACATCACCTCGTCTCATGCACCGCCAATTCCAGAGCATCTAGCAATGTGTACCTTTAATCAAGCTGTAAATAAATGTGCTGCACTTGCCAGTGTGACTATATAAGTCATTTCTTTTAAACAAAAAAAATTTGGCACATTTCTGAGATTTTCCCCCTCAATAGGTCAATAAGTTTGACTTCCCAGCAGCATATTGGAATAATTAATTGGTGGTGGATATATCACTCGTTTAAATTTGAAGCTTGGCAGGGTTTAGAGTACTAAAAACCAAAAACCGAAGGATGGGAGCTGCGAGTTTGCTTTTTTGACACACTTAACCTCACTTAAAGCTGTTTGAGAGTAGCGCTAATTGGTGGACAATTCACACTTATGAACTGAAGTGTATACTTTGCTGCGACAGTCCATTCTAATCCATGCCACTTAAAGCAAATATGTGAACAGGAACCATTGATTCTGATTAAAGGTCAAAACAAGTGTGCCTTTAAGAGGTCCTTGTGCATCTATAAGCATACTTATTTTAGAACCTGCTCACTGTTAGGTGTGTGTTCTTTGGCACGTCTTTGTTTTGAAAATTAACGATGCCTTAGTCTCTAATGACCAAATTTAACAGGCCGTACCACATTGTCTTTGGAGCTTCGCTGCGTCTCAGTTGTTTGAGCGAGAGAGAAAGAGATGTGGTTTTAACTAGCGAGCCCGAGTCCGTTTCCTCCGTAGGGGATTCGTCGAAGAAAAAAAGCAGATAGTTTATCCTGCTGTCTGGTGCTTCGCTCACTCTATTGTTTTGTATGTAGATTATTTTTCATCCACCGTCTTTATTGTTGAAGTACAGAATGACAATTTAGACACACTTTAGATGCACAACAGCCAATTAGAGTGTCCAGTGCAGGAGTCTGAAAACTGTAGGTGTATTTTATTGGCTCTGAACTGGGCATCATGCAAAAACACGATGACAAACAGGATGATGTACTAGAAATTTCCAAAAATGAAACATGGAATGTTTCTATATATTTGAAACTTTCAGCTATTGGGGAGCGCTGGAATTAAATTTATTTATTTATTACAAATTTCTGATGCACAGAATGAGAATGCAGAACTGCAGATGCTTCTGTGGTGCATTCAATGAGATATGGTTCAATAGCCTATAATTTCCTTTTAGTTAGTTAATTAATGTGTCTTTTAAGATGTTACATTTCTTTTAAAATCTAGTTAGTATTCTTTTTAAAATGTGAAACTTGGCCGGTATTAGATAGGCAAGTACTACAGTATATTATTGCATAGTGTAAGAATATTGGCTTAGTCAAAGTCAGCGATTTAAGTACAAATGTTACAAGAATATTTATGATAGGAAAGTTACTCATATTCAGAGTCAGGTTATGCACGCGCTTAAGTCAATTTCTTGGGCTCCATCTAGATTCTGCAAATCACCTCTACGTAGCTCACGCTTTTGAAGCTGCCAGCTTTTCTTGAGTTGGGAGATGGGTTTTTCAATACTGTCTAGACCACTGCCTTTAAACACAAAGCTCTTGCCACTTATTTAAAAAAATCAGGGATAGAAAATGCGAACTGAAGAAATAAACAGCATTTTTTCCCCTTTGCTCTGCAACGTAATATGATGTAACATAAAAGCAAAACAGAATTTAAAAATGAAAAAAAGACTAATATGATGATATATGAAAGAGAAGATGGCAAGCCTAACTATGTGTGCTTATCTCAAATCTGAACACAGCCCATAATGAATACGTGCGAATTTACATACAGCCTTCGTCTGGTTGCTGCTGTGATGCTACAGTCTGTCTTTAACTTTGACACAAGGCGTTAAGCAGCAGCCGTACCAGATTCTCATCTTATTTTGTTCCTAGGTTTATCTAAGGTGCTAGTCCTTTTTTTTTTTTTTAATTACTGTGAGCGACAAGCAATATTTAAAAAAAAAAAATGACACAACAAAAGTCAACAGTGTGTGCTAACAGTTAGCAGTTCTGCCATTTTGTTTCCGAGAGAAGAAACTACATCCCACCCTCTTGTTTTCTATTGGTGTACATTTCACCAAGATTAACTTCGCACATAAAGTAACCACTTGTACAAGCGGATTAGTTTTCCATCCAAGTGAAATGGCTTTTTCGCCGGGGCAAATTTTATTCACTGTCTAGCCACTCATTTAAAATCCCAAGAATTCCAGGTCAACTGATATGTGCCTGTAATTGGGAACTGTGCAACATGATTATTTTGGAAAGCTACACTGAAATAATGCACTTATCACGGAACTTGTTCTTGCAGCGAGCCTCTTTTGGTGTGCCTAACAAAGTGTTAGCTGCTAATGAACAAATGTAACAAATATTTTGAAGGCTTTTACACTTGGGTTTCTAAGTCAGCGAGTTCCCTGCCACTCAAATCAATATTTACGATCACTCGAGGCAGTACTTAATTGGGGAGGATGTGTAGGGAGCGCGGTGGAACGTAGTTCACTGAAGGGTCGGATGTGTCAGAGGCACGGCTAATTACCGCTTGTGGTGGAGAGCAGAACGTTTGCACCTGCACATCGCAACTGACATGGTGACAAACGCCCTGAGGGTGTGTGTTTGTGTGTGTGTGTGTTTCATTGTTTACATATTAAAAACAGGCTGGTGCGATGAGAAGAGTATGACATCATATACATGGAAATAGAGTAGGACAAAAAGAGAACGTGTAAGTCTATGTGTGTGTTGGAGATAAAGAATGCCATTATCTGTGTGTGTGTGTGTGTGTGTGTGTGTGTTTGAGAAAGCTCAATCCATCTGAAAAAGACACTGGCTCTCTTTCTATACAGAATGGGTACAGTCAGAGAAACTTTACTGAGGTGTTTGTGTGTGTGTGTGTGTGTCTCTGTAGGTTTTTATATCTAGCTGGGACCCAGAAGTCCCCACAAGGATAGGAAGATCAGACAGGTTTTGACCTAGAGTGGACATTTGGCTGGTCCCCCTGGGGAAACTTTGTTTTTTTGTGTTTGTTTTTACGAAAACTGCAGCTTTTATATAAAAAAATAGATGAAAGAGCCAAAATATTTCCTTTTGCTTACTGACGTTAAGGATAAAGGTTAGATTTAGGTGTAGCTGCATTAATAATTATGTCAAAGCAAGGCCTTTACAAGGATAGCAAAACAAACGTGTGTGTGTGTGTGTGTGTTCATCTGTGTGTAGTTGAAATAGGTCAGAAATGCGATGGAACTGTCAAGCCTCAGAGGAACAGCCTCCCTTTTTCCACACACAAGATGAGGGAAAAGTAATTGTGTACTCTTGGAATGCTCGTCCTGAGATGGTATGGAAATGTCTGCGGCGAGAGAATGAGTCAGCTCGGGTGTGTTTTAATGGAACAGAAGTGAAAAAAGACACTGCAGCAATGTCCTGAAGCTGTGTGTAGAACAAAAAAGTAACGTTTCAAACTCTGTATGGAAGTACAACACCGTAAATAAGTATTCACACCCCTTGACCTTTTCCACATGTTGTAGTGTTACAGCCTGGAAGTGAAATGGACTTCACTGGGATCTTCGCTAACCAGAGTCACACTCAGAGGAAAGCGCTGTCTGCCCTCTTCTGCATACATGAGCTCACAGACACCCGTGACTGGCTAGTATCTCTGCGATTGACAGTGGCTTCTGCCCACAAATTGCTGTGGCATTGTTAGGATCTGAACTTGCGTACTCCCGATGATATGATTTTCTGTTGTGCTAAATTGGACTTTTTATAACCAAACTGTGATTGATAGTTTCCAGAGCTTTGTACCAGACTTATTTTGATAGCTGCTTGCTCTCCATGTTGCTGTTTCTTTAGGTTCTTTATAAAATGCTGGGTTCTTCCAGGAAGTCTTTACATCAAGATCATGTGACATTTTATTTGCGCACTCCGTTTCAACTCCACTGAACTAACTGAACGACTTCTAATGATGAATGGTTGCATTACGGAACAAATTTAGGGATTTCACAGCAATGGGGGTTGAATACTTATGAAATCACAACTTTTGTGGTTTTATTTGTAAATAATTTTGCAAATTTGACCATTCCCCATTCCCCCACCCCCCCACACACACTTCAAAATTATAAGCAATTATGATTATTTTGTGTAGATTCATGGCATATAATCCCAAATTAAGTCCGGGATGTGACACTACAAAATGTGCAAAAAGTTCAAGGGGGTGAATACTTATTCAAGGCACTGTACATAAGATATTCTCAATAGTTACATAATGTAACTAGCTGCATGTAGGCGATAGTATATGTGTAGTTGCACAAGTGCCACTATTAAATGGGACCAGCTACTGCAGTGATTATGTGTGTGAGGTGTCAAGTTTAGCTTTTTTTTTTTTTTTTATATAAATTTGAAGAACACGTAGGAAGCAAGGGAAAAACACTTTGTAAGCAAGATAATTACCTGATGCCGTAGCCTGTTGTTTGAGGACTTGGCACACAACGGGAGTGATATTAGATTCTGCAGGTGCCACTGAACTTGGCGGAAACGGAAGAGCGAGAGCGAGCGCTGCCAACGAGGTATGGCTCACCAGGATCATCAAACTTCCGTCATCGCGCGCCTCTGTGGCACAACAAACTGCACATTTGCGTCTGACTGTTTTTCTCCATAAAAGACATCATAAGAAGAGGAACAAGAAATTAAAGTTTGATGGATAACACATATTTGTGCACCAAATCGTGCATTTGCACAGTCTGACAACATTACAATGCAATCATGTCTAATTTTGCGACAATGCTGTTTGCTCTCTGTGGGGCCCTGATGCTGCAGAGATGCAAGAAATACAAGGGAAAGAGAGAATGAAGAAGAAACGAGTGAGAGAACAAGACAAAAAGAGCATTCAGAAGGCGCTCCATTCAGCCTGGCTGCCTTTTCTTTCCTTGGCTTCATTGTGTCGAGCCAATTCCACCGAGATAAGCCGACTGTTTGGGTTTCAAGGCGAAGCGTGAATAGGGCTGAGATTGGGCCTGATCTCGAGTTCGTGTTGTGCCAGGCGCGGGGTCACAGCTGCGTGCAGCCTGGCTTCAATCCACGTCCTCCATTTCATAAAGTGATTATTTGGTGCTCTGACCTCTGACCCCTCTCTGAGCGCCGTACTTCAGAGCTGCAACACGTAGCACTTGTGGACACGAGGAACATGTTCGCTACTGCAGAACACACTTCAGCAGGATGAAATACATGTTATGAAACAGTAGAGCTGTCATGGCAAGGGGTGGAAGAGAAATTTAAGCAATTTTTTTTAGCTTCGCTTCTGTTTCTTCTATCCTCAGTGTGAGTGACTTTGGAGTCTGGGACATTAGTGCCACAACCGTCTGCTTCCCGTCTCAAAATTGACTTCAGTGAACTTTATTGGCATGATGTTTGTTTAGTTACATGCATTCTTGCATTGCCAAAGCATTAACAAAATATGTAACTGTTATATTAAGAACTTTAAAGGCTCCCAAATGCAACATTCTTACCATTCGCCCTGTGGTGTGAAGATCTTGAACGTGAATGATGAAAAAAAGCCATCTGTGGCAAGGAGCATAACTGAGGATAGGAAGGACAGCACCACACATTTCCTGACAATCAGAGTGACGCTGACCAATCCTGGCTGTCTGTTGACTCTTGGCAGATTTCCAGATGTGCCATATTCTTTCCATGTTTTAATAATGAATTTAATGTGTTCCATTAATGATGTTCAAAGCTTGGGATATTATTTATAACCAAACCCCGCTTGATATGTTTCCAGAAGAGTTTTGCTGCCTACAGGTTCTGGAATACGACGTGGTGTGCATTCAAATCGAACAGTTTACATGCAAAATTACCACTTAAAATATGAAGGTGTTACATTCATACTGGCAGCCGCCATGATCTTTTTCTTATAGACACGCCCCTACCTTGGAAAGGCAGGGCTCATAGAAAAACATTGTAGTGGCGTTCAAGTGTCCTCAGCTCTTATTACAATATTTCCCGCAGGACTTATAGGCAGCATTTGTATAGTTTGTTTAAGATTGATATCACATGATACTTTAATTGCACACATGTTGACTCCATTCAGGTAATTATGTGACTTCGGATGGAAACTGTTTGCACCAACACTACTTGCGTTTCACAGCAAAAGGGGTGAACGCTTAAATCAACTTTGTTAGGAATTGGAGAGAAACACCTTTATTCGTCTTCCTTGTTAGAGACAACATGCAGACTTGGTGAGAACATGCCAAACAGTAATCCAAGTTCAAGATGAAAATCCAGAACTGTGTTGCCTCAAGACCACTTGCTTGTGTCCTGCTGCCACCCAGCAAAGAACAAGACCTGAAACAAATGTTCAAAAAAAAACAAAAAGCTTAGTGAAGTGAACAGAAAATATATATTGGAAAAAATATATATCCTCATTTTGCTGAAGGTAGATATAGTATATAAGCACTCGGCTGACAGTTTATTAAGTACAAGACTGCGGTTAACTTGCTGTATAATAATGTCCTGCTGCAGATAAACTTTATTTAAGGCCAGTTTATCAGTATTGGAAATAAACCATCTATAATCTTAAATGATGAAGTATACATTTTTCACATACATGTTTGAATTTTGCAGACTCACAAAGTGCAGCTAGAGAAAATGTTTGTATTTCAGGCAAACTTTTTTTTTTTCATTGTGAGGTTATATAACATGGGTGTCCAATCTTATAGGGAAAGGGCTGGCGTGGGTGCAGGTTTTCATTCCAACTGAGCACAAGCCACACCTGAGTCTACTGAAAGCCGAGGCCAGCTGATTAAACAGGTGGAATCAGGTGTGGCTCCTGCTTGATTGGAATGAAAACCTGCACGCACACTGGCCCTTCGTACACAAGATTGGAAACCCCTGTTATATAACAACTATAACATTATTTAGCCAACAGTATTTCTAGATATTTGTCCTAATTTCATGATTAACATTGTTTCATTCAATTGGCAGATGAACTGCCAAAATAATTTAAAAAAAAAGCTTGATTAGTTCAAATGTCTGGAAATTGGCTTGATGGTCTTAGTAATCATTATTTTTTTATAATAAGCTCATAATGAAAAACATTCCACAATCACTTTATCTTTGTTCTAGATAAGACATAATGCTAAGATATATTTTTTGCACCAATAGAATCTTATTTAGGACTCATATGAAAACTTATGACTGGTTAGCACACATAATCATTGTTACTAATTTATTCATATGAGATATCACTTTCTTACAAATTTTGCATGGAGTTGTTTCATCTTTCCTTTTTAGAGCTGCCACAGGCTGTTATATCAACATATTTCTCTAGTCTCCTGTGCCTGAGTGTGTATGTGTGTGTGTGTGCTGTAAATGGCTAGTCGTGAATAACGTCCTCTGTGCGGCTGTATCCGTGCCCCAGGGCAGCTGGCTAATGGCAGAGTCAATAAGCACAAACTTCAGTGGTACAGCAGAACTATATCAGAGTGAGTCATGGACTACAAGGTGTATAAAACAGCACAATTACCCCTCAGTGCTTCTGTTCGATGTTTCATAACATTCACGCCGTCTCATTCTGACTGCTTCGCCAAGTGAATGCAGGGGAATTTTGATTAACCTAATTCTCCTGAGGTTGTAATGTTTATATACAGATTTAGTAAATGAATGCAGATGGATAGTAAAGCTGAGATAAATTTTGCGTGTGTGTGTGTGTGTGTGAGAGAGAGATAGAGGGAGAGAGAGAGAGAGAGCATTCCCGCTCTCTATCACTTTCAGCGGTTACTTTACTCTCCTTTTATTTTTACGACTGGCTGTTCTGGCGTCCCACAGGACAGCTGGGGGAAATGGACTTCTAGCTTACTTTCTATACATCACTACTGACACTGATGGTCTGGGCTCTGGGTTGGAGTCCCACATCTGATGCTTTATTAAATATCAATTATTTAAGATCCATCCGCTGATGCAGCTATTCATCATTCCTAATTGCTGAAAAACAGGACGAGGCAGTAGTTCAGTTACTGAATTCTTCAATGTTTCTTACCATGGAAGGACTCAACTTGATCAGGTTTGGCGTGCTGATTTTTAGCAGGTGAGGTCTCTGTGAATTTCTGGTTGATGTAGATGGCAAACGGGCAGCGCAGTGGTACAGCGAGTAGCGTTGCTGCCTCACAGCCCCGGTTTCCTCTCACCTCCCAAAAACCTGCCGGTAAGTTGTCCTAATGTGTGCATGTGTGCATGGTGTCCTGTAATGGACTACTATCCCATCCAGGCTCTGGATCCACTGAATGAATGAAAATAGTTGGGAAATGGAAATCTGCAAACAATGCCTCTATGTGGGACTCCCAGGAGTTCAGGTAGAAAAATTGAAAACAAACAGCGAGACGAGGAGAAACTTTTGGATAAAAGAAAATTTAAGGTTTGAGGACCAGTTGCTTGCTTACAGTAAGACCGTAGACAGAATAATACATTTAGGTGTGCCTCAGTGAAGGAATATTGGCTTATGTCTGTCAGAGAGCAACATTTTTTTCACATTCTTGGTTACTCGAAAGAGGTAACTAGTATTTAAATGGAATTTAAAATGTCCGGAGTTTATGAAGATTAATATTAATCGTGCTCACCGCCCCATTTATCTCTGTAGAGTTATTATTGTACCTAGTGGTCAAAAATGGGAACTGCAACAAGCTAATATTGGCCCATTGGGGCAGGAATCATGCTGCCCCAGTGGGCTAATATTAGCTTGTTGCAGTTTGCATTTTTGAGGTTGGGGTGTTGGGGGCAGAGGGGTGGGGTGCTATGCCATTTAGTAGCAGCAGACAGACATTTAATGACAGGGTTGCCAGATTGAGTCAGTTTAAATATACACAGTGTCCAAAAATACTCTGTGTCAAGTTCTTGTTTTATAGCAAATACTTGGAATTAGATTTAATAAATTTCTGCAAACAAAGACTCAGAAAAAAGTCAGGGTAAAAATCTTCTCCATCTAGAGTATGTACATGTATGTGGTTACCTCAAAAAGTGTCCCATGTCCATCAAATCTGACTCCTCCTACTGACATATGACAAGTCTAGGAATTCATGACTGCAACGAACTTTCTATATTTCATAGTTATGGTTGTGTTTTGGTGTGTGGTCTGTTGTGTGTGCAGTTTAGCTGGCGCATTTACAATTGTTTGACCTCTTGCTACTGCGATATGGGGGACTCCTGAAAACTGCACTTTTTCTGCTTTTCCAGCTAAAGACAACAATCAAAGTGAATGCAAATAAATTCTCTCAGTGAAAAGACAATTTTCTGAAGTGGAAAAATTGTGATTATAAATATATAGGTATAAGAGATATAAAAGATATATAGATGTAAGAGATATAGATGTTGTGAGCCAACAGAAAAAAGAGGGCGGAGCTGTGGTAAAAGCACAGGGTTCTTCTGCCTCGTTGGCAGAACATCTTCACACATCTTCACAAAGATTAAATTCAAATTCAAAATTTGACAATAAGATGACAAAATAGTGGTCTTTGTGTTCCATATTTGGGGTTAATGTGGATTAATTTTCCTGTCTCATATAATATATTGGAATTGGGTCATTTCCCCTGCACAGGAAATGATTTCTTATTCCTCTTCCCTCTGGGATGACACAGTTGGTTATGACTCATAAGAATCACTCATGGAGGATTGTCATAATTGATCATAGCTGCGTGATGCTAATAATGAAATGGTGGTGTGATGGCTGTTCTGCCCTCCCGCTGAACTCTGAGGACGAGGAACTGTGTGATGGCGCTAATGGTGAAGTCTTCGGGTCACTGGAGTAAAAGCAGATGTGAGTCATCGAAACTGGTAGAAAGAAAGTGTCACTTTGACTGAGTCTTGACCTTCACACTGATGTTATATTTGCTTTATCCAGTACTCACAGAGATTACAATCAACTGGAGGTTAAATAGTACATACATACATATATATACAGTGTGTGTTTATATATACATGATGACACTAAACATCATAAGGCATACTGTATATTTTGAATCAGTATCATCATGTGATATTTTATGCCATATTTTCCACCCCTAGCTTAGCCTACTGTAGCTAATCGCTTGCTATCTCTTTAGCAGTAGCCATCTGGTGAAGTTCGTTAACAAGCTAACTAAAAAAATGGTCTAACTATGACACTGAGCAATTTTCAACCATTAACAAAGTCACCTGGGCAGTTAGTGAACATCAGGGTAAGTAATAAAGACAGTACTGAATGTTAAGTAGTATGATTAAAAAAAAAAAAAAAAGGATAATGGTGATGTCATATGTTTGAGTTTGGAATTGGCTAATCGAATTTAACTCAAGCTCCGCCCATGCTGACTTAAGGAATCCTATCACTATCAGGAGAATCAGGAGTTCTATACGGACTCAAACTCCTGTTCTAGTATGATTTGCTCCTGTAAGCCTACGTCCCTCTTTCCTGTCGGCATGTATCATGTCTACAATGTCTAATCTATGATTTACCTGCACTTATCCTTGTATCTCAAACATTCAAAACCATATCTGAACAGAACACCACAGACAGATTGTTGTTAAATTCCCCTTAGGCCCGTGACAGGAGACCTGATAAAGGAAGAGACAGAGGAGGAAGGGATTACAAACAGAAGGAGGGACATGAAAGTCACACTTTTGCAGACTTTGTTTACTTGATTTATGTATTTCCTGTATTTTCCATTGCAACAGTGTTTATATACATCCCCGAAGGCAATGAAATAAATTGATAAATAGACAGACAGATGCATTCAGACAGATAGTGACATGCACTGTCGTTTTTTTTGTCCCATAAAATGATGGGAATGTGTTTTAAAAGAGAAGTGTTTTTTTTTTTATATATATATGTGTATATATTTTTCACCTAGTACAAAATCTATAACTTACAGCAATAAAATAAATGAAAATGATACAGCGGCTGCTGCTAAATCTTCAATTCCGATTGGTGTTGATTAATTTTCTATAACAGCAATTCTCTGGAAGTTACAGAAGGACAAGCTGAAGAACTCGTAAAAGGTCCTAGATTTAATTCTTTCGATTTTTAAAGAGTGTCTGATAACGATCAGGTACAATTCACAAAAATGATAGATACATTAAAAAAAAAAAGACTCCAAGGCACGCATCTGACCCTCATTCTTCTCCCGTTCCATTTATTTCTGTAGACTATAGAATTTAGTTGCTCAAGTCTTATTCGCTGTGAAGACAACCAGAGGATGAATGTAATAAATCCTGCCTTATTATTTCTGTATGTCTTTTATTATGCAATTATTTTATTCATGGAAGAAAATGGCCAGAAATGCCTGATTTCTATTTGCACACCGTTAATCCAATTTAGTCACACTGCCTCTACTCGGAAGTCGGCTGAAAATTGAGGTTAATCAGAATGAATCTGGAGGCCAAAGGAGTATGAAAGATTTTCGAGGAGACATTCACTCCATAAATCAATTAAGTCATTAGTACATCTTTATACCTGGAGCTGATCACTGACTGAGATACACCAGTGCTAGTTCGTTAAGCCTTTAAACATTGCTTCACTTAAAAATGCTGAGCGAACGTCCGTCATATTTCATTCCTCGCTCTGGTTCTGTGGCATCATGGCAACTGTGATGGCTTTAGAAAAATAAAGAAAAAGCCAAGCAGAAAAAAGTAAAAAGGGAACATTCCGAAAAGAAAGGCACAGAGTGACAATTCATACCGACCGACAATTTGCATCTCCCTCCGAGAGGATCACTAGGATCTGATTGAATCTACTGAGGCCGAACATATTACAACACACGAGGGCTAATGGAGGCCCGACCCCAAAATCACTGCTTCACGGCCAGGCTGTGGTCCTGAATCGCCAAGAAAAACCTCCCGGAGCCACAGTGTAGCTCTGACGCATCATATAACTGACAAGTAGCTCAAATTGGAATGTTGGTGTCGATGCAAAACATCACATTATACAGGTAATAGTCGTACTGTTTTAAGAGTCATGGCCTTTTCACACTAACACTGATCCACTCTATTTATTTATACCTATTGAATTCTCAACTCTGATTGGTCAGACGGTATTGATTAATTTTCTATAGCAGGAGCTCTGACACAGGGACTTGCATAGCAATAAATAGATTTTGAGATTTTTAGACTTGTATATTATTATTTAACATAGTATGGTTTCAACAAGAAGAATATTTGTTCTTAACATTTATATATACATATATATATATATATATATATAATATATAATATTTAATTCTGGCTCAGGTTTCTGATTTCATTCAGGGTTTTTTAACATGACCTTGAGTTTTAGAAAGTTGCTACATACATATAACCTATTATTATTATTATTATTATTATTATTATTATTATTATTATTAGGAGTAGTAGTAGTAGTATTTTTGGAAGGAGTCTCCACTATCAGAATCTTTTAGCAGTCAGAGGTAAAGCTATTTTTAAGTTTTCCAGCTTGGATAAAAGTCTTCACAACTGATGACTTTTCATTTTGTGGATCCTCAGTAACAGGACAAGTATTTTTTTTTCCCTTATAAACTTCAAGGGAGACAGAAAAAATAAGAGAAGCTAGTAAAGGAATGACTGTAGCTGTTATAGCAGAAGTGATGACAAAATACAGTGTACTGTTCTTTAACATATCGAACGGTTATTCGGTGGATATAAGTGGATTAAAACACTATAGGATGTGTTTTATCTGCCATTATAATAGTCAAGTCAAGTCAAGTATTAAATTAAATTAAATAGTACTAACTCTGCTTCTCATTGGGCCGCATCACACCACTCCATTATTGATTTTTTTTTTCTATAATGGCATTTACTGTCATGGCAAATGACGTGTCTTCCAAAAAAACAAACAAAAAATATCACTGATCCTTGATCCCCATTTAAAGATGACCTCTCCCTTAATTAAGTTATAGGAAGAGAAATTCCATCACTAGTCCTGCTGATTTCTGAGCACAAAAATGTTTGTAAAATATCACTGCCTCATTCAAAAGCTTAAACTCGACTGGTTACAGATATTTCTGTATTTCAGCACTCTGAACCACTGCAGAAAATGCTGCCATCCCACAAAAAAAAAAGCAATGTAACAAACGACAAGGACACTTTTAACTCTTGTGACTATGACCTGTCCCTTAAAAATGGTTACACAATGATACACTGTGTTAGAGTGGAGTTTGAGTAGTGCGTGTGTGTGTGTGTGTGTGTGTTTCCGGTAGAATTTCTGGTAGTGTGACTATGTTGTCTGTCAGTTTCATAGCCTGTGTGCAATTGTAGCTTCTGTCTTGAAAAGAAAAGAGACACGAGTCTGAGTCATGCATTTGGAAAATAAGGACAAAGAAAAGGAAAACAAAATGCCCAATTTTACAAATTGTGTGTGTGAGAATAAACATTTGCTTATTATGCGAGATTATATATATATTTTCCAGGATATTAAAGCAGTAATTCTGGGAAATTGGGTTCCAGTGAAAATTAGGCTTTTTGGCCCAGTTGGGTGGTGGTGGTGGTGGTGTTGGTACAAAAAAAGAAATAATAAATAGAAATATTCCATCAGGTTGCTGTGGACATGTAACAGGATTTGTACTGCTCAAAGCCTGAAGAGCAGATATCTTGAGAGCCTTTTCCTCCCTGTTCCTTCATTCTTTCTCTTTCTCTTCATCTTTATCTCTGTGCTGCAGTTTATGCCCACAGCCAGTGCTGTTCGCTTGCCGAGACTGAGAAACATCCCCAATTAGAGCCAGATGGAAGAAGATGAAGCCACTGAAGGAGAGAAATGAGGAAAAGAGAGTGAGACTTAGGAAAAAAAAAAGTAGAGGAGGTGGTCAGATTGAGGGAAATGAGAAAAAGAGAGTGGCAGTAAGATTGATATTGACTTTCCCAGCTCCTGTTCTTTTATTTTTTTTGCTCTCTGATCATACAAAACAGATTATTTTGTATGACTTGAGCTTGTTCATGCATTCTACCAGATATGAAAAAGAGGATGCTGATCGATGCACTGAACTAATCGAAACCAGTAATTGACCCTCGATCCAGGAAGCTCTAGTCTTGACTATGGAATAGAAAACTGCAAACCTGGTCTCAGAACAGCAGGAATACCATCTTTTTTTTTTTTTTTTTTTTTTTTTAAAAAAACAGCAAATAATCAGTAGAAGATTTAGGAGACCAGGAAATTGTCTCCTGAGTCGCACTCTCTTGCCATCGTCTGGGCTGAGTCATATTTTTTGAATGCTTGGTTCCACATTAAGTTAATTATCACAGCATGAATGGCTCTGAAGAGGCTTAATGTGCAGTTGAGGGAAGGTGAAATGGTGCCCCAAATGCAGGACATTCACAGTCATCAGGCCTAATATGGAAAAATATGGAGACGCGCAGAAGGGAATGAGCAGGAAACAGATAAATAATCAGATTCGGGGATGCTAGAGAGCAAGCAATGGAAAGTAAGAAATCAATCTGGCTGCAGATTTTACCCAGTGTGTGTGTTTTTACTTTTTTTTTTTTTTTTTTTAAACTGTATTTGCAATGTGTGGTGGGTTAAGTGTGGCTTTTATTAACACAATCCAGAAATCATAGCTATAGTTGAAAGCAGGGGTCAGAGCACAGGAAGGCAGGGTTAACTGAGAAAATACCATGATCAATATATAATACACAGCAGGGATGGAAAAATCAGTAGCCTGGGTTCACAGGATAAGCAGATTTTATGTCTTTTATTAGAGTTTTGTTAATACTTGCCCACTGGACAAGCCAAATGTTTCGCCAACGGCTTGCTGACTTTTTACTGGGGTCGCAAACAGAACGTGCCAAATCAAAAACTTTACACGACACGTTTTCATAACAAGAAATTGACTCAACAGGGTATAAATACACAAACTAATCAGAATTATATACACAGAATAGAAGAACACACGGGGTCAACAAACCAAAACTGAAACAAAAGGACATGAGGCAGGGGGAAACCATGACAGTATTTATTTGTCTTTTGTCTGAATGTTGTTTATTAAATTCAAACAAGAGCAATATTAAATATAATATACACTGAGCTGCCAGTTTATTAGTTATATATTTATAGTACCTAATAAACTCGCAGCTCAGTGTGTTCCCTCGCTCCAGTGCACTCTAAATGTGTCTGCAGTGGAAGCACAAAAAGAGGCCTGCTTCTAGACTTTTCTAAAGAATATCTTCTGCTAGTTCAGGTCGAGGCAGAACTGTGCGCAGAGTTCTCACTGCAACCCCAGTGTGGAGCATGACGCCGTTTTACTCCATAAACATTGCCAAATTAGCTTTCTGATACATAATTCAAATCGCACAAAACTTTCTAAAATGTGTTTTTATGCCTATGTCATTTCAGGGAAATGAATTTGGGTACACAGGCTGGATAAAGTGTGAAAAATGAGAAAACTGATACTGCAATGCATTCTTTCAAGAAACTGGATGAGCTAAAAATCTGTTAGTATTGAACACGTGACTGGCAAGTATTGTTGCATCATAACATATAAGAGCCAGTTATGTTTTAATATGCAAATGGGGGGGGGGGGGGAGTATAGATGCTGTTCTGTGGAATATTTTTTGTGTTCAGTGAAACTTCAACTCATTTAATATTCAGTACAAAAGAGTTACTATTTTTTAGAACATTTTTGCTGTGATGCTATGGAGGAAGAAGAGCAATCTGTGGGAACTGAGCATGTTCATAAATGCAGTTTTCGATCATATGGGACTAAAAGGCTGGTTTAAGAGTAATGAAGTTGTAAGTTTCCATTGCAAATGAGGAGCAACTTTGCAAAAGAGTGAGAAAGAATTAGCTCAATCTGGACTTCAGAACAAATTCCAGGGTGACTTTATCATTCTTTCCGGTTCTTTTCAGATTCAATATCCTTCCACTCTACATTATGTATCTAAGAGTGTTGAGGATTACTCAAGGGCTTAACAGAGGCTCTCTGGCAGCACTATGGCTTCCTTATCTTTTATTCCTAAAGTTTTTATCACTACTAATAAACTGTTACTTCTAGTAAAAACCCATAGTGTTTGGGCTTTAATAAAAATGAGAAAAATGGCCACAAGCTTCCTTAAGTGCCAGTGTGTGCGTGCGTGTGTGTGTGTGTGTGTGTGTGTGTGTGTGAGGGAGAGAGAGATAGAGAGAGCTATAGAGCTGTACCATGCTGAGAGAAGGGCAGGAGGGACTCATGTAACTGACGTGATCCTGAACCACCCTGTTAGACTGCTGTGTAGTGAGATGGGTCCTCACAACAATCACACTCTCACATACACACACACACACAAATGTAAACTGGAAACATTTCTCTATCAGTTTCCACTGAACTCTGCAAGACAGAATCATTAAAAATGGTACCAGTGAAGCAGAATGCAGGTCAGACATACAGCTGAGCAGTTCAGGTACAGTTTACAGTAAATCCGCTTCTGCATCATACCACATCACACCACCCTGTTGTTGATTATTCTCCTATAACAACACACCTTCAAGTGTTTTATTCCTTATGTATGGACTACAGTTAGCTAGCGACAAGACAACGATTCACTATTTGTAACATGCTTTGTAACATACTGCTTGCTGTTGTTAGAGCGATAATTTTGGTCTGTGAAATGAAAACTGGTCCAGGACCTGTGAACAGAATTATTAGTTGTCTGCACCAAGAAGGTTTGTCCAAAATAATAAACCTTCGGGCTGAAAATGTTATCCAAAAAAGCTGTATACCGAGGTAACTTCCTCACTGATTTCTGACAACCAGAGTCAGACGAGTTCATAGTCATCAGATGACAGCCAAGTGGAAGTGATCCTTGTGGGACAAACTGGCCTGAGACACACACATACATGCACATATACGCATACATCACAAACATACAACATCTCTCCACTCTTCACTGGCTTGTAGCTGTCAACTTGTGCAGCCTGACAGCACTGCACTAACCTCCATTTTCGCATGACTACGAAACACGCTCAGATTCGCGTCAGATGAAATTCACAGGGATGCCTCCTTATTTGACCCGCGTTTCAAATTCATATCATTCCAGCACCGCTCTAAATAATGATACATGGTAGGATTGGCTGTCGGATTTCTTGTCTTTCTTTCTATGTTTTGCTTTGTGAAAGCCATTTTCAGAGCCTGAGACAGAAATGCAAGGAACCCTCATTATGAGCTGTAGGAGGACAGTTTAGATAGGCTGACAAAAAAAGAGCGATAGAGAGAATGAAAGGCAGACAGCATACTTTCACTTCTCTGATTAGAGATAAAGCTTTGTGCTTTTTCTATTGTCCCAGTGCTTTACGGCTCCACTATTGTGTATTGTTGTATATAGTGTAGTATAGACAGGTCATTACTTTGTGTCCTCAACCCAAGTACAGAGTTTTTCTGTGGGGAATTCATGGACCCAACTTGAGGTCTACGGCCCTTTTTCACCCGTGTTTAAATGTTTAAAATTGTGAACTAAAATAAAATACTAGCTGGTACATTGGTGCAGTGAGTTGCCACCTCACAGCTCCCGGGGCCTTGGTTTGATCCTGAACTAGAGTTACTGTGTTCTGTTTCACATGTTCTCCTTGTATCACTGTGGGTTTTCTCTGGGTAGGTCTATATGCTACATTACCCCTAGGTGTGAATGTGTACTTGTGTATGTGTGTTTGTGTTTGTGTGTGTATATGTATATGTGTGTGCATGCGTGCATGATGCCCTGGCGTCCCATCCAGGGTGTATTCCCGCCACATGCCCGTGTTTCTGACCAGGCTAAAGTGCATACTGTGTGTATTGTGTACTGTGTTCTAGTGTTTTGGTGTGTTTTGGTGTTCTAGCTTCTGCTGTGTATATCTGTTTATCTAATTCTTATATGAAATACCAAAAGGTTTTACCAACACTCAAATATGCAATCTGTAGACTTTCCATTGTACATGACATTATTTCATTGCATCTCCATTGTGGTTAATGTTCTTTTCACCTGCAGCTCAAAGAAACACCTACAAATAGCAACTATATGTCTATAAAGGCAAAGATGTACTGCCATTGTTATAGCTGTAACGCTTTGTTGTATTTCACAGGACAACTACAACATCAAGCTGTCGGCTGCAATGTAGGGCTTGGCAGCTCTCACGTTTTTTTTTCTTTCCCCTGCCCTGCCTCTCGATGTTCTTTATTGCCATGTTGTAGATCGTGAAAAGCACATAAACAAGATCTGTGCTGTGCGGACTGCATAGCGTGTCGTAAATTACACTGAATCGCTGTCAAACCTCAGGGCAATCGGAGACGCAATATCTCATAAGCCAAGTGTCATTCAAATCATGTAGCAGGAATATAGATTTGTGCGTGTGTTCATATGCATGGATGTGTGCTATAGAGTATGTATACATGTCTGTCTGGACAATAGGAACTTTTACGCACTTTGTGATTAATCAGTGATCACTGGTGATTCATTTTATCATCATGTGAGGCATTCTATTAAGCTATGTGAGTTTTGATTCATATGATTCACCACATAGAGTAATGCATGAGGTACCCAAAGCACAATGGTCTGATTTGCGAAAGAGAATAATGGAAAGAAGACAGTCATCATTTGGACATTGTTTAACGTCATCCCTGCTAAGGACTCAACATACACAGGCTGATTTGTGTTGTGATGGAAAAACCTGAACCAAGGATAATCAGATAATGGAAATTTTAAGAGCTATTACAGAATCTTCCATTTTGCAATGTTTACTTCCTGTATTCTGACAGCACTTTCTAATCGCTTGTTCCAGCGCTCCATTTTCTTCTTCCAATTTCCTATTTCTCCTGCTTCAGCTAAAGTTCTCCAAGTGGCCAAGTGCTCCCCCTGATCACTGATATGTGTTCTGTCCAAAGACTTGCATGCTAATCTGTGATTTTAACCTTTGTGTTCTACTTTTCATATTCCCGATTAACCCTGGGACATGGAGAAACCCAACCAAAGAGACCATGCCCTTGCATAAACCTCTCTGGCTCCAAATGTCAAATGGTTATGTACTCACAGCCTAAAACCCATGGAATGTGTCATGAAAAACATGAGTTAGCTACAGTAGGCTTTTCCTTTGCACTTTTTTTTTTGTAGAACCAGGCGTTCTATCGTCTTATCTCTAACTTGATCCCTACTTTGAACTCAGTTGGATTCAGCTGAAGCAATAGACGCCACATAATCTTATCTGAAGCACTGAACCAAGGTGATAACACTCAAAATGCTATATGGGCTTCCTCTCGCTCTCCATGCTGTCTCTCTTTGTGCACTCTCCGTGTTTTTCTGTCTGTCAGTGCTCTTCTCATGCTTTCTTTCACCATCTCTAGCTTCATTTCTGTTCCTCTATAGCCCTGTTTTTGCCCTTCTCAGTTTTTTCTCTCTCTGTCACTAAAGGACCCGGAGGCTTCTTGCTGTAATCAGGAGGACTACTTGTTTCAGAGGCAGCGGCTACTGGCAGTGGTAGCTCACTGCTTAAGGCATTGGGCTACTAGTTTACTGATCAAGAGGTCATCAGTTCAAATCCCAGTACCACCCGGCTGCCCCTGTTGTGCCCTTGAGCAAGGCTCTTAGCTATAAGCTTTTCAGTTGTACCTGGTCTCAACTGTAAGTTGCTTTGGATAAAAGCATCAGCCATATGAGATTAAATGTAATTCTAATGTTTAGCAGAAAAGCAGAACTGCTGGGCTAATCATTAAGCAATAGTGGAAACAATTTTTTGAAAAATCTGAGAAACAATCCAATATATAAAAGGCAGGCAAACAGGTCACTGGGGTAATGCAACGCCAAGGTACTTAAACTGTCTAAAGTCGATCACTGAGAAAACAAACAACAAGCAATGACAATGGTTTGTGGATGCGACAGATCAAATCCCCATTTCAGACAAGTGGCTCCTGAAGCTGAAAAATCTCAGGGGTCTGGGAACAAGGCTGTCCAGATGATCACAGTGGAAACTGTTAATAAGTTCTAGATCTAGAATGTCACAGGTGTTGACCTACAAGTGATCCTCCAAGCCTTATCTCTTGCAATCGACAAAGAAATCCATGTACCTTGAGTGGAAGGTTTCGTTGTTGCCACTCTTACAGAGTCATAAGAAGCTTGCTTACTTTTACTAATATCATATTTTCATCTGAGGGGATTAGCTCACAAGGTGGGGTTTTGTTAGGTGATCGTGGCCCTGCAACAACATGGCCTAGAGGCATCGACCTCAAGAATGTATGACAGGAAGTGTTCTGGATGTTTCAGGATGGGTACAGCTGTGTACTATTCTTTCAATGTGATGAAGACCATAAGTAGCTTTGCCCAATGTAAGTGAGAAGTGAGCCAAAGATGTTAATTGACCAGCAGTAGAAGCTTAAGAACCTCAGGAATATTTGATATTAACTCTTTAAGGGGTATGGGTTTTTGGCTATTTTGCAACCACTATACCTTTTATCTCATTTGGATGCCTTGCGAAATGAGTGTTTACTAAAGCGACAATGGGGATCTGTAGAAATATCTTTTCTCCAGGTTGACATGCAGACTATTGTCCAGTAGGTGTTTGCTTATCTGAGGCACCCGAGAAACATCGTTCTCTTCAGATTATGAATAAGTTATGTAATAGTTTAGCTCTTTGGAATGTAAGCTTTCAGAGCTGCAGACCTTGGCTGGTCATAAGAAAAAAGAACCTGAATTCTTTAAGGTTTTCCTATATGTACTCTGTCAGCACACTCATCACGAAAACAGAGAACCCTACCCCTATATGATTATCCCTCTACACCCCCTATACATTTCCTATTGTACCACATTGACAAATGTCTGTAAGACTGATAGTGCACTGACAATACCAGCTTAAAAGTATTATAATCAAATGCCTTTTAACTCATCTGAAAAATTCCCATGTAACCATTTGCCAAATGGGATTTATCTGAACTTGTTTGACTTGATCATTTATTTAGCAGTATCTCAACAAGGTAGACTGTGCATTTGCGCTTGCACGCATGCTTTATATATGCGATCAGGTTAAATCTCCTTCATTCATTTTACTCTTCAAACACTTTTTAGTTTGAACGCATTTGAGAAGCACTGTTGATACTGGCCCATTACAAAAATCCCACTGATCAGATTTGCCAATCAAAATGAATCTTTTTAAATTGTAGAGGTTATAAAAAATAGAACACCCACAATTTCCCTCTGTGAAGCAGCATCATTTGGGGAACTGGGGATTATACTTTCACTCAGGTGGATTTGAGAGGGCCTGTTAAACAAGTAGAAGGATCGGAGTGACGCTTTGAAATCACTCTAGTGGAGAATCTCTGTAATGGGATCATCTGTGCTCGGTGGCTTTGAAGGCTGTTTTTCCCTTTTTTGCCACCCTCTAAACCTTTGCCATCTTCGTGACAAATCACCTCCTAATTATTGAGCTCAGACAGGAGAAAAAATTCCATCCTTAACCACATACCAGCAAAGTTCCTCCAACCTACTCTTGACATAGTATAGATATTATAAGATATTTCTGTAAAAAAAAAAAAGGTTCCCTTGTCAATGCTGGCTGTAGGCACCATTTCATTTTCAGCAGTGAGGGTATGACAAACCAGAAGAGAGGCCCCTTTACAGCTCTTCTGGGCTGCTAGTCGTACGTGGGTTTGGTGTGTGTGGCCATATCATTACTCTACTGTCGGAACTGAAATGTCACAGCACTAATATGACCCATGTCTTCACGGACTTTCAGCATTAAATTCTTGGGAGTGGAAATACAATTTTAAGTTGATTTAGATAGTAGTGATAGTAGTGATTTAGATAGTAGTGATTTAGATAATAATGTTAATCATTTAATGAGTCCTTGAGGAACCTTCACTTACCGTCAGTAACCACTTTATCCCGTTGAAGGCTGTGGTGGATCCAGAGCCTATCCCAGGAACGCTGGACAGGAATACACCATGGATGGGATGCCAATCGATCACAGGGCTCTTGAGGAAAAAAGTTTACCAAATAAATATATACTAATAGAATTGGTAGACTGATTTATTCATACAGGTGAACTCTCATTTTGAGAACTTGAAAAAAGTGTTCCTCAAGGGATGCACTGATGTCCCAACCAGGGTGTGTCCCCGCTTCTTGCCCGGTGTTCCTGGGATACGCTCTGGATTCACTGCAACCCTGAGCAGAATAAAGTGATTAATGAAGATCAATTAGTGAAGATGAATCAATTAGTGTTTCCCTGTTAGAGAGGGTTCCAAGTACTATCCCTTTAGGAAACCAAGAAAAACACTTTACTATCCAAATAGCCCTTGAGGAACTTTGCCCTCAGACTGTATGGTAGAAAGTATGCTAAACGTGTTCTTCATGGGTTCCTGGGATGGCTAAGATTGTTCTACTTGGAACCTTTTCTGATAGTAAACATAGAACCTTTAAGAAACAAACTGAAGAACCTTGAGTGTGCTAGACAGAGTCTAATAGTGTATATGCTACTTTTTCTACTCATAAAGGAGCACTTTTTTCTCTTTTATATAAATTATGTTATAAAATAGCCTTGAGTGTGCCCTTTAGTTTAATTCTATGTCTGAAATTTGTTGCAGCGAGAGCACAAAAGATTTCACACTTTTCAGCACCAGAATTTTGATATATTTGAGCAGCATTGCTAACATTATTGACAAGTAATATAGACAGATTAACAAGATCAGCAACAGCAAAGATTACCACCGAGCACAAACAGCCTCAAAAATAAACTTTGATTTGATTGCAAACCCGATGTAACATTGTTCTCTCTGTGCTCCATAAAGAGTGACAAAGTCATTTTAACTTTCTATATTTCACTCATTTATTTTCATCTCTCAGGGTCCCCTTTCCCTCCATAAGGGTATGTGAGTGTGTGTGACTGTTGTGTGAAATCTAATCAGTTTTTTTTTTCCCTTCAGTATTAGCAGCCGCCTCTGCACCTTCATTCTCGCAAACCCCAGTGTTGCCTCACGAACCTCACAGTGTGCAAACTTCACTTCTCTCTGATCACACTGTTCTTGCTCATACCTTTATTAGATCCTCTTTTGCTCTTTGTATCAGTCTCTTTCTCTCTGTTCGGTATCTAATTTGTAACAGAGTTGACCAGGACAGTGGGTGGTTCTCTTGAGAATGAGATAAGATGAAGAGTCCTGTGCAAATGCTGCGGCTTCATACTGAGACAGAATGTCTTCTAGCTACTTCTTTTGCTACTCTGCCACCAGTAGATTCTGTCACTGGCGTCTCTAAGGCAGTACAAGAGCTTGATCTCACATAAAACATTAACACTGCTAAAATATTTGGCTCAGATGGGTATTTTGGTTAGTTCATGTGGTTAATTTTTTTATTGGTGTAGTTGCCTGTTGAAATTAGCAATAACGCTTGTTTTATGTTAGCACTCTATTGCAAGTGATTTTTCTTTCCACGGGCAGGGAAAATACTGTATAATTTCCCATCAACTGCCAACATTTAAGTAGACATGTAGTGATTATAATCTTGTCGTGAATGTGGTTCATACACATGCTTGATTCATTTTGAATAAACAGTTAAAATGCTCAGGTTCTTTATTTAAAAACATATACTGTAATATATAAAAAAATAAAGCGGTTGTTGGATCCATGAGTATTTCCTGTTCTTAAATCCCCTGTTGCAACTATTGTTATAGCCATATAACCATATAAAAACTATCTGAGGTGGGGTAGCAGAGCAATGAGCCAAACAGCCAACCAAAATATTTGTCATCAGGATTACAGATATTAGTCCTCCTGGTACGCAGCCACTGTCCCAAGCTCCAGGATGCAGTGAGGGGTACCTAAATTGAGCTTCACTGTCAAAATCACACATAACTGTGTGCATCTCTCATGCCACTGTCTGAGTAGAACTGTATTCCTTAGTTTAACTCTGTGGTCTGAATACCAATGTGTGCTTAACTCAACTCTGAATATGGCCCAATATGTGCATATGGAAAGCAGAACCAACTGCAAGCTGTTTTTTTAATTCCTAATTATTAATTAATTCCTATTTATTGACTGCGCCTCAGGGAAGGCTGGGGTAAAAAAGTAAATTTTTGCTTGGAACACCAAGTACGTCAGAGCCACTACTGCTTCTTTGACTGTTAACATTACGATTCATTTATAAAATTGTAACTTAATCCTCGTGCGTTGTTTCTGGCAATTTTTCCTCCTGATACTTTACAGTTATCACTTGTTTTGGGCCACTTGGTGGAATCTAAGAGCACCTGTATGACTGTCAGTTGGTGAACTCTGTTTGGATAAAAGCATGAATAAATAAATGTAAATGTAATGGAAAGTGTGCCTTTTTAAAAGCCAATGCCTAGCTTTTAGTAGTAAAAAGGTCAGCCTGATTTGTACAGTTTTGCTTTTTGGGAGGTGGATTTAGAGAACCGGCTGTGGCCTTGAAACTGGTGCCAGGAGTTTTGTTCATCTGCTGTGGCAGCTGGTCCATTATACAGACTGATGCATTGCCATCTACTTACTGTGAGCATCACTCACACTCCCTCCCTCTCTCATAGTCTCTTCTGCCTCTCTCTAACTAACTATCTTGTCCTTTGTCCCATCCTCTCCCTCTGTCTCTCTTTTAGCATACGGTGATAGACCAGGAATAGTTCTGACCTACTTGGAGCTCACTGGCCTCCACTTGGTGTGGATACGAGTGTGAAATGGTGGAATGCAGGCAGTCTTCCAAACCTTACACAGTAAATCTAGCTGACATCTCTGGCCTGCTCTCATTTTTCACAGCAGAACAGTTAAGCTCAGGCTAGTTGCACTGTAACTCAAATCTGTCTGGGTCCAGGCTCTGTAACCATCGCATATTTCCAAGCAGGGCAAGGAAAAGAAGACAACCTGAATGTTTCTTCCCTCTTTTTTTTTTAACACAGTACATAACGACCAACACTGAATTTCATTCCATTTAAAATGGATCTGACAATGCAGCAGCCAGAGTACTTACTAGAACAAAAAGACCATGACCATGTTACCCCTATTTTATCCACACTATCTAGGATCCCAGTAAAATTTTGCACTGGTTATAAAATACTACTAATGACCAATAAAGTACTGAATAGTCTTGCCTCACAGTACCTGAGCAAAATTTTGGTCTATTATGTTCTGCCATGCATGCTTCAATTAAAAGGTACAGGCTCTTTATTAGTACCTATTATAATTAAGCCTACAGTTGGGGCACAGCTTTTTCCTACAAAGCCCCCAGCTATGGAATGTCCATCCAATTAGAGTCAGACACAGTCTCATTCTTTAGGTTTAGGTGGAAAACATATTTATTTAGTCAGGTATTTTAATAAATAGGTTTCTCTTAGGTAAATGCACAAATCTGGGGATTCATGGGAATGGCGAGCTCTTGTAATTTGATGCTGTCACCACGCATTATGCCCCAGGGTGCCCTCATGCCAGTGTTACCTTTTGGATCTCCCTTTTGGTTATGCTGTCATAGCTAACTGCCAGAGTCCCTGATTGCACCCTGATCGCATAGTACACCCTTTATACCACTGTAGAATAAGAGCATACAGTTCCCTCCAAAAGTATTGGAACAGCAAGGCCAATTCTTTTGTTTTTGCTGTATGCTGAAGACATCAGGGTTTGTGATCAAAAGATGAATATGAGATGACAGATGAGAATTTCAGCTTTCATTTCCTGATATTTACATCTAGATGTGGTAAACAACTTAGAACATGGCACCTTTTGTTTTAACCAACCCATTTGTTCAAGTGATCAAATTGGAAATATTGGAACATTTGACTGACAGGTGTTTCTTGTTGCCCAGGTGTGCCCTGTTAGATTGACTGTTTAAACAATTAATAGCTCTGAATTTCGACTCTTGGTTTGAACCCTGTGTTTCACCTGTGAAGACTGCATTTGTTGTTAAAAAGGATAAACCAACATGAAGACCAGAGAGCTGTCTATGGGAGAAAAGCAAGCCATTTTGAAGCTGAGAAAAGAGAGAAAATCTATCAGAGCCACTCCATAAGCAATGGGCATAGCCAAAACAACAATTTGGACTGTCCTGAAAAAGAAATAAACCACTGGCCTACCAACAACCAGACATCAAACAGGTCAGGCAAGGAAAACAGCAGCAGTTGATGGCAGAAACATTTTGAGAGCTATAAAGAAAAACCCAAAAACAATAGTCAGTGGCATCACCAACAACCTCCATGGGACAGGGGTGAAAGTATCACAATCCGCCGTTTGAAGAAGACTTCGAAAGCAGAACTCATCTCAGGGCTCACTAATCTTTACTGATGATGTAACTCATGACGCTAGCAGCAGAATGAGTTCAGAAGTCTGCATAAACATTCTGTCTGCCAATTCACAGAGAAATGCATCTAATCTAATTGGCATTATGCATTAAGACAATGACCCAAAACACACTGCCAACACAAAAAGGACTTCATCATGGAAAAAAGTGGAAGGTTTTAGAAAGGCCAAGTCAAGCACCAGACCTTAACCCAATTGAGCATGCATTTCACCTCCTGATGAGGTGATTGAAGGGATAAACCCCCAAAACTAACAACAACTGAAAGGTACAAGCCTGAAATGGCATCATAAAAAAAGAATGCAACAATTTGGTGATGTTACTGGGTCGCCAACTTGATACAGTTGCTGCAAGAAAGGGAAATGCAGCCAAATATTAAGCGTTACATTCTTTAAGACTATCCGTTCCAATACTTTTGCTCATCTAAAGATTGGGTGGTCTGGCACAAAAGGTGCTATGTTCTAATCTGTTTAACACATCTAGATGTAAATATCAGGAAATGAACACTGAAATTCTGATCTATCGTCTTCTATTCATCTTTTGATCTCAAACCCAAACATCTTCACTGTATAGCAAAAACAACAGAATTGGCCTTGCTGTACCTAATAATCCGTCCTTCTCTCTCCTGAGCTGTATGTGTATTTCCGCTGTCTGATGGGATGCCACTGCCAGATCCTGACATACTGTATTCGTCCTCTGGACCTCCTTGATTCGTCCTGATCCTTGGAGTTTCTGCACTTGTGACAAACCTTCTGCTGCTGTTCTGGTCCCCTATGGATATCCTTAAGATTTTCACTTCCAAAAAACTATTCCTGCCCAAGTCAACCCTTGCTTCAATGGACCCTACACCTGTAAACTGTAATGATTTATAACCCCATTATTCCTGTGCCACTCAGAAGAGGAAAGGTTCCCTTTTGAATGTGGTTCCTCTCAAGGTTTCGTCCTCTTGTTGTCTCAGTTGTTTTAAATCACCACTATCACATCTGGCCTGTTCATTAAGGACCAAAATCTACATCCAGATTTCTGTAATGCTGCTTTGTGGCAGTGTCTATTAAAAGGGCTAAACAAATAAAACCGAATTGCTTTGCCTTAGTTTCCCGGCATTATATTTCGCATGGTCACTTTATTATTTCTGATGCTGATTGAAGAAACGTAGCCTGAGTTATAGCATATTGATTGGCCTCCACATACCTTGGCGACATTGAATATAAGCGGGAAGAATCCATTCTTACTCTTTCTCCAGACTTGAGCCATTTGTATACATGAAGGTCACAATCGATGGCTGGCATTAAAACAAGGCAGCACACAAGGTGAGGCCCATTTTAAATCGATATGTTAGCAATCTGAATCTTGAACACTTGCTTTCATATTGAAGATTAGTCCTTTCACAGCTGATAGCTCTTTCCCTGAGTGTTTCAAGGTAAAAAGACAGTAGAGGCCGAGAGAATATCAAATAGCGTTTTGCTGCCATTTCTGGTTTTAATGCGGTGAGCTTCAATTAAATATTCAAAAGGCAACTTGTTCTTTTTCAGGGAATGTGTTGAATTTACTTCCTATTGGTTTCCTCTGTCTAATTGAATGAATAATTTAAAAATGTTCATAGATAAGAAACATGGTCTTTTTATTTTATTTCAATGTAGTCTGGGTCTTCCCGGAAAGCTATAAAGACATGGTTCTTCTCTCTAGTGAAATAAGTCTCACTGTCAGCCTCACCATCTGGCTCTTGCCCGGGGACACTCTAAGCAGCATCGATACACATACTCAGGTGTATACTTACATGTGTCTCTGTCCTCCTGTGCTCATATAATCCTGATCTCCCTTGGTCACTTTATAATGTTCTTCTATTGATCATTGCTAAAGATGAATCAATAACAATTAAGGCCCAGCACCGCAGGTTAAAATAGCCCTTCCAATTGTTAATTTTCAAATGTTTGGATATTTTTCATTTACAACTCTTAGCCTTCATACAGGCTGTGTGGAGTGTAGCATGTTCTCCCTATATTCTCATGGGTTTCCTCCAGGTTCTCTGGTTTCATCCCACCTCCCAAAAACTTGATCGTAGGTCGATTGACCGCTATTGCTCCTAGGTGTGCGTGAATAGTGCCCTGCGATGGACTGGTGTCGCATCCAGGTTGTGTTCCCACCTTACAACCAGTGCTCATTCGACAGGATCCGGAACCACCAGATACATAATATAAGGATCCCCCAGATTTTACATAATGATTTTACACCATTGGACAACAGGGATTCTATCCAGAAGCAGAACATCTGTGACTAATAAACCTAACAGAGGCTGTTCTTCATGTATACCTTCCATAAATAACAAATCAATAAAGGGAGAAATGAATGATTCTAAATTGATGTGCGTAATGGCTTACGAAGCGGTGTAATGCTGAGGTTGTGTGTTTGTGTCTCGTCTCTGATCTGTGGTAGAATAGAGCTGTGCTATAGGAGCCATTGAGCAATTATCTGCAGCAGCAGAAGCTCCTGTGCTGTGAAGACTAATTAGTTTCATTAACCTGTACCGGGGATAAAAACAATCGCCGCAGCATAATTGAAATGGTGATTTCTCTCCCCTCTCTCTAACATCTTGCTTTATCTCTTTTTCCTCTCTCTATTTTGTTTTGCCCCATTGGTCAATTTCACATTAAACATAGATGAATTATACCTCAGTTAACGAGAGAGGCGACCTCCCATTAATAATAACTGCCTAAAAGTGTTAGAAAATGTGTGTGTAAGGCTTACCTGTTAAGCTTTTTCTTTTCAGTTCTCACAAATATGGATGCCTGTGTGAGTGTTTTATTAAAGAAAGCAAAAAAAAAAAAAAAACACAATACCCACACTTATAATCAAAATACAATTAAAAAAATTAGGAAATGGATCAAAAAGGCAATGATAAATTTAAGCAGCATCAAAAAGACTATAACTGAATATGCACACTGTAACGCTGGCTTAACTTGCTAATGAATTATACACACCAGC
The DNA here is from genome assembly GCA_037576675.1 of Pangasius sanitwongsei. Taxonomy (NCBI): domain Eukaryota; kingdom Metazoa; phylum Chordata; class Actinopteri; order Siluriformes; family Pangasiidae; genus Pangasius; species Pangasius sanitwongsei. The sequence continues at coordinate 2,764,652 of CM075022.1, forward strand.
CTGGAAATAATGGAAACAAGAACCAGGTGGCAATCATCAGGAAGCTACTCAATAACATCATGAGGGCGGAGGTTAAAACAGGAACTAGTGGTGCTCCTCCAAACTATTCCTTGTGACCTCGATCCAACATCCTTGTCCTAGAAATCATTCAAACCTCTTTTTTAAGGAACAATTTATAGTATCAATTCTTTAAACGCAATCAGAGGATTACAGACTGAGGTCACTACATAGACAGTGTCTTTTACTGTAGCATATGATGTGAGCACACGGTACAGATTCCGATAAGTAATAAAATGTACCACAAATACCAACTAATCATACTAATATTAGGAAACGGTTGTTAAAATGAAACGACTTAACATTGCTGTTTTGGTTGATCAACAAAGTAATATAAATTATTACTTAGAAGTTATTACTTAGAAGTATAAATTAAATGAAATAAAGTAAATCTGGTTCTTGCTTCTTTGATTGGAGTTTAAGATAGCTTTAAGAAACTAACCCTTTTGTTTGAGTGTTTGAGCACTCTGGAGATGAAGTGGTATTTTGTGTGTGTGTGTGTGTGTGTGTGTTTATGAGACTTTCTTACCTCCTGAATTATAATTAGTATGGAATTAAAGGGAGGGGTCCTCTAGCTTCATCCAATATCACAGATGGTGATCAGACAACAGTAATAAGCTGTAACAAATGTACTGTCACTGTTCTCATCATACGTCTCATTGACATCATTCTCCTCATCAACAGCTTGTCGGACTAATTGATAGATTGATCATGCTGGTTTATGACTCATGATAATGCTTTCTGTGTATGCAGTTTCTGAACATGCATATGTGTGCATGAATATGCAATCATTTTTCATGTTCAGTTTTATTTCCTTTCATAAGGCCGTGTGTGTGTGTGTGTGTGTGCATTTGAGAGCGTTTTGTAAAAGCGTCCACGTAGCATGCAGACCCATGCAAACACTCCAGCTGAAGAAGCCCAGTGGGACTCGTCCTCTCTCCATCCCCACCATGGGCAGCCATATTGGTGCCACGCAGAGCGCCTGCATTCATGAGTGACCTTTGGAAGCAGGGAGTCGATGAATCACATTCAAAGCCGGCTCCACTCGATCGTCCGACTTTTTCAGCAGGCGAGAACTCACGGCTTATCTAACCTCCGCTAGGCATGTTAGCCCAAAAAACATGAATGCCAAGTGCATGAAAGGAAGTGTGATTTGTAAAGTGTTTCTTGGACTGGAGCTGAAAATGAATAAATATAAGTTTGTGTGAGGGCACAGCGTGTACGTTTTTTTTTTTTGTTTTTTTTTTTGCATGTTATTTAGCAGAAATAAAACAGGAATTTTCCAGAAAAGTTTAACAATGATCTGCATGAATCTGCTTTAAGCTCCAGTATATCAGAGACATAAATAGCAGCGTGAAGCAAGATTGATCTCTTTATGCATATACATATGTGTTTACACAATGGCTCAAACTGAGTGATGTTACTCGTATTTAATTTCACACTTCGGGTGAAATTTAGAACATAGCAAAACATAACTCTTAATCTGAAAGCTAGCACACAGCACCTCTGAAACTCTCAGGAGTTGTGAATTTACCATTTTGGTAGCTAGAATGATAGCTGGAATATAACTAGGTCTCCAGTGGATATTTGTGGATATTTCTTTTTTAAAACCTACCGCCTCCACCCTCTCTTTGGAGAACAATAAGGACTTTGATGGTAATATATAAAGTTGCATTTTTATGGACTACTAAAGTCATGCCAAAGACAGGAAAAGGAAAAAAAAGAGAAGAAAAGACAGAAAAAAGTAAGAAAGAAAGAAACAAACAAACAAACATAATAATAATAATAATAAGTACAAATCAACAACAGCAGAACAGTAATAAATATATGGGAGAAAAAATTGAAACAATACAATGGAGAGAACGGAATGAACGATACTGAGTAGTCATCTAGTGTAGATGATTAGATTGAACAGTCGTAAATATTGAAATATGGAGGTATTGTTGATGCTATGTGTGTGTTCATATATAATGTATATATTATGCATTATAAACTACTTTATAAACTGTTACATACCGACTGTCTATGGATGTTTCAGTGGTTTCAGCTTTAGCAGAATCTAATTTTTAGTACACTTCGAACTGGGTTCACGTTTGTTAGAGTGGATTTTAAACATCCCAGTGTCACTGCTGGGTTGAGAAACAGCCAAATAGCTAAAAAAAAAAAAAAAAAATCCAACCATTAGCGATGCTCTTGATGCAAATTATGCACTGAAAAACATCTACAGTATGAAGATGCACCAACAAAGCCATGAACACCACACCAGTGTCAAGAATCCCCCCTCTTGTTTTTTGTTATATTTTTTGGTTCAAGTGTTATGCTTTTGTTTTGGTCTCCACCTCATCTTATTTTATTTACCTAATGTGTTCACCTGTCTTGAGTTCAGTCCTTGATTGTTTTGTCTATTTATGCCCTGTTGCCTCCCTTCCTCACAGCGAAAGCTCTTTTTTTTGTGCGTTCAGGGTACATCTCTGAGACTTGTTTCATGTTCTCTGACACGTTCCCGTTACTGTTTTTTATCTAGAGGTTGTTTATTGACCCATGTTGAATGTGAATTTTGGATCGACCCCTAATAAAGCACACACCGAATGCACGCACTTGCATCCTGCCTCTAACGGCACATTACAGCCATAAACATTCAGACATTTCTTTTCACACTGTGCTGCCAAGTGCTTTATAATGCAGTGTCAAGTCACCCACGAAAAACCCTGAGTAAATTATACGACCCAAAATTTTCAGGTTGCAACTAATTCATCCTTAGAGCACTCTTCTTATTTAATACTTATGAACAGAAAACAGTTGCAATCCTGTCCTTATGGATGATAAATATTTGAGGCGACTGGGAGCTCTAGTTAGCATACCATGCTAACATCTCAAAGTGTGCCAAGAACCACTGCTGCCAAAGTGTTCATTTGAAGCCTCCTTTTATTTCCATTTCAATCGTTTGAGCTCAGAGGAGCAGCGAGAGGGTGGAGCAGAGCTTCCTCTAACTGCCAGGATGGATTTGAGTCAGCGTCGCTGTGAAGCAGTGGGGAATGGCGTCTCATCCGCATCCTCTCTTTGGTTCATCTTCTTCAACTTTAGGAAGCAACTAGTACTCACCTGAGGCAGTCGCTCGCTCCTCCTTCTCTCCCTGAACATGGCAGTCTCTGGCTGTGATGCACAAGCACATGAGAATATACATATACATACACGTCGACAAGACCGGAGATTTAGATCCATTTGCTGCTAAAACATGCGTTTCGGCTTCCGGCAGTAGTGAGCAAACTGATATTCAGGTTTCATCCGGGTGCCAAATTGTTTTCCTGTATCTTGGCAAAGCCTTCTTCATCACAGGGAAGTAACATGATGCTAGTGTAAGTAATGCTCTATTGGTGCTTTTCCAAAAGTCACTGGCTGTGGGTCACCATATGTGGGTGATCTTTTGCATTAAATGTGAAATTATTGTGTGGTACACCCATGGGAACAACTACCAATTTTAAAAACCGAAAAAGAAGGTAAAAGAAGAGGCTGGGATGGGAACAACTGTTTATAGCTGCTATAATGTAGATAATAACAGCAACAGTGTTCCTTTTTTGTTGTATAAAAAGTATGTCGTGACGTTAATTAATAATTTAAAATATGTGTTAGTGGCAAAACGCTGTGCTATAACAGGAATAATAATAACAATTTCCCAGATGTTAACGGTAACTCCACTTCACCGCAACATAACCCCATCGTTGATTATTTTCCTATAACTCTCTACATACATACATGGCTGGATACAAACTCCTCTCTCGCTCTCCTCAAATGAGTGATCTTACAATAAAACGGATTTAGAAATACTTTCTTTTGTATTGTTAGTTGACTACCATGACAAACCTGCCATAGGTTTGCCTTGACAATACGTCACACCTAAGATTTCTCGCAATACCTAACCTAGCCTTGACGATTTTGTTTATATATGTATGTATGTAATTCTATTACTACACACACACACACACACACACACACACACACACACACACGCCTTCCAGGATCTCTGTCCTCTCATGTCTAAAATCAATCCACGTTAAACCAGAACAGCCGAAAAACGAATGAGTAGATGATGAAAATGACAAAATATCAATATCAGTTTACACTTTGCAAGTTCTGGGTCTGTGGCACAACATGCTGACAAATGTCCAAGCGTAGATTACATTTCATTAACTGGTTTAGTGATCCATGAGTACTGCAACAATGAGGTTGATACAGTGATTTCTGCTGCATGCTCACAATCTGTGGGATTAAACATAAAAATATGCAAAAAAACAACAACAAAAAAACAAAAAAAAAGCATACAGCATCTATCTATTATGATCTGAACTGTCATTGCTTTTAATTAAATAGTTGAATTTGTATATTGCAGAGGTGTGAATGTGTGTTCTTCCGTTTAACCTTCAAATCTGAGTCAGTCACCCTGAAATGTGTGCGTATGTTGATTTGGCTGGTCAAAGTATGAAGCAGGCAGAGCTCAAAATATAATTGGATCAGAGGTAGTTTGAGATTACTGCACATGCTAGTGGTGTTTTGGATTGCTTTAATAATTGTGAAAAAACCAGCAAGGCTTTTGAACCCAGCTTATTCATGATCGTTATCAAAAATAGAACGTGTGGGCCAAATATATTGATCTGGCATCAAAGTTGCTTCTGCAGATATCTTACAGAAAAGTGGGAGCTGAGTGTGGATTTATGTGTAATATTGTAATAATGTGAGTGGTTTGCTTGTGCAGACTGAGGATGTTCCTGAGGCAATATATACTGTAATCTAACCTCAAATGGTTAGGATATTATTGCCTATTATATTATTATTGCTTATAATTATTGCCTATGTTATTATTATTTCTGAATCTGAGACTGAATCTGCTGTATAAAGTTTAGGCTGTAACTTGATTATGAGTTTGCAGCTCTGATTGTAAAAAAAAAAAATAAATCATATGTAAGTAGTTTTGAGAACTAAGCGTCATGCTAACACATTGCACATCAAGTAAACTTCACCTTCACTGTGTCAGTGCAATGTGCAGTATGCACCGTTAATATACAGTATGATGGCTGTACGTATAAATGTATGCTGTTCATTTGTGCAGTATAAAACAGTTTTACTGGGGGCAGTAAATAATGTAATCTAACCTAAAAACAAAGGTTGAATAACTAAATAAATTAAGTTTGAATAAACGAAGGTTATTATTAGGGTGCTAGTAGTAAATGAATTACTAAAAGTAGTAGTAGTTTTAGTAGTTGTTGTAGTAGAAGGATTATTATTATTATTATTATTATTATTATTATTAGTAGTAGTAGTAGTAGTAGTAGTAGCAGCAGCAGTAGTAGTAGCAGCAGGAGCAGTAGTAGCAGTAGTAGTGGCAGTAGTTTTAGTAGTGGTAGCAGTAGTAGTAGTTTTAGTAGTGGTAGCAGTAGTAGTAGTAGCAGTAGCAGTAGTAGTAGTAGCAGTAGTTTTAGTAGTGGTAGCAGTAGTAGTAGTAGCAGTAGTTTTAGTAGTGGTAGCAGTAGTAGTAGTAGCGGTATTTTTTGTAGTGGTAGCAGTAGTAGTAGTAGCAGTAGTTTTAGTAGTGGTAGCAGTAGTAGTAGTAGCAGTAGTTTTAGTAGT
>CM075022.1:2772241-2822104 GCA_037576675.1 Pangasius sanitwongsei
CTCTCTCTCTCTCTCTCTCTCTATATATATATATATATATATATATATATATATATATATATATATACACACACACATTTTCATCCCAGAAAGATCGGATCAATGTGAGCCTTGTCCTATTTCACTGATGTAGGAACAGGACAGTGTGAGCATATTGGAAAAATCCAAGCAGAAATATTTTAAAATGTCAAGCCTCAGCGTCCGGCTCATGGCATTTCCAGAATTCGAGTCTTTTATTCATTAATCTTGTAAAATGTGCACGAATTTTTTTTCTCGAAGCAGTGTGGCAAGATAAATTTTAGGGTAAATAAAGGATAGGGCATTAAAAATATTTGGTATTTACAAAAAGATGTTATGTAAAGTTAAAATACATGCACAATAGATATATGCATTCATATACTGAGAGTTTGATGAGTTTTTGTGCCTGGTCTCAGAGGCGGGACGGATGAATTGTTCTTGTTTGAGTTATTAGTTATTCGACTGAGACTTTAACGGCTCTGACTCATTCACTGGTACAAGACCTTACCGCGCCGACTCTTGGTTTAGAGCTATCAATCATGATTAGTACCAACGTTCTGACTTTTGGTTGGTCCTAGGCGCCCTAATTCCAATAACTAGAGCTGGCTCTTGGTTATTACCAGTCTTTAAGGTTCTTCCTAGACTCTAAGACTCATCTTAGTGTCAGTTTTTAAGATTTTGACCCTCTAATAACAGTATTATGGCTCTGACCCATGAAAAGTCCCAGGCTTTTGGTCAGTTTTTAGCGCTCTAGCTCTTCATTAATCTACACGGTTCCAACTCTTAAGACTCTGAGTCTTGGCTATTCCAAGTCTTACTTGCATTTTTCACAGGCTGAGTCTTGGTTAGTTCTAGTCCTTAAAGCTCTGAGTCAGGTTGGGTCAAGTTGTCTAGAATATCTTGTATGTTATGGACAGTTACATGCTACTGATCCCTAGTTAGACAGAGTCTGTATGGCCTTGATACTTCACTGGAATCAGACGTCAGAACTCCAACTCTTAGTTATTCCCAGTCTTTAGTGTTCTCAGTTTTTGATTACTACCAGTTTTTAAGGCTCTCTTTTTTGGTTGGTCCTCATTTTTAAAGCTGTGATTCTTGGTTAGTCCCAATCTTTAGGGTTCTAGCACTAGTTTAGTTCCAGTTGGTACATTCTGACTTTTGTATGTTTCTAGTTTTTAAAAGTGAGATTCTTGGTTAGTTACAGTCTTTAGGGTTCTGACTCTTGGTTAGTCCTAGTTTCATTTTGGTTAGTAGTTTCATTTTGTCCCTGTCTCTTGGTTAGCCTGAGTCGATAATACTCAGACTCTTGATTACTCCCTGTCTTTAGGACTCTTGTTAGTTCAGGGAAAGGTCCTTGTTTTAGAGATTGTTTATGACCACGAGAGGAAGCTGTACATTACCTGTCCATTATCACTTCCATTGCCATTATCATTAGGATGCAATCTTTTGGTTAGTCTCAGTCTTTAGTCCGACTGTGTAAGACTCTGACTCATGATTAGTCCTAGTCTTTGGCTGTGATTCTTGGTTAATCCTAGTTTTAAGGGCTCCAATTCCTGGCTAAGAACAGACCATATTGCTCTGAATTTTGGTTATTCCTAGTCTTTAGGGATTTAACTCTTGATGAGTCCCATATTTGTCCCAATATATTTGTCCTTGTATTTTGGCAAGTTTCAAGGCTCTGAGTTTTGGTGAGTTCCAGTATTTAGGGCTCTAAATGTCTGCAAGTCATTTTTTTTTTCAGCATCTGGGTCTTAGTTACTCCTAGTCCTTAAAGCTCTGTGTCAGGTTGGATCTACTTGGCTATAATATTCCATGCTTTTTTCCCTTCACCCTAGAGGAGTAGATGTCAGTGAAAGGAGGATGGCGGCAGCCAAAGAGTTTCTCTGCACAATGCACAATGCAGTGTAATGTCCGCATAAAGTTTGATGATGCAGAACCGAGGCAGACGGAAACGGAGGATGTGATGGCTGATTCTATTATGCCTGTGGACCAGCAGGCTGAATTGCTAGGGAAGGTGTCAGCGTGAGTGCATGTGCTGGTGGACCTTCTTCATCATTTTGGCAGTACTACAGTTTTATTTGATGGTTTTGAGTAATTTATCTTGTATTATGTTGTTGTAATAAGCGACTTAGTACTAAGCAATATTTTTGTGACAAATATCACAATGCTGCTATGCTACTGAATGCATTCAGTGAAAACTGTAAGATCAGGTGCATACATATCGCTTTTGAGACGATATGATGTGCATCTTGATACGGTATGTCATTAATGGATGAAAGATATATCAACATTATACGACTGACTGTATAATATGATACAGTATGATTCTGTATTGTACAGTAGTTTGATTTAAGTATCAAGGAGAGGAAGGACAGAAAAATCTGGAAGGAAAAGGAAATGAATTTCATAATATTTCTACATAATAATATACTAGTAATAAAATAACTGTATTGTATATAGAAGTACCCCATTGAATTAAATATGCCTTAGAAATCTTAATAGGAAAAAAAGGTGGGGTTTTTTTTCCATTTTGTTTGCATTTGTTATCTTTTATTAATTTATTTATATATTCTTTGTACCTCCCTCCATGAATACATGCAGGCTGGAGATCTTAAACAAACACACGGGAGGCTTTGAAGTGTAAATGTGTATCTCAGGCGTGAGATGAGCATCGCTGCATCTGCCTGTCAAAAGAGCACAGCATCAGCGGAGAGCTTTCATTCTTTGCCACATGCAAAGTTGGAGTAAAAAGAAAAATGATTTACTTTTACAGAATTAAGCCCAGAGTGGATGCTTCAGGCATGAACAGTTTGTCTGTCACAAGTGATTCCATCTCGAGTCTGAATCATCTTATATATAAATTCTCTCTGAACATTTAGAAACCATGTTTATTTCACAAAGTGGCCTAGTTGATATTGCGGTTACAGTGACATTTTTGCAGCCATGTTCTGGTTTATATATAAGGAATAAAACATGACAGGGTGGTGTAATACTGAAGAATAAAACATTAAGTGTTTTAACGCTGCTCTTATACCACAGAAATTTGCCAGAGCTAACAATTACACAAGATTTACACTAGGACCCTCCTGAGCAGCCCATATTTAAGTTTAGCTAATGGATTAGCAAAAATCTTATGATCTGAGGGGTCAAGAGGTACAATAACACAATAATAAAATTAATAATATACTGATAATATACTGTACGTAAGGAATAAGACACATGGGCGCATGCCGTTATAGGAAGATAATCAATGACAGGGTTGTGTGATGAAGCAAAGTTACTATTACTACCGCAAACATCTAGCCTGGACTCTTCTACTCCAGGCTTCTGAATCACTTCCTCAGGACCTACTACTTCCTGTTGAACTGCTATAGAAAGCACATGAACTTCATTGTGCAGTCTTACAGTTTACCTGCCAAATCTAGTGAGTTCTCAGTCTTTTATTTTTGGATAATTCTCTGTGTTTGACCTGTTTTGCCTTGACTCCTTTTTGCCTTTGCCTAGTCCCTTTGTTCTGACGCTGATCTGATTTTTTGGTATTTTGACCCTGACCTGATTAGCGATTCTGTTTTTTCTGTATTCGGTTTTTGGACGTGTTCACTGTTACGGGTGTTTCATCTGGTTTTGACCCTGCTTGTTTCTGACACAACAAACTATGTGCACACGGATCCTTACTCTGGGTCTCTGTTACACTTTTATACCACATCAAATGTAACTATAATGCAGATAAAAAGTATCACGTGTCATTCTTTACTTATTAGAGAATGACACGTGATACTTTTTATCCGTATATAGTTACATCTGACGTTGTGGAACGTCCGTGAAACAAGTTAGTTCCTGTTATCACTTACGTTATTGCAACGTTTCATGTTACTGAGAAACCGCAAAGCATAAACTCCTCTGCCCTGAAGACATTCGCGTGGCAAAAAACTTAAAGTTACAGCCTTATGTCCGACTGATCCAACGCGCTGTCACTGGAGACTCCTTCCATAAATGTTAAATAAATGTCTTCTTAAAGAAAACATCACCATATCAACAATTACACCCGTTTTGTAATCTGTATATGTGGTGCGTCGCTAGGAGTAAAATTCCCAGTGTAAGGTGTTTCAATAGAAGTGATCACGTATAAGAACGAGTGCATTAATATAATCCTTTAACTAGTGTCAGAGCTGCTTTTCTGGAAAAGGAATCAACACCAAAAACCAGTCAGAATTGCACTCTGGAATAAGGCACAAGTAAGCGACTAAGCACTTGATTCTTTAGCAGCCTGCAGGGATGAAGAGAGGACTTGCAGTGTGTTTTGCTGGTTTTAGACTGTCTGGTTTTAGGCGACTAACAGGTATACACACACAAGTGTGGGATAAAAGCCAGGCAGTCATTATTTCTCTGCTTGCATATGCACACAGACACACACACTTGGAGTGACAATCCATTTAATCATCTTGCCAAACAAAGGACAGAAAGACGGTACTGACGTAACTAACTACAGGATGAAAGGGAGCCTGAGAGTGAAAGGAAAAGGGAAAGAGAGATGACAACAAGAGCGAGACAGAAAGAGACAGAGAGAGTGTGGCTATTAGGCATACTGCTCTACATAAATCTCATCGGGAACGGAGACCAGCTGTGACCGCAATGTGAGTCAGCTCTGTTACTGTTCCTCCGTCCTCCATTCACATATAGGGCATAATCAGGTAAATGCACAGACTGGAGAAGAAGGGAGTGAGGCTTTCATTTCCCTCTCATGCCCTTCATACATTGAGTGACGCCTTTGAAGGAACATCCATTAAAACCTTGTGGCACTAGTGAGCCAGGCAGATATGCAGTCCACCCGCTGCAGATATCCCCACATCCAAAGGAAAGATAAATAACACGAACGAGACGTACAGGGTTTTCATTTCCTTTAAAGCTGAGGATATCGATTTGATTTAAAGGGGCACTTTGAGACAGCGCGCCGCACGATGACCAGAATTTATTAGAACGTTTTTCTTTATTATTATTATTTTCAATACACACAAACACAGTGCTCAATGTTTATGCATGTTATTGAGGACGGGCACAAATGCAAAACCTCACGCACATTCCCACGAACTTGTCGTAACAGTCGCTCATTGCATTCGAGACTTTCAGGCGGAGAAAAGCATCCCAAACACGTTTAGCCTTCTTGACTCCTAATCTGCGTGCGCTCATTAAAACATGTCTGATCTGATCTCAAGCTTTCGGGCTCTCTTAAAACGCGAGAGCTCTTGTTTTTCAGTCGGAAATTCAAATTGGCCGTCTGCAGAGCGAGCTCGCCTCAGTCAAACAGGATTTGTCGACTCATTGCATGCCAGGCTCTTCAAACAAACTCATTTTAATTGGGTATTTATTATTAGATTTAGAGATTTTACTTATGAATCAGATGCATAGTTTGTAGCATTATGAATAATACATCAGCAGCAGGCATAATTCAGAATAAATATGAACAATAACGCCAATGAAATTTTAATTCTGCACTTTACAGTCATCTAATGTGCTACTTAAACAGAAGCATGACCTTCAATATTAAAAACCGAATTAACCATTCATAAGCTGACTAGACTGCGAAGGCATATTACTTTTGCAAAACAATATTGTAGTGATTAAAATTCACGTTTAGCATTCTCATTATCAGTAATCTACAGCCTGTCTGGAAGGAGGCAATAAGGCTTTAGTAATAGAAATAACCCTAAAAGCAACAGAACTCTTACAGTCGTCCTGTAGTTTTTAATAAATTTTTGTTTCTGTAGTAATAACTTACACAGTGGCTCTATGACATATGATCCACATAAACTTTTTTTTTTTTTTTTTTTTTAAAGTGTGTAATTTATGACGTTTATTTAACATTTATGGAAGGAGTCTCCAGTGTCAGTTTTAATTTCATTTTCATTTTCATTTTCATTTTGTCTTCAGGACAGAGGATATTGCAATTTCCAGTTTCTCCTTTCACGAATAGAGTACTCACTTACGTATAATCGATTTGAGGCTGTTTTAAGGAAAATAAAAAAAAAAGTCGAGACCATCGAAGCCACTTCAAAGTCGAGGCTGTCACTGTAAATTTCACATAAAATCATTATCCTGATTTCTGTTGCTCTCCTGGCTATTCGCCTTTCTACAAAAAAATCCTAACGTATTGCATTATGCAGCAATCCTAACTCAATTATCTGTCAAGAGTATTGAAATACTTTATTTCAAAAATTATATTTTCTATTATTCTGGTCCACAAGATGACAAATTTTTAGACTTGAAAGTTAACCATTTTTGTTCATACACACATTGGAAGATTTTTTTTTAAATTTTAGGTGTAATGTTTTGTCTTTTTTATTTTTTTTACACATAGTATTCCTACACATGGGAATCTATTTACTTATATATGTAATAGAAGTGATATTGACCAAAAGGCCAAATTCATATGAGATGCAATTTTAGAAAAATATAAATAAATGAAAAGAATCTGGATATGTTTTTTAAATGACTTATGCATGAAAAGGTTAATAGATATAACATAAGGTGATAAAAAAAAAAGCCCTTCAGGATGTGATGTTGTTGAAAAATAATCATCTTCAGGATGGTAATAGTAACCCCGCTTCACTCTGGGCCACATCACACCGCTCCGTCATTGATTATTTTTCTATTTGTTTCTGTTCTTGCACATGTTTCTAGTGACCTGACGGAACAGCATTTTGTACCATCAGCTCCTTTAATACCTCTATGCTCAGACTGGATGAAAGCGTTCACCAAAGGAAGGGTGAATGGTGTTGAAGAAAATCCTCTCCGGAGCCCTGACTGACCCGAGCCAATGAGACTCTTGCTCTCCTAATCAATGTCTCTGCTCTAATTGCTCCACTGGCTCTTCCTGCAAATCTATCGCATTCATCACCATCCTGTTGCAAATTTCTCCCTGATGAATTCCACTTCTCTTTAGGGTACAAAGAGAGATATTCCTTTCCCAATTTCTCTTACAAATAGATCCACAGCTCCAGGCACACATTGGAGCATTAATAAAACAATGGCAGTATTGTTTGAAAACTCTTGGTTCTTTTTTCCATTTGCCACTGTTTATAATTCATGACAGCCTATCAAAGCGTCGACGGCTGAGAAAAAAAAAACACTTGGGGCTAAATCGGATTTGTAATGTGAGGATATATATTTCAGCAGAAAGAGCGTTCTATATGATCAGCTATCCGTCCGAGAGATTCCTCCGTTGTTTTGAAGCAGTTTTTATTTTAATCTAAGTTTTAAAGTGCTCCATTAAAGTTTCATGCGCCGCTGTCCTCTTGTCTTAGTGTCGTAGCTTTGAAGTCTGCCAGCACATCCTCCACCTGTCTCAAATGTTTTTTTCATTGTGTCCTAAAGCTTCGCTTTTATCCGAGGCATTCACACTTTTATTGCCCTGCTGCTGCAAACTTCCAGAGCAATGCACGTAGCAGTAACTCTGTAGATATTCAAATATTCATTCATGTTCACGGAGCAGCTCGGTAGAAAATCAAATCTGCAGAATCTTTCCCTAAATGCAAATGTAGCAGATCAGCTGGCATCCCGAACTGGAGCTGTGAGTTTAATGAGATTAACAATATTAGAACTCTATTTTACCCAAAATCTTTCCCATAAATATTGTATATGCCTCAAATAGCATATGAATTTTGTTTAGGACCCTGTATGACTTTCTGTTGACCATGTAGCTGAACGTCGCCATCTTGAACAAACGGATTCACGTTCTTCTTTTTGTAAATTTATGGTCATTCACTGGGCCTCGTACTTATTTCAAGATGGATACGAACAAACGTATTCGTAAATCATTCGCAGGACAAGAGAATGGGGTATTCATGACGATCCGGTTAGTTAAAAAAAAAAAACGTTTATGTCCTCTGTTCTGTTCTTGAGCCACGTATAAGCAGACTCACTAACGTGAAGCTCGATGGATCTGCTTCTGATCGTGTATTTGGTGATGACTTACTGCGATTTTGTATACACATTATACTTTGTCAAGTTCATTTCCGTTTCCCAGGAAAAAAGAAAAAAAATTCACAGGCAACTTATCTGCAGCAGCTTCTATACACTGAATATCAACATTTTGGCAAAAGCATACAGTACAATTTTTTTTACCTCTTTTTTAACCTTCGTGTTGTCTTAAGGGTCAAAAACGACCACGTGGTAATTCTGCAAACACGATCAAAATCGCAATCGAGTCACATGGTAACGCGGTACAGTAACACAGGTATTTTCAAAATGCGGAAAGTTTCTTTATTCTTAGTTCAGTGAATACTGCAGGGGGGAAAACGTGTTACCATGTGACTTGATTGCAATCTTGATTGTGTTTGCAGAGAAGAAATCAGTTACATCAGCCCAAACTTTATGCATGAAATGGGCTATGCTCAATAAGTTTAAAAAAGAATCATTTCATATTGATCGTATTCAAACGCCTAGTGGTAGAGTCGGGCTTGGTTAAATTACTTTGATACCAAGCATTCAAGTAAAAGTGCAGATAAGCTGCATGCAAGCATTTTTTTTCTATAAGAAAGTAATGAAAGGAAGATGAGTCAGTTTGAGTCTATGGTAGCTGACGCTCTGCAGTGGCTGAGCTGCATTACTGGAAGATTTAGCGCATGCCGCAATTAGGAAGCGCTCTCACAGTTTAGTCATGATTTTGTCATGGAGGTTTGTGGGACTGGCTAAATGTAAATCAGCCGGGAACACGCTTGGTAATTTGAGGGTGATTAGCATTTATCAACATACAGACATGAGTACAAAGAAAATCAGCAACACTTTTTGAAGGAGGTGGCAATTTTTAGTTCGGTTTGGTGTACACAAACAATTACACACACTTTACACTTTACTAAATGACTGATAAATATAGCGCATGCTGTACGAAACAACAAGAGCCTTCATGGTTGCATTTATACTAATCACATTTTATAACCCACTCTTTATGCCCCGCCTCCCAATATTTTTAAGCAATATTTTACTGGAAAGTGGAAAGTTATTCAAGATTCAAGATTCAAAGAACTTTATTAATCCCAGGGGGAAATTGCTGAAATTATGCAGTTTATGCAGCAATTAAATTATGCAGTTTATCATAACCTTTGCCTCAGAACTTGGACTGAATTCTGCCCAGGACCAAGCTGAACCGAAGATAAATGACTTGATAAATGAATCGACTCTGCATAAGCCTCGTGTGAAGATTGTGTCTTGGTTGATGTGTTGGGCAAGTTGAGAAAATGTATAAATAGAATTTTATTTCTAAACCCTTCCTTTAACTAGCTGTAGTTTATGGCTCACAAAACGGTTGAGAAATCTCTGCATGTCCATGAAGTTAAAATGCAAAATAAATTCCTCATTTTCGTCTGTTAAGTGAAGCTGCTGGAACTGAAATGGGGTGCGATGGTACTGTAAACCCATCCCCGCGTCATTGGCTGCTGTAAAACATTTGGCCGTTTAAAACTGTGGCTCAGCAGAACACCGGGAGTCTGGCAAAGGCAGGAGCAGTTTCCTTTGTTTCTCTGTGTGCATGGCTAAAGGCACCTGGGCCGTTCATTAAAAAAAACTTGCTCTCTGTTGAAGTGCCTCTCTGCCGTGCAATAAAGCAGGTTTATAGCCTTGCCTCCTTTCTTCGCCATGACAAAGTGCACTTCAGCCGGGCAGGGCGTAACTCTTCAGCGCAGACAGCTTGGAGAGTGAGTGTTCAGAGGTGTGACTCAAAGTCCTCAAAGTCATCTTCCATGGAGAGATCCGCTTTTATCACCTGGTTGTCTGATTCAGGATTTGAGAGTCACGGACTGCAGAGGGGTGGATAATTCTGGCCGGATGGGATCGGATGTTCCGGTTCTGTCTCGCTGATATCTGATCTAACGGCCGCTTGGGGAAGCAGGCGCCTCTTGTGTGATGCGAGGCTCCTCACAGACGGATGAGGCGTTTTGTCACTTTCTGCTTTTTTTTTTTTTGGTGTGGTCTCTAAACAATTTCCTGTCTGCATGGAAAACTGTCACTGTCATTCCTCCTCTCAACCGCCAGAGCAATTCATGTTCTACATTCCATGATGATTTTTGCCAATAAAACTTCATTACCATTTACACACAGCCCATTCTCCCTAGAGGTTACCTGGGACCAGGGGTCTCCTCCGGTCCTGTTGGAGTGAGCACAGCTCCTCTGCCGATCCGTTTTATTTGCATTTTGGTGAGGCACAGGTGTTCTTTTTAGATTAGCGGGTGCGCTGGTCCGCACGGGGAAATAGCAGTAATCACATTAGCTGAATAGAGACAGTGTTCTCTCTGCTGCTTATGAAATTACAGTCACTGAGGATCTTCAGCTACACTTATCCTGACTCGTCCTGACAGGAAGCTGTCTCTGGCCCTGTTTGATCTGACTGGGGATTCAGCATGGGGGTGATGGAGGGGAATGCAGTAGATGATAAAGAACTTCTCTCAATGTAATGTAACCCTAAACAACAGAGGCATAAAGTTTCACTAAATTGAATCACTCAGTTTTTTTGTTTTTTTTTTGCTCAAGCTGTACCGGTTACGAAGCTGCTTTTGGAGTCCTCATCGATACGTTTTGACCTAAAGGACCTAAAGGAAACTTGCAAAGAAGACACAGTTTTAAAGGAGGAAATGGGCAGACGTTTTCAGTCTTTTCACTGTGTTTGCAAACAGCTCCTTTAAATGAATCATTCTGTATCATAATGAATCATAACAAATCAAAACAATTCTGAATCATATCAGATTGAATCCTTGGCTGTTTTAAGTGTGTCTATGACACGCTGGTCTGATGACATGTACAATATATCTTATCACAAGTTGAGATCCGGACCAGTGCCGGAGGTTCTATGAATAGATTTGGCCGGGTGCAAGGAACATCTGCCATCGATGCCATAGTTGTTTAGCCCTCCTTCGGTGCCTGTCATAACCGTAGAGTGTGTGTGATTTTCTGTCATAAATTAACACCACCTACAGTGGCTGTCTGCCCACACCAGTGGCTCTCACAGAGTTGTTACTCACAGAGCAGAGCTATTTACCCTTATCAGTCAACACATAAGCCTATTGTCCTTACCCTAAGGTGTACATCTGTCTGAACCTCTACACTGTACAAGTTACGTCGTCGTTAGCCAAGTCTCGAGACTGTCCATCTGAAACGGGAGACGCTGTGCCGCTACAGATATTGCTCTAGCTATTAGGGTCCTGTCTGTGAAAAGGCAATCATTCTGAAAAATGAGAATGGCTTAATTGTATCGTTGCATACTTAGCTAGACCTGAGGCCAATTAAAACTGACACAGCCATCTCTCTCACGCATTGCTCTCCCTCCCAGCCACACAGGCACGCTATTGATGATGACCGCAAGGCATTTACGAGTCAAAAATTACACATTGTGCTCATAAATTAGAAGTGTCTCATTATAAATTCCCATAATATTAAATTACATGCTTAAATGGAGTAAGGGGACGATTCAAATGAGTCCTAAATTGGGTTTCTTTAAGTGTTTCCGAACCCTAGGCGAATCCCGTTCTGACACACCTGCTTCCGTTCCTCGGCTAACCATCAAAAACCTTTTTGTTAGTTTTTCTAACGTAGTCACTTTAGCTGATAGCAAGTGTCTTACAGCTGCTCAATTACTCATTTTATGTGTACAGATTTTTATCTCAGGGGTCTTGAGTCTTGATGTTAGCATTTTCTCATTTTGTTCATGTCTTTAATAGAGCTGAGTCACACTGGTGCCAACAATGAATACAAGTTAGTGTTGCCCATCAGCATGATGACACAATGGATTCTATAATCTAATGCTGACCTTTAATATAAAGCCACCATGAATATAGCCTAACACTTTCTTTCAATCACAATTAAGCCGGTTTTACACTGTGCGATTTTTTTAATCAGTCCTTTAAGATTATTACCTGTCACACTGTGTGAGACCATCCGAATAAAATCCTGGATGAATTCTATAACAGACTGTGTGATAGCGTGTGTTCTCCACGTCAGATTATACGATGAAGACCTTCTAACGATAGACCTGTGATCAAAAATATGTTCTGCTTATGCAAAGAGAAACGTTCTGCAAAGTGAGCTTGAGGTAATAAGTTTTATTTCCGTCAATTCGAGTGATTTGAGGCCTCCGTCCCTGTGTGTGTGTGGAGCTTGCATGTTCTACTCATGCTTTGGGGGTTTTCTTCGGGTACTCCGGTTTCCTCCCCAGTCCAAAGACACGCGTTGTAGCCTGACTGGCATCTCTAAATTGTCTGTAGTGTGTGAATGGGTGTGGGAGTGTGTGTGATTGTGCCCTGTGATGGGTTGGCACCCAGTCCAGGGTGTCCCTTTCCTTGTGCCCCGAGTTCCCTGGGATAGGCTCCAGGCTCCCCGCCACCCTATGTAGTATATGTGGTACAGAAAATGAATGGATGGATGGATGGATGGATAGAGTGATTTGTTTACATTTCATTACATTTCTACTACTGTATTTATAGCTGTCCCGTGAGTTTTGGGTCATCCTATGCCGTCCTGCTATTGGTGGCTTTTAGACGCGCGTCATAGCAACGCTCACACTCTGAGATAAAACATTTTAATAAAAGAATTTCTCACATGGCCAGAACTTTGTCGTTGTCTGTCTTTGGTTACAGTGGCACCAAATCCCTGGTGATTTAATCATTTGTACAATGTGCTGCTTATGTCTGCGATTGTCTTGCTTATCTATAGCACATTTAAACAGTTAACATGGACTCTTATTTCAGCACACATGGAGCTAGCAAACATAGCAGGTCAAAGATCAAGAGAAGGTTTTAAAGGAAGAGGCGCATGATGCTCTTATACAACAGTTTTTTAAACTGTAGTGAGGCTTTTCTGCCCAATATCACGAAGTCTCCAAAAAGTCTCTAATAGAAAAAGTGAGAGAAAATTCCATGGAGACATATACATCAGCGCTGAAGGCAATCAGAGGCTCCGTCTGTTCAAGCTAAACAAGGCATTGATTTTTTAGCAAAAAAATGTCTTATAACCTTAAAACCTTGAGCCAGGAGTAAGATAAACAGTGGAGGCTACTGCTGACTCTATAGATCAGCTGATAAAGTTGCTAAGGAATTACAGTGAAGTCCAAAAATCTTCAACTACATATTACATAATTAATCTATCATAGTAATTTTCGTTACATTCTCAACATTGCTCTAATTAGCAGGAAATGACAAACAGCTGACCACGCAAACAATTAACAATGCGACTGATATGGTTTGCCTCCCTTAAAAACATGATCAAAACACAGGCCAATCTGGTTTAAGCTGGTAGACCATCTTTCTAAGCTGGTAAGTTATTTTCCAGCTTATTACTTGACTAAATTAATCAGGTGTTTTATTTTATTTTTTCCTTAACAACAACAACTTGTCCACGATGTAGCACTGGTAGCTGAAACCGTTTCCTTTCTATCGGCACTTACCAGCTGACAAAAATGGTTTGACCGGCTCGGCGTCTGTTTCGCTAGCTAGTAGCTCATCGGATCAAGATAAATTTTTTTCTAGGCAGGGTGCTAATATTTTTGGGTTTTGGATGTTATCCATAGTGGTAGCCTGAAGCAAAGACATTTAGCCTGTCTGCAGCACTACAGCTCTGTGCTTTAGTCTGGTTCGGGTCTCGTGGCAGTTTATCAGCTTGCAAAATGTACAGAAAAAAAACAAAACAAATACAATAATGCTGCAAGACATGGCATGTGTGGCTCCCTCTCTGCAGCCGAGTCGATTTAGAGTCGAAATACAAAAACTCACTTTTAAGTGGACCAAGAGGAAACCAAGTGGAAGACCACTTAGCTCAGAAACTCTCGGACTGGTTGTTTTGGTTCGATATGGCGCATTTAAGAATGACACCGAATCAAAAGACAAATTTAAGCCATTTTATGCTATATGCTAAAGCACAGCTTGCATTTGATAACATGGTGTCACTAGCAATGACACCATGACTGGAAGTCATCCTGGCCCTATAGCCTGTCATACTAACTAGAAAAACACCATTTCACTTTAGCGTCCACAAGCATTTCCTTGTATATTAATCATTTATTTGAATAATCGTTCTATTACAAATGATCGAATGCAGATTCTGTTCTTTAACATACTTTTTAACATGTTCTTTCATCTCAGTGTCCACAGGCAGTTTTGTCAGCTAATTTAAGCATGCCGGTCAAAACCTGGAAGCTCCTTCCAACCTGCACTTAGGATTCCCAGAGGTGAGCTGTGCTAACTGTGGGAGAAAGAGTAAGTGAAGCAAAACTCCGAGAAAAGGAGAGACAAAGAGAACGAAGGTCGGCTGGAGGTTAGCTGACTAGCCATGTCCCAATGGAGGCTCCCTGAGCGGCATGAAATTGGGACACATGCCTTGTCCATCCTTCTAACAGCCCCAAAATGAGCTCCAGTCCATCTAGAATACTCGTTCTCAAAACACGGAAGAACGGAATTACGTCACCTCTTCCTGTCTGGCTGAAAAGAAGCCTTAAGTAAACTGAAGCTGGCCTGAGAAAGGAAATAGAAAATGGAGCTCTGAAGCTTCTAAGCCACTGTATCTCCAAGACAGAATTAAGAATCAATGAGGAAATATGAGGCGTGTGTTTCTTATATATATATATATATATATATATATCAACGAATTTCTCCCTAAGTGTCACCTAATAATTGAGGCATGAATATATAGGCTTGTCAGCTTTTAAAGGAACGCTCCACCCTGAAAAGCATTAAAATAGATTTATTTTAAAATATTTGTATTGCCGGTGTTAATTTGTTGGTTGGTACTTTTTTAAAAAATTATTCCTATTTGAAAGTTAGAGCTTGTGAGATGTGGCAGGTGGACATTGTTACTGTTAGCGCAGTTACAAATGACGTTTAATAGAAGAAACAATTTCATCAACCTTCCTTATTCCTTCCTGACAGGCATAAAACATTTCAGAACGTGCTGTTATGGGAAAATAGTCAACCTCGGGGTGGTAATGACATCACACTACCCCGTCGGTGATTACTTCCCTACAACAGCATGCCTCTAAGTGCGTTATTCCTTACTTAAATATCTAGTAGCAACAGTTATGTTTTTTTTGTTTTGTTTTGTTTTTTTTTGCACAAGTCTGGATTGAAGTGACTCAGTCAACACACTGCTGCCTCTCCATCTCGTCTCCAGGCGTTTGGATGCTGTTGCACCATTATTCTGATTCAGCAGCTTGTCATCACATCATCATTATTATTAATAGCGTAATGATTCAATAACGAGTACAGCGGAGAAGGAGAAAGCAAGGAGAATAGCAATTAAATATGTGCAAAAGTGACAGACATGAATTAGCAAACGTCATTAATATGCAGATGGCACGCTGGGTTGTGTATGAGTAATCTTAAAGAGGCTATAATGTGAGAATTGGCTTTTCTTGTAATTCATAGTGTTTCTTTTTAGTCTACATCATCGCAGAGAAAATGTGTTTAATCTGGTTTCTTCGCATTAGTGGTAACAACAATCCTCCATCATTTCAGAAACCATTTAGAAGAAAAGACAGTTTCTTTATATTTGCATATCATTTGCATACTCTGCTGTGATTGGTCCGTGGTTGCAATCATTGTACAGTGCAAGGAATGCGGCATAAATAACGCATAAAAAAATGACTTTGTAGAGAACTAAAAGTAGCTAAAAGGCTTCAACACTGCACCCGAGTGGAGCAACAGAAAAGCGTTCACCCTATAGCGCGGAGGTTACGAATTCAAATCCTGAAGATGCCACAGCCATTCGTGGCCAGGAATCCAAGAGAGAAAAAAATGGCCTTGCTCTCACAGAGGGAGGGGTGGCATACTCTCTTTCCCTTTCAATCACAGTGATACTATCCAATCATGGGCCCATGAATGCAGACGTGGGCGGAGTGTGTCACACCGCCCCCTACCGTTGCATGAGCGGCGTTTTGAAAAGATGTAGTCAGCTAGATTTGTAGATTTAATCGTATATTTGAGTCTGATCTCATAAAAAAAAGAATGGCATTGCATAAAAACTGATATCAATTTTCAAAGTGTGAGACCACGCTAAGGATTCGTGCCGCTTTTAAATGCTTTTACATTTCTGGCTTTTTAAAAAAAGACCTTGACGTAGAACTACTCACAATGCATGTCATTTTGGGCCTCCCACTAGATTAGCACATCGGGACCGACCGTGTTCTTTTATTTGTATTCTCATGGACAATTTCTGAAGTTTTCTAGGGCTCGTCTGTGCTCCTTGTCTACTCAGGACCCTTGAAATTAACTCGACCTTCTCTACTCTAAGGCAAACTTGCTTCCAGTTCACAACAGAAGCTATAAATAATAAGAAGAATAAGCAGCGGCAGCTGGTCATGATATTAGATGGGAGGCTTGACAATGAAACTATTAGGATTAAGCAATGCATTATATCACAAGGTCTAAGAATGTCTAAGGTTAATAAGAATGATGTGGGGCACACTATTAGTATGTGCTTAATCTAGCTACTTTAGTTTCTCCACCACAGACATTTTGGAAGAAAACATGACAATAGAGTAAATAATCCACACTGGTTGCGTTCATCACAATAATTGCGCGTGATGATGTGTTATGGATGTGTCAGTGAAGAAGGTGCCCAAATGGAGACCTAATCTAGGGGGCGTGTCACTCTGTGTAATCACCTGACATGACTGTTACTGATAAGCTTCATGAACCTACAGTCTGGGCTAAAAAGAAATCAGCCCCAACCTCACTTTTTTGCTTCTACACACAGTAGTTTGCTTCTACACTACTCACTTGGTTCAAAAAAAAAAAAAAATCCAAAATAATTTTGTCAAGAGCAAATAATCTGATGCCAAAAATGAAGCCTTATATTGGCGCCCTTCTTCTCCAACAGCCCGCTCCTTAGAATAATCCAAAGATATTCTCTTTAAGATGTGTTTCTTCGGCAAACATAAAAATACAGAAATGTGAAACTGAGACACCTTTCATGTTCTGCTGTAATAGGAGTCATTTATTTTCCCTGTTTATCTGCACTACAGCAGCAATATATTGGGATTTTTC
The DNA here is from genome assembly GCA_037576675.1 of Pangasius sanitwongsei. Taxonomy (NCBI): domain Eukaryota; kingdom Metazoa; phylum Chordata; class Actinopteri; order Siluriformes; family Pangasiidae; genus Pangasius; species Pangasius sanitwongsei. The sequence continues at coordinate 2,789,278 of CM075022.1, forward strand.
TACAATATGCAAGATAACCTTGAGCACAATCATTGCGATCTGGGACGGCGTGATAGCGACGAAACGCAGAAAGTGTTTTCTTTGAGGTCTCATGTTGACATTAGCAGGGAGGGTTTAGGGTGAGCTGAGCGCGCTCTGTTCTTCCTGACTGAAGTCGGCGTGTGTGTGTTTGTGTGTTTGTGTTTGTGTGTGGTGCGTTGCGCTGCAGACTCATCACTGCGAATTATCAGCACGGAACCATTCACACCACTTCAGTGAGCTACACAACATCCCATGACAGCTGGTGTTTTCATTACCGGGGTTTTCTCTCTCTCTCTCTCTCTCTCTCCCTCTCTCTCTCTCTCTCCCTCTGACTTTGCAGCTCTCTTACTCTGCTCTTGTTCTCTCAGGGCAGCTCTCCATCTCTCTGCACTCGGCTCTCTCAGGTGGTGACATCTATCTCTGGTTGGGAGGTTGCAAGGCCACAGCAGACATATGCTCTTCCCTCTGAGTGCAGTAGTCAGAGTTGACTCACACACAAACACACACACGGACACACACACACTGTGGTTTTTTTTTTGTCGACAAAAGACTAGAGGCAGCTCCATTTGGTAAACAATGGACTCATTGAAAATCTCAGGTTGTGGCTCAGTCCTAGCTGCATCATCCTCTTATTGTCTTTCTATTCTGCTATGATGTTCCTCAGTCATGTAGTCATTAAAACCAACAGACATGCATGCAAATGCAACCTTATCGTGACAAATATAATCATGAAAAAAAAAGGATTTTAATTCTATGATATATATATATATATATATTTGCTCAAAAGCCCTTTCATAGAGCAATTAACCCAAGGGTTCTCAGCCTATTTTTTTTTCGGCCATAAGTCAAATTATCAATAATATTAAATGAAAAGCGTCCAGGAGGTATGAAGCAGCGATGCTACCCAATATTTCTATAATATATAAATAAATAAATACCTTGCTGTGGAGTTTTTCCTGAAGAAGGTCACATGACCGGATACAGCCACTGCCTCACTGATGTCCAGAAAGGAAATCTAAGTCCATGTCACATCCATAATGCTGACATTGTCATGCTTTTGCAGATTTTTTTAAAAAAACATTCCTAGCCAACTCGATTAAATTGTAAGAATTTGCACACTTGTATAAAAAGATACAAATGCTTAAAGACTTTATCTTGTGTGAAAGTCTGCACATTCTGATGCACTTGGCATGGGATAAGGTCGCCCTGGCAAATATGGTGGCTGGGTTCGGAGCATCCAGATCGCATGCTGCGTCACCATGGTAGTGTCTTGGCCATCACCTATGACAGAATATATTCATGAGTGCTGAAAAATGAATGTGATCTCAGCACCAAGCGAGGGCTAGCCACGCTCCAGAAAAGCTCTAACAAGCTGCCAGCTGCATCCAGAGATGGAGGCAATCACTTGTCACCCTCTAGTCAAAGAGAAGAAAACAGCAAACAGGGAAAAAAAAAAAAATTCTACAGCAGTCATATAATGAATGCATCACGGAGTGCACTAACAAAATCGGAGAATTCACAGTCTTGTACAAAGGATTTTCCCCAAGCTATTAGCCAGCGAACACTCACTGAGAGATGTATGCAGAAAAGCCATGGTTTATTTTAAAAAGCATTCATTGTCTGGAGGATAAAACATACTGCCTTGTTTCTTTTCTTTTACTTTTTTTTTTTTTTTTTTTTAGTCCAGTGCATGGATTTCAGCAGCGCTCTATTAAACTGAAAGCCTACAGGGTTCTTCAAGCACACTCACTCAAATACAGACAAAGATTTCACAGAGAAAGGCTTTTGAATTTGTAAAAATACATTTAATAAGACATGCAGACAAGAGAGGCTCACACCTGCATGCAGGATTAAAGCAGGACTTTGCATCTGAGCTCCTGCACTCTCACAGACAAACAAATAAACGGCAAGATCAAAGATTTAGGAGAGATAATCAGGGCCGGAATAAAGCAGAAGGGAGCAGAGGTGAACCAGAACAGCGTTCAAAGCTTCAGCAGAGGTTAAGTGGAAGTGCCAGTCTGACATGATGATGCAAGAACAAATTGAGATGTGGAAAATGTTCTGTTCTCATAGACGAATGCCAAGGTTGTACTGACATTAGTATCATCATATCCATTTATATGAATCAGTGATTACATGGTGTACTCATTATTTCCTATGCAGCTTTGTGCTTGTTTTCCTCCTTCAGCAGTCTCTAGTGATTCCATCTATTCATTCATTTTTATATAATGGTACGTTTATCTGAGCGTAGGCTTAAGTGCATTTAAATGCTGATGCCAAGTCTATGTTATAGGCATACATTTACAGCATCTGGCAGATGCCCTTATCCAGGGCGAGTTACATTTTTATCTCATTCATACAACTGAGCAGGTAAGGGTTAAGGGCCGTGCTCAAGGGCCCAGCAGTGGCAGCTTGGTAGTGCTGGGATTTGAACTCAACAACCTTCCAATCAGTAGTCCAACATTAACTGTGCATTAACTGTGTCACCTTTAATCACTGATCCATCCATCCTTCCATCTTCCATCCATCCATCCATCCATTTAACCATAAAACCAACCAAGCAACTAAACCATCCATATATCCATCCAACCTTCAGTGTTTTGACCCTGCAAGGATGCATACCAGCATGCTATCACTTACATCCTATGCACTCTTGCAGTCTGGCATACTTGCACACTTGCACACATACTTAGTATTCTACCATATTGCACACTTGCATACTTGGATACTAGCACATGTGCATGCTAGAATATTTGCACACTTGCATATTTGCACACCCATGGATGCATACTAGTATACTAACACTTACCTACTATGCACACTGGCATGCTAGCATAATAGCATACATATAGCACACTTTAGTATACTACCATATTTGCACACAAACATGCATACTGGCATCAAAGGACAGCTGCATACTTACGTATGTGCACATTTGCACACTATGCACACTTGCTGAATTACACAATTGCATACTAGTGTACTTGCATACTTGTACACTTGCATACTAAATCCTTTACATACTAGCATACTTTCATACTAGCACACTTATATATTTGCAAACCTGCATATTTGTACACTTGCATTATGTTGTTTTAAGAAGTTTACTTATTTTTTTTTTTTTATTAATATGCTATAAAAAGTAATCATACTTGTCTCCATGAAGCTTAAGACCTGCACACTAGCATACTTCATAGATAATTAGCCACCTATAAAATCCTATAATTTCTCTCCTTGCAAACTCTTTGCATCTTTATGATCTCGGATTCTGCTCTCCACAACTATCTCTCTGATTCTGCTCTCCACAACTATCTCTCTCCGTTCCTTTATTTCTGATCCCCTGATCCTCCTGATGTCCCATCTCATATCTCCAGCCTGGTGGAATGGCTCTGTGAACACAAAGAGCATTATGCATGAGCCCCAGAAGGTCTCCATGCTGTCACCCTTCTTCGACACTTCATGAGATGTCACCAGTTCACCCTTTAAAGATGATCCTCCGTTTAGCCTCATACACATCAAAGCCTGGCCACTGCTGTGTCTCTACACGTTAATGAGCATCAGGGTGGCGGCCGGATGTTTATTCTCAGAAATGTTTTTGTCCAAATAAGTTCTTCCATTGTTATTTGGTTTCATACTAGGTGAGAAAACTGATCAGTTCAAAATGGGCGTACACTGTATATCAGGTCACATGAGTCATGCTGAAGCATAATGCTTTCACTCTCTGACAGAGCCAGATAAGATCTACCAATGTTAAAAATATGCTAAAGTGGTCTAGACTCATTTTACACTTTTGCACATTCATAAAAAAAGTTATTATCCTGTAGCTTTCAGGATACAAGTGCTAGTTGCTGGGGGTAACCTTGTCAAGAGCGGCGGCCACAAAAGAACCCAAATTCTTCACGTAAAGAAAAGTGCAATAACTCATCCAAATAAATCATCTGGTAAAAGTTGAAGTACAGGTACAAATCCTTCGCCTGGGTTAGAAGAAAATGACAAACTCTTACATAAAGTACAAAAGTAAAAGTACAACAAAGATTCACGAAAGAAAAAGCAGTCTGCCTCAGATCCCACACTGGTTTAGTGCCTCTTTCACCAAGGAACAAAGGAATGTGGGAAAACATTAGCTAAGCCTAACTAACAACAGTTTTATTCCTAATCTCTCAAATGTTTGCTAGCATGATAATAATTCTGATCACACAAACTAGCTGAATGCTAATCACTATGCTGTAAGTGTGCATAGCAACAGATGGGTAATTTGATACAGTGATGGGTTTTCGGTCTCATTCTCTGTCACACCTGTTAAAATTTGTTAGGAACTTGGATATACAGTGAAAGGAAATAAAGTAGGATCTCTCGGCTCCTATCTCAGTCATTCACTGACTTACAGATTCAAGATGTCTTGACTCCGAAACCGATTCAAACTCATCTGGGTTAGGCACATTGGAACAGGAAGATGTTGAACTGGTAAGCGGATCCGAAGGATTCAAGTTGAGAAACTCTGACCTAAACAATGGTGTGTACTTTTAAAACTTATTTTATGTACTTGGTTAGAGCTTAAAGACCAGGGTTGTCTGAGGGTACATTCACAGTGTTTGTACTCTGAGAATAAAAAATGAACCTGTTGATGTTTTCTAAGTGCAATCATCAAATAAGTTATTGAACTTTATAGGAAGATGACACGTTGGTGCAGTGGGTAGCTCCAGTGTTACAGCACCAGCATCAACCCTGAGCTTGGGTTAATGTGTTTGTGGAGTTTCTTAAGTTCTCCCTGTGTCTGCATCGGCTTTCTCCAGGTTCTCCGATTTCCTCTCGCCTCCTTCCTCTCATACTCCTAGGTGTGAATGTGTGTGCATGGCTCCCTGCGATGGATTGACATCCCATCCAGCGTATGTTCCCAGAAGGGGCTCCGGATCCACGGCAACTCTGACTGGAATAAATAAATGAATGAATGAATTAGCTTCACAGGAACTTTTAAGCACTTGACAGTCAAGCCAAGCCATATCTCGTACTCGTCGTCCAGATAGCCATTGGCGCGATCCCTTTCTCAGCTTTGTAGAAACACAGCTACAAAGACATCTGTGTCTTTATTCTTCTTTGCCAAAACAAAATCTTGCATCTTCCTAAAGGACCTGGTCTTTGGTATGCCAGGCATGTATCTTTTTCCTGTCCAAAACTCAGAGTGTTACTTAGAATTCATGAAGGATGAAGTTCTCACATTGCAGGTTCAGACAAATATTGGTTAAGCCACTTGAAAGTTGCTTATGGTAATCCAACTGGCGTGTGATAGGTTGCTTAACATTCTCATCCCTAATCCTCCACTGCTTCCTCCACAAGGTTAATTAGTTGCAGGCCTCCTGAGAGCCCAGAAGCGATGGGGACTTAAGATAGAGGAAGAGGTGCTTCCACACAAGAAAACAAGGTTAATGGGACGCTCTGAGCTCAATTCTTTTCTCACATGTGTTGTTTACTTTGTCACTCGCTCAGCATGTTGCTATAATGGGAACCTAAAACAAAACCCCAATGCATTCAATGCAAACATACCATATAATACAAACCCAAATAGTTGGATTCATGACGGATGTTGGTTGGCATGGAGGTGCAGCAGGTAGTGTTGCCATCACAGAGCTCCAGGGTTCGAGGCTGAGCTCAGGTTACTGTCTGTGTGGGTTTCCTCCGGGTTCTCCGGTTTCCTCCCACTGTCTAAAAACATGCCAGTAGACAGATTAGGTATTCTCTCGTTTGTTCCTTCCAGGGTGGGCCAGTTTATACTCTTTGTTGTGATGTTATGTCTGAACAACAGGCAACTGAGATATTAAAGTTCATTTATAGCTTTTAATCCACCTTTTTATGTTGGCTACATCATACTGCAAGACATTAATACAAAAAAACATAAATGCTTAGGATCATACAACAAATGTCATCTTTTGCATGTATAAATTAGCCTATGTTATAAATTAAGACATAATACAAGGTTCAGTGATTGCTTAATGGTGGAGCAAAATCCCAGTGGCTGTTACTTTTAACCTCCGGGGCTGGAGGACTCTTCAGATTTGCAGAGAGTAGGGCATAGTCATGATCATTTCAGAACTGACTGTAGCTCATACTAGCAGAAATTGAGATGAGTACTTTGTTGTAGTGGAGCTCAGAGAGGACAGAGACCCAGATTTAGCCTTTTGAAGCTCACCCAGTTCACGCAATATGGCCAAAAATATGCATTCCCTACCACTGCAGTGTAAAGATTCAGAATGGAAAATAAAAAAAAAAAATCAAGATTTGCACTAAAACCTAAAAGCAGCCCACCCGAAGGCAATTCATAATTACAAAACAATAAGTGCACATTCCTAATAATTAGTTCATGGCAGGAGCTGTTGAGTAGGCGGGAGTTACAGGGTTGAATACCCATCAGGAAGGAAATAGGCTCAAAGAGATTTGCAGGGTCATGTTTATTAGAATATTTTCAGCATTTCAGACAACAGTACTGTTGAATTCTCGAACCTGATTGTTCATAAAGTGTTGAGCTGCAAGTGAGGTTTACTGTAAGGAAACATTTCGTTAACATTCATGGAAGGAGTCTCAAGTGTAAGCGCCTTGTCAGAGTCAGAGGTAAAGCTGGAACTTTAACTTTTCCGACCTGGGAAAGTCTTCAGGAGAGAGGCATTCCTACTTCTTATTAACATGACAAGCTGCGTTTTTGTCTTCAAGACAAATTGATAGAACGACTATTTATAGCTGCTGTAACACAAGTGATAAGAGGAACTATCTTGCCTCTCGCAGACATTCCACAACATTAAATGTAACTATAAATAGATAAAAAGTACTATGTTTTGCTCTTTAATAAATAAATATTGTAACTGTTGGCAAAATGCTGTAGTATAAAATGAATAAAGAAGTTTAATTTGGAGTTATAGGAAAATAATCCACATTGAGGTGTTAACTGTAACTCCACTTCATCACACCATGCCACTGGTGATTATTTATGTAATCACCAGGTTGGTGTCAGGGATCTAAAATTGGATTAAGCGACGTGTGCATCTTGGCAGTCCGTCTATCCAAACCAATCCGGTGTACCATGTTTACCGTGCTGTCTCTGGCCCCTGCGCTTACACAAGGCGAATGACACACTCAGCTTCCTCTTAACAAGGAAAAAAGGATGAGAGCAAAAGTGCAATTGTGAACGATTACAGATTCTGACGATGAATCACTTTGAAAATCTCAAGGAAACAGCTTCTCCTCTCTGCCCGCCTGTCACGAAAACATTTAGTCAGACTGATTAACCACTTTCTTCCAACAACATGGGGCTAAGTGTCAGCCTGTCTCTCTTGCTCAAGTGTATTGAATATCTGAGTCATGTGATCCGACATTTGTGTGTGTGTGTGTGTTGCTCCAAACACATTTATGCTCTGAAATATTTATTTATTTTCCCCCTATCATTTTGGATTTGATTGCCTGCCCATTTTCACAGCTGTTATATATTGTTATTACTGCTATTATATATTACTATATATAACAGCAGCTCTGACAGGAGTCTCGGCTGCAAGTCAAATCACAGGTTTATATTAATGCACTCGTTATCGTATCTATGGTAACAGGGACTTGTATGATGGACACGCCACATAAACAAATTAAAAACTAAAACAAATTGTTGCTATGGTGAAGACATATTAATCCTGCTAATAATGCATGACTAGGCATTTAATCAGTCAAATGAAATCATGCTAACTAATGTTTCGATAGCCGTAGTGGCTGTTTTGTACAAAGGATTTCACTAAGAAAAGGGAGATCTGACTGTCTAGCATGACTCCTTCTGTTTATTTGCCTTGCAAGCATCCTGGCATGGATCTCCTCCACAGTGGGCATAGAATAAAAGAGACCCACCAAGAAGATATAAGAAGAGAGAGAGAGAGAGAGAGAGAGAGAGACGAGCCTCTGGCAAAAGCTCGCCAAAGTTTGAAAAGTTTGAAAGTGTGCTCTACACCTCCTCACAGACGAAGACGGTGGGGTTTGAAATGAAAATTGGCTTCGTGAATCCTTCATATACACCTCTGAGCAACAGCAGGTGAAGTGTTTTATATCAGGCAGAGAGCTGCCGCTGATCCCGCCACGGAGTGAGCGATGGAGTTTACTCGAAACCACACCGCGGCTCCTAGAGAACGGCCGCCGTCTCTGCATAGAGCCTCTTCTGTAGTTTCTCTAGGTTTAAGGCTGAGATGGAGCTTCAGTCTGGAGCTCGAGCAAAGGTTTCACCACAGAAACTAGTTCTCAGATACGATTCCTGCCACTCTAATAGCATAGCATGCAAACTAATTGGGAAAACTTCATCACGATATCATTTCTTAGTTTTCCTCCAGCCAATCCCTTCTGCTGACCTTCAGGTGATTTATTAAAGGAAACCTCCACTCTGACACACATTAAAGATGTTTATATTGAAATATTTGTCATGTGTTTAGTGATTCTTGGCTTGTCTTTATTCCTGTGAGAACCTGCCGCATTAACATCACGGGGGACACTGCTATTGCTACTGCTATCACGGTGTTTAATGAAACAAACAAAAGAGCAAGAGATACTTTTCTGACTTGCCATTTTCCAGAGACGTACAAATGTTGGGCTCAAAAGTCCCAGACTGCAATGCAGCTATATGCCGCTAGTGAGAGATCTACGAGATGATGAGCACGATCATGCTGCTGGCGGTATTAGCATGGAAGATGAAGCTTTGGAAGATGATCTGTTTGAGCAGTGTGTACACATGAGCGAGCTGGACAGACTAAAAGACTAAAGTGCCGCTGCATCGCTCTAGAAATGAAGTAGCTCAATGTAGTTTAATGGGATTATGTGCAATGTAGGAAATGTAATGTTCCTCCACTACAATGCAAACTTGCATACCAACCAACCTGCACACATACATGCATGCAGAAAACACATTTTTACACCAGTGTACTTGTATACTAGCCTACTAGCCATACTCACACACAAACTTCTATATGGATAATTACATACTAGCTCACTATCTTGCACAATAGCACACTTACACACAAGCTTATATGCCTACTTGCATACTAGCTTTCAAACACATAGTATCTGCACCCTTGCACACTTACACATTTGCATACTAGCCTACTAGTCTTAGCCTTGCACTTTCATTTTTGGATCCTTACCTACTAGCAAATTTTTAGACAGCATACTAGCCTACTAGCATGCACACTCGCATAATTACACACTAATACTAACAATTGCATACTAGCCTAGAGGCATACTTATATACTAGCCTTGTAGCATAATTACATCCATGCATACTTATGCACTAGCATACTTCCACATGTGCATGCTTACATGCTAGCATACTTGCCCATTAAACCCTTGCATGCTTGAACACGTGCATATTTGTTAGACAACTACACTAAAAGAGCAATACATTTGCGCACGAGCACATGTCCATACTTCACAAGCCCTTTCATACTCGCGTACTAGTTAGCACACTAGTATACACTCTAATCTACATGCACACTTGCATACTAGCCTACTGGCTTTTGACTAGAACAGATATTTTCGTCCTGATTTTACTATAAAGACAAAATGAACTGATTTTTTTTTTTTTTGGAGTGTTTGCTTTTCACCTGCTCGCTGGCTACAGTCCTGTTGTGGCGCTCATGTGGACGCCTCGGGTGCATTCATCGCTTCCACAAAGGCTACTTGACTTTTCACTCCACTTTTAATCCCTCATTTTGGATTAAGAGTAACAACAGTTGAAGTTTTTATTATGTGCTGCTTCCTGTTTTGTCTCCCTTTGTTCTGTATTATTTTTTTGTGGCTTTTTGCTTGTTTTTTCCCCCCTTATCCTTGTGATTTCTATCTTTCATTTGTTTCACTTTCATTTCTGCTACATTTCACATGTTTAAAAATTGGGTAGTTGTTTGCTTAGCTAGCTGGCCTTACTTTAAAAACAGTTAGCTAGCATAACAATGATGGGTTCATGGGATATGCATGCATACTTGGAGACTTGTATACTAGCTCACTTGGCTCACTTGGCTACTTTTTTCAACCTTTATCAGTTACACATTAACATGTATGCCTACTTGCATACTAGCTTACTAGGTTGCACACTAGCATACTTACAAAGTAACAAACATACAAGCATACTAGCTCACTTTGCCTACTACCTTGCACACTAGCATACGTACACACCAGCACACCCTAGCTTTCCAGCATGCTTGCACTTGCATCTTTGCATACTTGCATGCTAGTGCATACATCTATGCTTAGACACTTGCATACTTGTTAGAGAAGTACACCAACACCGAGCATTCAACTTTAAATCAAATTCACAGTGTGTGTAAATTAAAATAGACCCCATAGGCGTCACCGTGGCTGGCTTGAAGTGACAAATATGGGTGGATTATGAGCTCGAAATCAATGGTGTGCAGTGAATGGAAGTGATTTAACACACACACGGAACGATAGAGTGGAGAGAAAACTGCTACTGATGGGAATTTGATTAAGCGTCCCATGACAGTGCTGAAGCGCTCGGTATTAGCCGCTGATTCATTTTATTTATTTGTCCGTTTATTTTTCAGGCTATTCATCTGTGAAGCTGCTCACACTGACAGCATGAAATCTGTACTCAAAAACGAGCCAACCCCTCCTCCGGGCCTACCGTCTTAGAAAAAAAAATGTGTTTGCTGTGTATTAGCCGGGATTTAACAGTATCTTTTCTCCATTTTTTTTTCATTTGTCTTTCCCCGAGACTTTCTCTGTGCTGTAGCTGATTAAGATTCCACCTTCCTGGTTTGTTGATTCAGCAGATGAGCGTATTCATTTCTGAGCTGTCTTGGCTTTTTCACGGATTTACGTTCTCAAAAACGGTTTGTCTGACAAACGTGTAATAACAAAAGTTTGAGCTCATTGCCTTCCTGAGAAAAAGAAGAAGAGGAAGAAGAAGAAAAGAAGAAGAAGAAAATGATGGGGCCTGGCTCGCACCTCGAAAATTATTCATGTAGCCCTGCTCAGTGCTCGAGTGCAATGGAATGTGCGGCGAAAATGAAAAATCGATGTAGCATTATAAGCTACAGAATAGCACTTGAAGATGGAGCACGAGATTCTTTCCTCATTCTTCTTCTTCTTTGAGCCAGCAGTAACAGCGGTGCAGGGAAATTGAATAGAGCCATCGGCAATGAGCTGCAGGAGAGCGGTTTGTGGGTTACAGTGAAGAGGAACGGATGAGACTTCTGAATCAATCAGAGAGAGAGACAGCGACAGAGAGAGTGTGTGTGTGTGTGAGAGAGAGAGAGAGAGAGAGAGAGAGAGAGAGAGAGACTGTGCCTGAGGCGATGGAGTGTTTGGAGAATCAGACTGTGAAAAAGACTGTAAAAAACTCATAACCACCCTGATATAGTTGACCCAATCTTGGCCCAATATAACATAACAATACTGACACTGTTGCCCTAATGTTGGACCAACATTGTTACTTTTCATTACAAACCTGACTCTGTAGGCCAAATGTTGGCTAATGCTGGGCTAATGTTCGGCTAATGCTGGGCTAATGATGGCAAGGGACCAATATTCATAAAAACCCTAACACTGGTGGCCCAACGTTGGGCCAAGTTTGGACCAACTGTGTCAGGGTTGTTGTGAAAAGTGCACCCTTAACTATGTTGGGTCACTGGTGTCAAGGGTGTACTCTTCATAACAGCCCTGACACAGTTGGTCCAATCTTGACATCCGTAGCCTAACATTGGCCCAACAAACCGTTACCCCAACAATTTTGGGCCAACAGGTGGCCCAGTGTTGGCAAGGGCACACTTTCATAACAAACCTGGCAACCCTGGTTCAACAGAAAAAAATGACGTTGGCCCAAAGCTGTCACCCGACCTTGACCCAACCGAATAGCTAACACTGGCCCCAGGCTGCCAAGGTGGATTTGTTTATACACTCAGTTCTCAGCTAGGTTTCATCGAATTACAATAAGCAGATATTTAATATTGAAATGTGTTCTCATGTGTCCTTCATGGGTCTGAGCACCCAGTTTTACACCACTGGACTGTTCTACCGTTCTTGGTGACGTCCCCTCACTATAAAAGAAAATCATTCTCAAGGAACAACTTGACTTTGCATAAACAGGAGAAAAGGCACAGCATGGATAAAAAAAATACACCAGTGGGGCAGATAAGATGAGAGAACATGCCAAATCCGATCCGAATCTAATCTACTCAGGAAAAAAAAAAAAAAAAAACTTTAGGTGAACACGTTTAAAATTTCTTCAAGTATAAGTATAGTGTGCTTATGCAAATGAAGAACAAAATGATCCTCGATCACCTGAGACTCTTTATATCTAATATACAGTATCAAATAGCCGGATGGCACACAGCTGAGTGCTAAAGCTTAGTCAACAGAATAAAACCGAGAGCCTGGGGTTCGTTCTCACTCTGTGAAATCATGCTTACACAAGTAACACTGCAGCTGGCACAAGAACACGTTCTATATGTATCTGTTCCTCTTAAATATGGATCTTGGCCTATTAAAAAGTTCCTGGAAGCGGTGCGTAAAATTCGACAAGGAGCAGAGCAAACATAAAAGACTGAATAAGGATGAAGCAAATCCATCAAATCCGTCCATTTGCATAATTTTTTATTATAAGAGGTCATATTAGCATGGCTCTTATCCTCGCTAGAACTGTCTTAAATGATCCTTATGACCGCTCTTGACTGAATAATAAGCTGAAATATTTAAGTGCCTTGGCAAAACTGGAACTTAATGGGATCATGCTGGTGAGAGAGTGAGGGGAGAGAGAGAGAGAGAGAGAGAGAGAGAGAGGGGGAATATGCTTAAATCACAGTTATCACAGTGTATTCACTAAATATTGTATTATTTTGGAGTTCACAATGTAACGCAATGACACTATCGGTATCAGTTTAGCGTTTAGTGTGTCTATATTCAGATTCTAACGTATATATATATATTTTTTAAAGAATTGCATAATTTCTCTGTACAGTAGCGGCTCGTTCACAGGCACTGTTCACAATTTCCATAATTTAAGACTAATAATTAAACGATTAAAAATGTGTGTGTGTGTGTGTATAAATATATATGAAAAACGTCTAACCTTCGATATGGTGCCGTTTCCTGTGAGGAGACATTTATTTAATGTTTTACAGAAGGAGTCTCCAGTTTCAGTGTTTTGGCACTGTGCTGGTATGACAAGCTGCATTTTTCTTTTAAATTTTCTAACTATCTGTCTTAATAGCTTCAAGAAAGAAAAAAACTAGAGGCTGGTGAGGGAATGACTGCTTATAGCTGCTATACCAGAAGTGAGAACAGGAACCACAATGTATGTATATACAGTATATATACACACACATATACAGCATGATGTGTCATTCGTTAATAAATTAAAAGGTGGCAAATTGCTGTGGTATAAGAGGATTAACACTTCAGGATGTGCTGTTAAAGGAAACTAATCAACTTCCGGGGGCTAACAGTAACTCCCCTTCCCTTTAATGGGTGAGTTAAGGTTTTCCCAGACATCCACACGTTTATAACATGTACACTGAAGCAGTGCTTTATGTAGATACATTCAGCAGCATGACAAAATAAAGGCAGCTCCAGGCAATATATGGAAACATACGGTTACAGGTTATACCACGAATGAGCTCCATTTCGTCTCTGGCTCTCTGTGGAATACACATTTTGAATAATTTCTGTACAAAAGTGGGATTCTTCGTCATGAGCTGAAATCATATCTGATAGTTTGAGGCTTCCTCTGACTCTCAAAATAAAAGATAAAAGTATAGAAAAGGAATAAAGACATCTCATTAGATTATATTGCTTTCTTCCTGTGATGAAGCGTTCACGTTTTTTGTGTGTCATGCGCATGTTGCGTGTTGGTTGGTCTCTGGTTTCCAAAAGAACAGCTTTGTGAAGGTAATAATGCACACGAAGGTTCAAACTGAAACTCAGCTGACAGTGCAGTGAAACATAGTAAACATGGACACTGGTTTAATGGAGAAAAAAAAAAAAAAAAAAAAGTCCTGTCTGTAAGTGAGGCACGGGCAGTCTGGGCCTCCATTCATCCTCATGGTTTCAGGGTTTCACAGAGAAAATGTGTTGCCAGTAGATGAACCCAGCCAGCAGCTAGCACATGAGACGATCTTCCTCAAAAAAAAAAAAAAAAAAAAAAAAAAATATATATATATATATATATATAGATATATATATATATATATTAGAATATTAGAAATTGTACAATTAAAAAAAACATAAATCTACATTTGACCCATATTTAAGAATATATATTGCAGTGTAATTATATAAATATATTTGGCTGAGATGTGAGTATATTGTGAGTATGCACTGCACACGGATTAAATATATATTTTACTATGAAGGAAATATATTCACATAATAGCCATCAAAACCTAAATTAAATATAAATATAAATAAATGAATGAATAAAGTTCAGCTTTGTGAGACATGCCTGTATTTCGTTCTTTCTTTCTTTCTTTCTTTCTTTCTTTATGTTTTCATCTATTTATCTATCTAGCCATTTACTTATTTATTTACTTATTTATTTATGTATTTATCCATTTCCTTGTTTGTTTATTTATTTGCTTACTTATTCATTTATGTATTTATCCATTTACCTATTTGTTTGTTTGTTTGGTTGTTTATTTATTTATTTGTTCCTATTTGGAACACAGTTAACAGAAATAAAATACTCTACACCGAATCAGGTGTCTGAACTGAATATTTTATGAGCGCAGACTTTATGAGTCCCAGTCGGTCACGCGGACGAGTCAGGACTCAAAGTTCAAAGGTGTTTTTTTAACGGCAACTTTATGCACGCGCGCGCGCGCGCCTCTCCTTCACAGCTCGTGGCTCACGGACACGCGCTCGGCAGCTGTACATCTCTCACTTCCGGTTCAACATGGCGGCATCCATGGCATCCCGGGCTGTTTCTAGAGCACTTCGCGGAGCTGCAAACGGACCGTTATTTCTCAGCAGGAATAAGGTAACGTTTAACGGCAATATTATCGTTTACAAGCAAATGTTTTGTCTAAACAGTTAAACATTTCCGTTAACTTGTAACGGATTATCCGTTAAATAGTGACAGCCATTCGTTTCCTACACGTATTGGTGAAATCCCGCCTCCTATGCTAGGATTGGGTGGTAGTATCCCACCTCCTGCGCTAGGATTGGCCGATTCAGCGGGTCCTTACAAATCGGCCAATCCCAGCTCAGGAGGTGGGATGCTACCACCCAATCCTAGCATAGGAGGCGGGATTTTCCAAAAAACGGATGGGAAAATATAACGCGAGCCCATGTTATCAGAGATCAAGTAGTTGTTGTTGATTTGAAATGAACGTTTGCATATTATAAACTCATAAACAATAACATTAGCATGTCTAATATGTTGTACTTGTTTTTATTTTCATCCACTTGGCATTTCATGCTAATTCAGAGAGTGACATTGCTTATAAAAGTCATCTTGGTTGGACTTTGCCTTCACTTCACTTCACTTCTTTATCTGACATGCATGCTCCACGAGGCACACTTTCACACTTGCACACACCTTTCCTTCTTCATGTGCAGTGTGTTTCCATGAAATTGCTGCCCTTGGTAGAGAGAGAGAGAGAGAGAGAGAGAGAGGTGTCTCATACATGACTCGTTTTCCATGATGCACAATTTACATAATCAACCCTATTATTAGTATTACACACACACTTTAATAAAAGTGCATTGCAAGGACAAATATTTTGTGTGTGTGTGTAGGGGGGAGTTGGTAGTGGAAGGGACCCTTCTGAAAAAAAAGAAAGCAAGTCCCCAATGTTCACATTAGAATATGCTCTCTCTCTCTCTCTCTCTCTCTCTCTCTCACTCACACACACTTTCTTCAGCCAACTAAACAATGCAGAGTCTATAACTAACCTGCATCTGTATCTTTGTTCGCTCCTCTGATCCACACTCATCCATGCCCCCTGTGCACTTCAAGGTGTCAATCAAAATATTAGGCCACACCCACTCTAACACAACTCAGATCCAGTTTGAATGTTTATTACAACACTGCCAAGTTCCCTATCTTGTTTTTGTCCCAAATGTTTATGTAGTGCATATAAAAGTGCTCTGTGTGTGTGTGTGTGTGTGTGTAAACAAAAGGGCTCATGCAGGCATTGACTAGCCTTATACTGTAAACTCTAATTATAAGTAAAGTGTTATGTATTATATCACGTTATTTCAGCACAAACTGTTTATCAGTGGGTTGAATGGAAACTTTATTCCAGTGTTGGATTTCAGAGCTCACCCTCTCTTGACCCTGCCTCGATTAATAAACACATGTTTATGAGTCCTGTTATTACAGATAGCTCGGGCAGGAAGAGCCCTTGTTGATATGGGCAGGTTTTCTGTGAGGAGATGTTTATTTAACAATGATGGAAGGAGTCTCCAGTGTCAGAGCTTTCACTATGTGCGTGAAAGAGGAAAAAAAGAGAGGCTGCTAAGGGAATGTCTGTTTATAGCTGCTGTAACGTCAGTGATAACAGAAACGTTTGTTCAGTCGTTCAAGAGAGAGAAAAAGACGTATTTCTTTATTCTGTTTCGTCACTTTTTTGTTGATTGCGCAGCATGAGCTTCAGCAGGCGGAGCGCGCTGTGTTCCGTTCGTCTCGCAGCGGGCAGATGTGTAAACTAGGCTAGAACGCGACAGAAAGTGGATCAGCTCAATGTGCTGAAGAAGTGAAGTGCAACTGGTTTACTTTTTTCACTTCTACACATCGGAATGTAGGCTGAGGTATAAATATAAACATACATTTGAACTGCCTTTTATTTCTGCTGTTTCTGTAAATGGTGAAGGAGCTGGTGGCTTAGTTGGAACACGGCAGGGAGATTTGTGCTGCACTGAAACGAAGATTGCTCATTTCTTATCTTTCTTAACTTCTCCGTCAAGGACACAGAAGTGAACTTTAGGACTCTAAGGCTGGGTGATATGACGATATGGATAAAATATCCATATTATGATAAATTATGTCACAGTATGCGCTTTTGAGATATTGTTTGAGATATATCATGATATCTTTTTTTTTTTTTTTTTTTTTTTTACATATAACTAAAAGCAGCTGATGTTAACATTTTGTACTAAATCCTGATGTTATAAATTTGTACAAAAAAATTGGAAAAATATCCAAAGTTTTTACCAGTTTAATTTTTGTCTCCTTATCAATGTTAAACATATATTGTTATATTGTATTTATGTAAAATCATTTTTTAATCTAAACAGTAATAGATTTAATAAATAATCCCACAGTGTTTTTTTTTTATTTATTTTAGTTATTTATTTTTTTTTAAATTTTTTATTAAAGAAATGCAACATTACTGTAAAGGCATTGCACCTCTATACTGTGAAACATATAATCATGATATTTTTGTCATATCGTCCACCCCCGTAATAACCTACACTATGATTTTTTTTCTTCAGTATACTTTAAAGCACAATATTATCATCACCGTCCTCTGTCCTAACACTTGTGTAACACACTACACGTGATGATTTGTAATACTGATCGATATCGGAGTAATAATTCCAGATCAAAAGTCTATTGTTTATTAAATACTTTCATTTCATTTGTTCAGTGATGCTGAGATTTACTATTTGTCCCATTTGTAGCTTTGTGTAAAAAAAAAAGTCTTTCTTTTAGTTTCTGTGCCCTATAAGCTCTCCTTTTTTAGTATTGTTAATAATATTGACTTAGTGCACTTTTAGTGTGTAAAAGTCCAGCTGGGAACAACTGAGGAGCGAAATGAAATCTCTTGGTGTTAATTTGTGATTCCTGTCACAATTTGACTGATTTGTTACAGCTAAGTTGAAATCATCCATTAATGAAAAAAATGTAGGCTTTAATGCTGCCATGTTAGAAAAAAGTTTATATTTTCATAACTAATACTTGCTATAGTAAGAGGTGGTTCGAGTATCAAAAATAGTTGCTCAAGTAAACGTGCCATTACAAGAAAAAGAAAAAACACTCAAGTATCTTCTTGAGTAAGAGTGAGAAAGTATATAGTAAAAAAAAAACCTGACAAAAGTAGCAGTTAAGGCTGATTTATGCTTCTGCGGTGATGCAGAGAGAGGGATCATGGGTAAATATGGAACGCAGAGACGTGATAACGCGATTGGTTGGTGTGGAGGTGTGTCTGATTAAAGTCAGATTAATGTTGTTTAAATCAGAGTTGTACTCTTCAAAGTGCATCTGAAGTGTAAACAATAAAGTGTAAAGAATAAAACGTTCCCTTGTCGCATTCAGAAGATTTCCAGCTTCTATAGACGAGCTTGTGCGTGAAACTGCGTCATGAAAGTGCAGTCTGATAAACACCTTAAATAAAAACTCAAAGCAGCATGATGATGAGAAGTACCAGGATGAGCAACACTCTGTGTGTGAGGGTGTGTGATGGTGTGTGTGTGAGAGAGGCAGTGTGTGTGATGGTGTGAGTGTGTGTGTGTGTGTCACATTGTCAGCTGAATTTTCTGTTCTTGTTGATAAGGCACACTAAGGCTCTCTCAGTCTCTTTCATCTCTTATCATGACTCTAAGATGCAGATTATCCTGTTGACTAAAAGTTCACTAAATTAATCAGGCTCGTTTATGCTGATGCAATCAGAGTGTGTGTGTGTGTGTGTGTTTCGGAGACAATGTTCGAAGCTGTGACGTGCAGGATTTTTCCTTTTAAAGCGACGGAACAGCAGCACGGTGATCCTGACTCTTCATTTACTTCAGAGGTAAAATAAAGAGTCCGCTGCGTAAGCATGAGGGATGTCAACCTCAGGCGTCAGTAAGATACGATACAGTACAGTATGATCCTGCCACGTGATTTGTGCCTGTGGCCGATGTTCAGTATAACCGCACTCTTGCTCGTGCGATATTGCTTAATTAACTGACGTTAACTCTGCACTTGCCTATAGATTCCTAGATTTCATTTCATATTGATGAACTCAAAACATTCTCCATTTTCCTTGAGAGAAAGTGAGAGCACCGACAGCACATGAGATTGGGGAAGGGGGCGGGGCTTCCAGGCAGTGGCAGTTCATAGCGGCGAGTTCAGAACACCTGCGTGAACCATTCCAAGTTCTTCGATTTGGCTCAGATCTTCTTTTACTGGGGAGAAAAAAAAGGCAGCTCTTTTGGCGTATTTTGCGCTATGTATCTCGTACTAGCTCTGCACTGCTCCGGTGTTGAATTGCCGAACTAGCTTGGTTTTGATACTTTGATACTTTATATTTGGCTTCCAGATCATGTGATTTTTAATTTAATACCTTGGGCACCTCGTGCCGATATTCGTGAGTGTTTACTCCTACGAATGGAGCTTCTTTAAGATGAAATGCATGAAGATACTTTTATCTGCTGCTCACACTCCACTTTGAGTAGGCTGGTATGTAAACTGAGTATCTGATATAATGCAAAATTCAGCCCACACACACACACACACACACACACTTGTTCTATGGGAGGCGTGTGTCTAGCTTGCTTCTCATTGGCCTAAGAGTTTGAGGAGCAGCCTGGCCTCACGTGTCTTTTATTGCGAGAGCGAGAGGAGCTTCATGAGAAACTACCTCACGCCAAGTTACTTTACAGCTCACGTTTCTTTTTATCGCAAGGGGCTTGTTTAAGAGCGTGTAAGATGAGAGCAGCACTCAAGGCTTTAGGGCAATGCAGATTATTTTATGACTTAGTAAAAGACTAGCTTGTAAAATTAAAAACCAGCCCTGAACAATGGCAGAAATGATTTTGTACTGGAACCATTTAGGGGCCAGTTTCAGTGACACAGATTACGGGTGGTGGGAAAGACCGAAGAAATGTGCATCGCAATGTGCTTAATAATACACCACCAAACTACCGGTCTTCAGAGATACACTGTCAGTCAAAAGTTTTTAAAACACGCCGTATTGACATTTTTGGTGAAACTTTTAAAGATGGATTCCTGTTAAATACTTTATAAGGAAGCCTGCATTTACGTTAGTAGTACAGAATACAATGCTGAAATAAAACCAGCTGCTCAGATCATCAAGTCTGCTTCCAGTCAGACTTTTGTAATTGCTATGAAACATTTTTTTTTTTTCTAAAACAAGTGTTATGATTCTTGTGATATCTTAGAAAAGTAATCACAGCCGCACATAATTTTCCATGACATCAATATCATCTTATTGCTCAGCCCGAGTTCACACTAACAAGCGAGAAGTCATTAGAGTTGCTTGTAGTCTGTTTGCATTCAAATATTTAAGGAATGAAACTCTTAAACTCTTAAACTCTTTTTTAAGAGATGACAAAAATGAATACTTTGTGTTAGAAGTGTTCATGTTTTACCATATGAATGAGATATACAGCGACACAGGATTTGACATATACATATATATATAATTTTTATCTTCATTTGATCTTTCTCAGTTTTAAATAATCTACTCCTGAGTAATAAGTATCAACTAAGGAAATGTATTAATTTCTGATAAACCTAGATCCAGGTCTTGGTCTCTAGGTGAATTCAGGGCAAGATTTAAGATGCACCTTTATAGATGCCAAGGTTTGTAGTAATCTTTTCACTGCGTGTAAACGCTAGCCCAAATTCTGAAAAAGTTCATTAATGGAAGGAGTGCGATAGCTTTCATTCTCCTATATCACCGCCAAGCTCATCGAACTTTTAACCCAAATTTCTCAGGCTGGAGGAAATTCTTTTACTCCTGTGTCTTGTTCATGAGGTGTGCTGTGTTCTGAGAGATAAGTGTGACGATCTGGAAGCTTCCTGTCCTCTGTCACGGAGCTAAGGAGCTGTGATTGACAGGCGGGTATCGTGGCAATTCAGCCCTCTGCTATGACAGTTCACCCTGCGCGGCAATTCAATTTGCCATGGTTTGTCAATAACAATACGGAGAGCGATTCTACGTCACAGCAGGATTGGCGCTGGTTGATGCCTGATAAATGGGGTCCTGTCTGGACCCAGAGATAAACCAGGGGCTGTTATTATTATTATATTTATATATATATATATATTTTAGTTTTATTTTCCCTGAGCATGACCTGGGTTTGCTAGTCCTGTACTTGTAAACCTCGAAGAAGAAAGATTAGATAGAAAAATGGGAAAGTTGACAGTGCTGGTTCACCTTGTGGTGTGGCAAGCAGGAAAAAGAGGAGTAAGAGACTGGTGGAGAGGAAAAGAGAAGAGCAAGAGGTTTGTGGAGAGGAAAAGAGAAGAGCAAGAGGTAAATGGAGGGGAAAAGAGAAGAGCAGGAGGTTGGTGGAGTGGAAGAGAGAAGAGCAGGAGGTTGGTGGAGTGGAAGAGAGAAGAGCAGGTGTTTGGTGGAGTGGAAGAGAGAAGAGCAGGAGGTTGGTGGAGAGGAAGAGAGAAGAGCAGGAGGTTGGTGGAGAGGAAGAGAGAAGAGCAAGAGGTAGGTGGAGAGGAAGAGCAGGAGGTTGGTGGAGAGGAAGAGAGAAGAGCAAGTGGCAGGTGGAGAGGAAGAGAGAAGACCAGGAGGTTTGTGGAGAGGAAGAGAGAAGAGCAGGAGGTTGGTGGAGAGGAAGAGAGAAGAGCAGGAGGTTCGTGGAGAGAAAAAAGAAGAGCTAGAATCTATATGACAGAAAAGGGAGAAGAGCAGGAGATTGGTGAAGAGCTGAAACATGATCAGGAAGTTGGTGTAGTGGAAGAGAGAAAACCTAGTAGAGAGAAATAGAGAAAAGCAGTAAATTAGTAGAGAAGAAAAACGAAGAGCAAGAAGTCTGGGGAGAGAGAGAAAAAAGAGGAAAAACAGGAGACTGGTGGAAAGACAAAAAAGAGAAAAGCTGAAGATTAATGAGAAGGAGGCTGATGGAATGAAAAACAGGAGCGGGGAATTGCTAGAAAAGAAAAGATAAGCTAAAGATTGGTAGAAAAGGAATGAGAAGTGCAGTAGATTGGTGGAGAGCTGAAACAGAGGAAGGAGAGCTGAAACAGAGGAAGGAGAGCTGAAACAGAGGCAGGAGAGCTGAAACGGAGGCAGGAGATTGGTGGAGAGCTGAAACGGAGGCAGGAGAGCTGAAACGGAGGCAGGAGATTGGTGGAGAGATGAAATGGAGGCATGAGATTGGTGGAGAGCTGAAACGGAGGCAGGAGATTGGTAGAGAGCTGAAACGGAGGCAGGAGATTGGTGGAGAGCTGAAACGGAGGCAGGAGATTGGTGGAGAGATGAAATGGAGGCAGGAGATTGGTGGAGAGCTGAAACGGAGGCAGGAGATTGGTGGAGAGCTGAAACGGAGGCAGGAGATTGGTGGAGAGCTGAAAAAGAGGAAGGAGATTGGTGGAGAGCTGAAAAAGAGGAAGGAGATTGGTGGAGAGCTGAAACGGAGGAAGGAGATTGGTGGAGAGCTGAAATGGAGGCCAGAAATTGGTGGAGAGATGAAATGGAGGCATGAGGCATGAGATTGGTGGAGAGCTGAAATGGAGGCCAGAAATTGGTGGAGAGATGAAATGGAGGCATGAAGCATGAGATTGGTGGAGAGCTGAAACGGAGGCAGGAGATTGGTGGAGAGCTGAAACGGAGGCAGGAGATTGGTGGAGAGCTGAAACGGAGGAAGGAGTTTGGTGGAAGTAAAATGAGAAGACCAGGAGGATGTTGGGAACGAATGGAGATGAACATTAGTCTGATGAACAGCAGAAGAGAAGAAGTGAACACTGGAGAGAAAACAGAATATTGAAAAGGTGAAAAGAAAAACAGGAAGAACAGGAGACAGTTTATAAAAAAAAAAAAAAAAAAAAAAAAAAAAAAAAAGAAGAGTGTGAGATGAGTGCTGAATATTTGAACCCGGGTGTAGAAGGAGTGGTGTTAGGAGGAATATTTATTGAGCTTGAGAACTTCAAACCGCAGCCGACTCTGCCGTCTGTCTCTAACACGGACACGTTTCCATTTCAGTGTCGCGAGGGACGCAGTGCTGAGAGTCGCACCATAACTGGATTTGAATATCGTTTCTCCAAGGTTAATCGCTGTTCCCGCAGCTCGTGAGCGCCGTTTAGTCTCATTGAATAATTTAAGGATTTATAGCAGTGGTCTGGACGAGAGTCGCTTAGGGGAAGCTTTTAGTTCAGCTTTATTTCCACACGATTCATTTGTGATGAACAGGAACGAATCATTCTTTAGCTGGAGTGAGAAGATTCGCAGATTCAGGTGCAGCTGTCTCAGTGTGCAGAATACGGTTCAAAACAGCATGATCAAATAGATTTCTTAAATTTAAATTTCAGTCACACACAAATTTACTGAACATTTTGAAACTCAGTCCAAAGGAAATCCATAATTTAAGACCAATAAGATCAGCCATTCAATTAAAACAAAAGTAATGGCGCCATATAAAAAGTGGGAGCCGACTCTCTGCAGTGGCTGAGCCGCATTATTGGAAGACTTAGCGCAAAGGAGTCACTCTTTCACAGTCCTGTCATTTTGTCGTTTTCAGCTCTCTTCGCCTTTTATGGAGTATTGTGGGCGTCACTAAATGCTATGCAGTGAACGCAGTTGGTTATTTACTTCAAATTGACGTTCATCAACATACGCGCATGATCCGTGTTGCCTCAGAGTGGGAACTCTCTTCTTCTTTCCCACTTTCCCACTTTGTGACCTTCTCATTATCTCACTCTCAAAGTCCTGACACCTACACATCGCTCTTTCTAATGATGCCTCTTATTAGCTATGCTAATTGCTAAGTCATATCTGTAGAGAATTGACTTTGCCCTGAGTCGGAGTCTGTCGAAGAGAGATTACGCTGCTTCCACACGCGTTACCCATGATGCAAATCTTCCTGATCTAAATCCTGGAGCACGCTCTGTTGACTTTCTTTTTAAACGCAGCGCTGAGCTTCAACACACACACACACACACACACACACACACACACACATGTCAGAAGAGGAGTGCTCCTGTCATCTTTCCAAATGCATCAGTGCTGCTATACGAACTTCCTCAAGTGGAGTTGAAGACTTAGGATGGGGAGAGAGAGAGAGAGAGAGATAGAGGAAGTGCACATTAGAATGTTATTTATGTTAAATTCATTTAAATTACATAATTAGATAATTCATTAAGCTATGTTGTGAGGAACATGACTTTATTAACACCAAATTGTTCCATTTATATAAGGAACTTTTTTTTTTTTTTTTTTTTTTTATAGCAAAATGTCTGATTTTCACAATCAGTGCTTCACTGTGTGTGTGTGTGTGTGTGTGTGTGTGTGCGCGTGCACAAGCATGTGTGTGAGATAATTGCCAGTGACTCATTTTGCTTTATTTATGTTGTGCATTGGAATATCTGGCTGTGCCTCGTCAGCCATTAATTTCATTAAGTGCTTGTGTCATCTCTGTCGCACTCTGTGCAATTACACTCTCATTAGCTTGCGTTTTCGCTGAGTCAAAGTGTAACACCATGCAGGGGAAGCCATCAACTCATTGGGGTCAAGTCAATGAGCATGTGACAAAGGCTATATCATTGCATTTTTGCTAAATTGGGCTACACAGAAATCCATATACTGTATGTGCGAGTAGGAAATGTGTTAGACTCGCGGTTGCGTTTCACAGCGTATGGCTCGGCTCAGAGTTCGCGGCCAAGAGCGTACTGCACACCCCATGTGTAACAAATCAATTAGGGGCAATCAGCAATATGAAAGACGTGTTAATTTTTTTAATATTTCCACACTCCCCGGGAGGAAGCGTTCCGCTTAATTAACTCCGAGACTGTGGGAAGGTGCTAATTAAGAGGAGTTAGTTCAAAGAGTTTAGGGTTAGGAGTTGTAATGAGGATTTTGAGCCTCGGGGATGGACTGCTGCGCGTCCACCCAACCGGAGGTCATCCAGATGCTCATCGCTGGAGCAACATGGAGCAGTTGATTTAGTTATGGTTTGTAGAGTACTACTAGCCTGTGATTTTATTAAATAAGGTGTTCTGGCATCAGTCAGCTCTTCCTTGCTCATGCAAACAATACAAGTGAGCACATTTTATCAGAATGGGAAGCTGCTAGCAATACTGTCAGCTGGCTATTGCTAAACGCCTTGACTGGACGACTTATCTAATCTACTGTTCAGGTAAAATGTTCAACAACAGGACATCGTGTGTGCACAGTGTTAGTAACTGCTCGTTTGTACTATTTTCTAATGTTTTTGAATAATACTGAAGCCATTAACACTATGAAACAACAGATCTGGAGTTATGCAGTGACGAAGAAAAACGCATTTTCTCATGAGGAGCTTCACCCAGGAGACTTGCGCTTCGCAAATTTCCCGAGCTCCTCGCTGCTTGGTTCAGAAAATAATTTATACATTGGCATTAAATTCAGTTTTCATTTGTTTGAAGAAAAAAATGAATCGCAAGCCTAATTATGATATAATTCTACATTATATAATTTTGATGTAATTATATAATTCAGAATTGAATGTAATTCCACAGCATTAACTGTAACTATAAACAGATAAAAAAAAATGACTTCATTCTTTAATACATAAAAATGATTATTGCTGGCAAATATGGTATATGGTATAAGAGAAATAAAACACTTTGGAACATGCTGTTATAGGAAAATAATCAACTTCTGGGTGGTAACTGTAATTAAGCTTCATCACACCACCCTGTCGTTGATTATTTTCTTATTACAGCACGACACCGTGTGTTTTATTCCTTACTTAAATAATGCCACAGCTCTTGTTCATTGGGATCGGGAATGCAGGATTATTGGCAGTGCAAGTTTTTTTTTATTTTTTTTTTTTTATAAGAAAATATTTAATTATTTTAGAATCCATTTTAACACTAGGAATAGCTAAACAAGAGTTCAAAATAATTGACAGCTTGGGTTGAAAGCTGTTACACACACCTGTGGTTTGCTTTGTTACTCGAAAGCTTTGGCGCTCAGGAAGACGTCGTGTCTGTTCCCGTGTTGTCGTTCCTGAAGCTTCTTCAGTGAGCTCTCTTAAGCAGCTATCGCTCTCTCCTCGAGGAATTATCCCGGTCAGTACCAAATTCAAAACATTCCTTCATGAATATGCCAGTGGAAAACTTGTTTTCTCTACGAGTACTCTTTAAAAGATCAATTCCGTATGGAGTTATCGAGTTCCTCTCGCTCGGTGTATTTCTAATGGATCAGTATTTATGGCGGATCCATGCTAATGTCCGAACCGATGTCTGGCTGTTTGCCTGAAGTGCATTAGGAACGTTCAGCGGCTCCTCCGTTTGCTATGTGGAAGGAGCCATTTATAATATTCCGCCTTTGTAAACACTTCACATACGTCATACAACATGGACGAGCGTTTATAAGTGGAAGAATATTCTTCCTTTTTTTTCCCCCTGGAAATATCTGTACAAAAGAAGAAGGTTTTTTTTTTCCCACATATATTTCCATTTGTCCATCCATACTTGTACTTTTTTTTTTTTTTCTTTTTTACATTCTTCACAGCTTAGAACTGTTTTCACTGGTGGTTTTGACTTATAAAGACAACCTCAATATGGATACTTGTTGATTTGACTGTTTTTGGACATTTGCTATAAATCTTTGCAATGGGGCCTAAAAAGTGCAAGTGAAAATGCTTCTAATTCAACTTTTAATTTAATTTAATACATTTTCTGACAACAGCTCGAGTGAAAAGCAGAATCTTTTGAAATATTTAGAGTTTCTTAGTAGTTGGTAACATCTCCTTTTTTTGCTTTAATGACAACATGCACTCGAGCTGGCAGGCTTCTGCAAAACATCATCACCATTTTAGATCAAATCCATCATAGTGCGTCGTCCGAACACGTGCTTCAACAGAAGAGATTAGACATGAGGAGAATCTGACCTTTTATACACAGCAGTTAACATGGTCAATATCACAAACTTGCTTACATTTAAACAGGGACCTAGAAATAGTGCCGAATCTTGAATTATTAAATATTCAAGATATTGAACATTTACTTTTCTTTGGTTTTAATATTTCAAAATTCTAAAACCTTCTGTTTTTCATTGTGGCCTCTGACTTTTGGACCCCACTGTATATTCCTGGGGACGTAACGCACCAAAATGCCAGCCTCTGAAAACTCTGCCATTTTTGATCACTTTCGGCTGAAAATGGGTTGAACATTTTTAAAATATTAAATAGGCCTCCAAAAAGGCATTAATAATTAAATAATAATGGTACTGACGATTTGAAAGTGGTTAAAAACACTGTTTCAGCTGTTCCAGAGTAAAAATGTCTGCCGTGTGGAACCATTTGGCAGTTTCTGCCAGGTACATTAGACAAATGATTTGGATCGACAGGGGCTTCAGTGCCTGAGGACCTCTCGGCTACAGGTTCAGTCCTCCACTCGAAAACTCGCCACCCTGCTCACTGCGTGGCAAAACAAAAGAAATCTCTTCTAGTATGCTGGCATCTTTTTTTTTTTTTTTCCCCCAAAGACAAAAACCAGTAACGAAATACATAGCACAGCGTGAAAATGAAATATATAATAGAATTCATTGCCTTGGATGCCTGGCTGAGATGTTTTGCAGGCTAATAAAGCATATTGAGCCTCGTTACACGGTGCCTAGTAGATGCAGACAGAGAATAAAAAAAACTCTACCACAAAAACCTCTTGCTTATATCAGTGGATGAGATATACAGGCTTATTTTTAATTCACATGTGCGCCAAGAAACAGTGAGAAAACGTTGAGGTAACGTCTGGCATGGCCGCTGCTTAAAATTGAGCAGCGCTTACGCTTTTTTCTTCCTACCAAAGAGATCTCAGTCCCGCCTGCTTGGTTTCTATTGGCTTACAAGACCGAGGTTTGTGAATTCACAGGTCACAGTTCACCTAGTTAAAGGTAGAAGTAATAAAAGTGTGACTTTCATGTCCCATGTTCTTTCCCCTTAACGTTAATTGGCTTTTTACTGGGAGAATTTTATTGCAGTTGGGCCTGACTGCTGGTTTAAAAATAAGCTACCAATAGACTGTAGATGTTGGCGCCTCTGTAGTTGCAGCTCCAAAAAAAAATGAAATAAAATAAAATTTTAAGAGCTTTTTTTGGGTTTCAGATTTTGGCTGGGAAATCACTACCATATATATGTTTTTCCCTAGGCAAAAACTACCAAAGCCACTAAATTTTATTTGACATTTTTTCCAACTTTTCTGCCATTCGTTTTTTTCCCAGCCCGTTTCTTTTCATGCACAGCATATAAAGACTGACAATTTAATCTATGCAAATTACTCGTAACTCCAAGCCCTCGAACTAAGGAGCACTTTCGCCTATTCATACACATCAGATATCAGTCATGAGGCGAGTCTATTGTATTCACAGAGCACACACACACACACGGCATTGCTCGTCTTATCATTTACAGGAGGTGACATTTCTTCCCCTTCAGCTAGAGAGAGCGTTTATCACGGTAATAAATTCAGGAGTTGAGCGCCACGCCCCTGCATTACAGCGAAAGGACTGTGACATTGTGCTTTATTATATCGGTTCAGGAGTGAATACTGGCCTTGATGTGGAGGTTATATTACAGCTTTTCCATTCAGAGTGCGTTCACATCTGCACTAATAACATGATTGTTATTGATTTTGCCAGTTGCACGGTTTGCCTGAAATTTTTGAACGCTCGAACCTTCAGGTTCCTCTCGCTCCTTGCTAGCTTGTTTTTGGTTAGTGCTGATCTGCTGTGCCCTTTCACCTTATTTTTCCACTGCCTCTCTTCTGACCTCGACCTTCACTCATATCACAGCCAAATATTAAGCAAGGCATGTTGTTTTCTTGGAATAGACGATGGAATAACCAGCAGCATAAGTGTAGCCTATGCAGTGGTGGACAAATAACAAGCCTGGTGCCTGGAACAAGCAGATCTTGTGTCAAGGCTTCTCATTGTCCAGTGGACAAGTAGGTTCAACATAGAGAGAAAGAAAAAAAACCCAACTCCTTATTGACTTTCACACACACACAAAAAAAATGTTTGCTGTCTATGTTGGAAGTTAATGCACTTCTTCTTAACAACAGCAGACTCTTCTGAATCTTGCCACCTGTTGCACTACACACATCAGCCAGCACACAACGTGCTGCAGAATGATGAACGCTGTTCGGCAACAATTGGCTGACTTTTCGTTGAGGTTACAAACAGGATGTGCAATAATCCTGTGCTCATCCATGTCCACTAGTCTGTATTCATTTTAAAGATTTATTTAAAAAAAATTAGAATTATCAGGTAGACGTGCTGTTCCTGATGTATTCAGAATAAAATCTGATTATTGACCGTATCGTGTACACCCAGCGTTTTCCAGATTAATAGTTTCACATTGGATAAATTGCTGCTGAAATTGAAAGGAAAGCTTAGGAAAAGTGAAAAGGAAATGCGGGTAACAGCGGCGCGACGTCGTACCTTCCACGAAACAAACCTTCGCAGCGACACAGAGAAACATTAGGGTTTAAATACAAATACTAATTAGAAACTACTCAGGAACAGCTGGATACAATGGGATGACAACAACGGGTGGAGACAGGACCAGGAAATGAAAAAGACAAAGGGAACAAAGGGGACACTCGTACTGTGCTGAATGTCTGTTATCTGGCGATGCTGTCCTCGATTAAAATCTTGCTGTTGGGCTTTGCATTCTGCATTCACAAGCACAAAGATGCATATACAGACTTTTATTCAGTAGACATGGCTTTTATAGTCTAAAATTAGGTTTGCATCATTCTCAGTTATGCTGATTTTTCCCTGCTCATGATTTGGCATTTAAAAATTTGATTTAATTGTCCAGAACTGTTAAAAAAAAAAAAAAAAAAAAAAGACAGGAACCTGAGCATTTCCACCTTTTCGGGTTTAAAGAGAGTACAGGTGGGTGTAACAATATTACCAGCTCTGTAGTCAGGAACTGCTTGCTGGCAGTGGCAATCACAAAAAAAGAGTATTTGCCAGTAATGCACAGTAATTTACATTTTGAACATACGGTGTCAGTTAATATCGGAGAGTTCATAACATCTGCGCCAATCATTCCAGATTCATCTATTTGGCTCATCTCCTGTTTTATTGCGAAGAAAAAAAGAACCGTCACTGGATATCATGTTGATTAAATCGTTCGTATCACCCAAGCCTGTTCTCAACATAGTAATAATGAGTCAGTATTGCACATTTTCCACAACTCGAGGACATTCCGTAGAGATAATACCCAAAATAGTACACGCTACTAATATTAGTCTCGTATAATACAGCACAAGGGCCCAGATGAAGGAGGCAAAAAAACGTGTTGCGTGAATAGGATTTAAAGAGCAGAAGTCAAAAGAAACAACAAACTCTGCTTGCCATGAAGTTTATTTTCTCCTCTCAGATCCTCAAAATGTTCCTCTTCATAAGGACAAGTCAATAAACAGCTATAAATACAAACTGCTTCCTCACGTCTTCTGGGATTTGCCTTGTGTTAGAAGTTACACATTGTGCTGAGGAAAACATGGGTCAGGTTCTTTTGCCCCTTAAGTATCCCTTACTTTTTAAATGTCTTATTTTTTTTACATTTTAAATTTGAGCCGAACTTTTTGAGGTCGGTCTGTTCAGCATCTGCCACGGGAACAGAATGCGACTCGAGCGCTGCCGCAGCTTTCCTCCGTCCTTCCGGCTTTGTGCGAGGACGGCTGATAGGTCACGATGTGCCCGGGGCACGCGCCGTACCTAAAGGGACATCTGCTCCCGTGCTCCAGAGACCGCACGTATTTCACTTAATGCTAATGCGGGAGGAGGATAAAGAGGCAGCGACGGTAAATAAATTAGTTGTGAAAGTACAGTTGTCTGGGCGAGATACAGAGCGGTTTGGACAGGATATGGAACAGGCTTCAGAATTGGAAGAATTATTTCAGTAAATTAGAATTTGTGGTTGGTTCACGTCTTGTAAAAACAAATGTTTTATCATTAATCTTGATGATTTACCTCATCACCACTGAAATTTATTTATTTACTTATTTATTTATTTGCTTGTTTATTTATAAGGTGTCTAAGCACGATAATCTTGTAAGCAAGAACTTTTTTTTTTTTAAAATTAGTTAATTAATTTGTTTTTGGTTTGGATTTCTTCTACTCCTGTTTTCTTCTTCCTTTATTTTCTTCTTCATTAATCTATTATTATTATTATTATTATTATTATTACTAAAACATAATGGAAACCCCAGATTTGGCAGAAAGGTTCTGTATCCCACTGTCTTATAGATATTTTTTCTCCTAATTCTTTACACTAAAGCCTCACAAAGTTCTGGTTTGGACCATTTAACTATTTCAAATTAGTTTCAAAAGTTATATCTGTACTTTTACAAACTACATTTTTTTTTTTTTTTTTTTTACAAAATTTTTCATTTTTTTTAATTATTTTTTTTTTCTTAGCCTGTAGAAGCATGTGGTTTCTGATGAGGAAACACTGTACCGTGAAGCAAAACCTTTACAGGGTTATTCAGACGGAAAACCAGGGAACGTTTATGGCTTCTAAGTCTGACCTTTTTCTTAGAGTGTAGTTATTGCTAATTAAGTTTTAATTCCTGTATGATTTTTTTTTTTATTCTTAGTTGCCCCTTTTCTGGTTTCTATGGTGGTATTTCATCTGTTAATCTCTCAGCTGGAGTGATTTTGCAATATCACAACATTTGCTATATAAGATATAATTTGTGTGTGTGTGTGCGTGCGTGCGTGTGTGTGTGTTTGTGTGTGTGTGTTGGGGGAGGGGGGGGCATTTGGATGAAATGAAGAGCGGACTGAAATGAGAGTTTTGAAGTAGCTGGACGTCTCCATTTGAAGCATGCCAAAAGCGAAATAGAGAAAAATCTCTGGCGTTTTATTTCTTCCAGAATGGAAAATTTCCTTTGATAACAAACTGCTTTTAACTTGTTCTGTTGGGTGTTAATTGGTTTGTGTGTGTGTGTGTGTGTGAGAGAGACAGAGAGAGAGAGAGAGATGGACTTGCTTTTAGAGGTTGATTTTTGTGTAAAAGTTTGCACACCCTTCAGAATAAAGTTTAACAACAAAAGTGCGTACACCAGCAATACATCTAGTGGGTCTGATTTTCCAGATGTCTCTTTATTATTATTATTATTATTATTATTATTATTATTATTATTATAAGCAATGACACGATCAGATAGTCTGTGTTACGATGTTCAGTAGGCATTTCTGTTGTTCAAGTCCCAGACCTGCTCATGAGCTATTTAAACACCAGCGTCTACAGCCACACCGGAAATAAATCCAAACAGCGAGATGATGAGAGAACTCGGATCTCTCTAGGCTTACGCCGGTTCCCTTAAATGGAGCAGAAAAGGCAAACAGCATTATATGAGTGTGTTCTCAAGAGCTACACGCTCATCTTTGTAGACAGGATGCTCTCGTTTATGGCAGCGAGTGAACGAGGGATATAAATGAGAATATGATGGCGAATTAGAATGTATGTAGATTGAGAATGAGGTTGCACTCACTCACTCCCTCAATCCCTCCCTCACTCCCTCACTCACTCGTGCATGCCATCTCGGGTTAGAAAATGTCCACGTTTCCACGTCTTCGCGTCCTCTCTGCCTCGGCTGGCTAATTACTTTCTTTGACTTTCGAGAGTAGCCAGGGACTCGCTCGTTTCCCATCTGCTCCCTTTGCATCGCTGTTTCTACGCTCTTCTTCTCAACGTTTCTAAAAAGTGTGAGTCTGTGTGTGTGTGATCCTCTCTCCCAGTGCTTCTAACACTGTTTATTTGTGTGTGTGTGTGTGTGTGTGTGTGTGTGTGTGG
This sequence comes from Pangasius sanitwongsei, assembly GCA_037576675.1. Lineage (NCBI taxonomy): Eukaryota > Metazoa > Chordata > Actinopteri > Siluriformes > Pangasiidae > Pangasius > Pangasius sanitwongsei. Next base: position 2,822,011 of record CM075022.1, read on the forward strand.
GGGGGGGGGGGGGGGGGGGGGGGTTTTTTTTTTTGGGTGGGGGAAAAAAAAAAAAAGTTGAACCACGCGAACCCCGGGGGGGGTTGGAGGAAAA
>CM075022.1:2826350-2863461 GCA_037576675.1 Pangasius sanitwongsei
TATATATATATATATATATATATATATACATATATATATATATATATATTTATAGAGAGAGAGAGAAATTGAAGTATAGCATTTTGCTGTTTGCGTGCTGGCAAGTCGAGCTGGCAGTGGGCAATAGGTGGGGCATCAGAAACTTTTGTACAGTGCCAGTGTGAGCCAAGCAGTTGGGTTTATATGTGAGGAGGCTTTAGTACACAACCACTGTGCTAATTATCATCGAGGAGGGAGCTGTTTCCTGTTTTAGAGCTGTAGCTTCCCGGTCCTTAAGGTAAAGTACACGGGAAGTGCAGATGATCGCGCCGGCTGTCACAAACAACCACCTGCTCCAATCCCCCCTCCACCCCTATCTTCCACTTCACAGCCTTGAGTGGAGGTGGAGGACAAGCAGATAAATCTCAGGTTTAAGTCAACTTGGGATGTTTTACATTTGCGTTAGCTTTTTGTGCCTTGTTATTCAGAGGACAAATAAAGTACGTATCTCTAAATTTGTCAAGAAAAGTTCTTTTACGTGTAAAACTATTTACTTGGCTTGAAGTATTTTGCCTGAAAATTCTCTCAACAGCCCGAAAACACTTGAATATTATTAAACATTTCTTAATATTTACATTGTACAAAAAAAATCTTTATTTGAGAGTTTTAAAGGCCCACAGTCTACATTTAGTCACTTTAAATGTGTTTCCTAAAGATTTTGGGTAAAAGACTCTTAGTGCTTGTCATTGGGGGGAAAATAATAAGAAATCAATGCAAGTCGTTTAAGGCATAGTTTCTTTTTACATAGTATGTAACAATTTCTGTGGCTGAATCTTGAATAGTGTCTTCTAGCCATGTAGTGTATAACAGGGTCTACAATGCCATTATGTTACACCCTATGTTGCAAGCATATATAGTGAATTGAAAACAGTTTGCTGTTTGGCCTATCTGAGTGTTGGAGACTTAAAAATGATTTAAACATCAGCAGAAACAAGATGAAAGCATAAAAGATGAAATTGCGAATTCTCTCTCATTCACCCAGTTTATTTTCTTGTTGTTTGAGAAGGTCTGTTGTATTCTCTTTTCCTTTTTTTTTTTCCCTTGGACCTTCTGCTTTTCAGTCCATGCTTAATGAGTTTGGTTTATTTTAACTTTCAGTTTAAGCCCTTGAGTTACAGCTAGCATGAAAGACCTGTAAATTCACATCCATAAACCATAGCAAAGCTTACACAGCAAGTATTCTCTCTGGTCCATTTGACATTTGAGCTCTTTCTCTGGAACGTTCTAAAACAACAGTGGCTATTTGAGAGCATTGGATTTATACATTTAGTCTTTAGCTCTCTTGTGCTTGAAACATAGAGAGGGTGATATTTTTTATATTCAGTACATGGTCACATTTTGTCCTTTAGTCACGACTTGTCTCATCTGGTCCTTTCTGTTCTGTTGTGGTCTGTAGTCTGTTCTTGTCTGAGGTGTAAAGATAGCCTGAGGCCTTGTTTGTCTGGCCAAGGTTAAATGGGTCTGAAGGCCGTCCCTGTGGTTAGTCATTGAAGCAGGGAGTGTGTTTGTGTGTGTGTTTGTGTGTCTGTGTGTGTGTGTGTGTGTTTGTGTGTGTGTGTCAGTGCCAGATCAACACTCTCACTCTCATAAATGACAGAGAGATATCCCATCTTTATTCCTACACACGCTGCGGCCTTGTCATCCCTTAAGGCTGAAAACATCAGCCACTGCCCGCTGTCAGTTTGCATTCCTCTTAAAATGACTTTCAGTGAAACCTCTTGTTTTTCACCCAATTTAGTCATTAGCCAGTTCCTCTCTACCAGCCAGCTCTATCATAATACACCTACAAACCAGGGAGAGTGAAGGCTAACATGTGCTTCCTACAAGACATGTGAAGCCAGCCAACCTCATCTTTTTCAATGCAGCAATACACACTTGGAGGAAAGAACTGCCGTCTTCTAAATACATTGGATAATACAAAGGCTAGTGTCGCTCTGATTGACACAGGGAGAGAGAATAATGGCATCCTTCCCACGGCCAGTTTTACCGTCTGCCGCTGATGGCTGTGGCATCGTTTGGGATTTGCAACCTCTATGCGATCTTCTGATGAGAGAGCAAATGCTTTTCTGTTGCGCCCTAGAACCTCTGGATTTACATTTGTAGGATTGAACCGGGTCTAAATCATTATTGGGGCTGAGATACTTAACTGTTAGAAAATAACAGAATGGATTTCCAATTATGCAAATGATCTGATGTGTTTTTGATGCTCTGGATTTAGGGCCAAACATAATGCTGTGTCTTATCTGGATCTGCTCCGGATCTTTATATCAAAGCAAGCTTAGTTTTTTTTTAGCATAACAGCCCAAAACCAGAACTGATCCAAAATTGCTTTAGATCCAGTCCTGCTCAACAAAGAACGCGGTTACACCTTACCCTAAGCTGATGTTATACAATGGCTTGAACTCAAGTCAGTGTAACAAATGATTAAAAAAAAATTATTGGTTTGTTAAATAACATGACTTTTACCACAGTTTTTTTTGCTAAATATAGTTGTTAGCAGCCAAACATATAACCGTCATTTTAACAACGGAAAAAAAAAACCCGAAAAGCGCAATGTATGCTGCCAGGGAAAGCATCTTCTGAAACCTACCAATCAGAAAGTAGCTTTAATATTTTCTTCAGTTTCTGTTTGATCTAATGCATCCTAGCAATTCTAATTTACATCATGCTGATTTAAATGGTTGCTAAAGTAAAGAAGTGGAAAGTCGTCTGATTCTCGTATTAAGGAAGGATAGACTAAACCAATGAATTTCTTTTTCAGCACAAGCTAGAACATTCTTTCTTTTCCAGTCTATGCTGCTCCCCTCATCCATCAGCTTTCTCTCTCTGCTTCCTGAAGCTTACTCTTCCTCTTTGTTCTGAGTTTCTTTGCTAACTCTAGACACACACTTTCACTGTATAATTAGCCCACCTGACAAGACCAAAAGCAACAGTCACCTCGACGCAGGCCTCTTTCCTACTAAAACCTTCCGATGTCTTTTTAATGGCGCCAGCAGCTGGAGTCAACGGCCATCACAGCTGCTGAGCCTACGATTCCTGAGCGCGCACTTCAGAGTCTGCAGTAACCCGCAGTCCATCTGGCTGTCTCATTATTCCCCAGGGAGCGCACAGAGCTAGGACAGCCCGAGCTCTGGAGAGACGTTACGAAACACAGCTTCATCGTGCCACGTAGTGTTACCGGCTCTCCATTGGCTCCTTTTCTTCCCAACTCATTCCAGCAGCCCAGTTCTGGCTCATATTCTGCTGGAGGATAATGGGATTGGTCTGCGGCATTGCTCTGTGGAGGCACATTGGAATGTTTGACGTCACATTTAATTGAGCATCGTAAGCAGCGGTGATAGTTGTGTATCTGTGTTGTTTTCTTGTCTGGCCAAGATGTAGAGGACGGAGTGACGTAGCCCAGGTTTTACTAGCTTTGACCCCCATGTGGTATTAATGCAACATGTTTTGTCCATAAACTTTAGGTAGGAGTGGAAAAAATAGGTGGTTCCTGATATGCTAAATGAGTGAATCTGTTTGCATGTGCAGCTTGTAAGAGTGAGCCCCAGAAGATGGCTGAACCTTCAGGAGTACCAGAGCAAGAAGCTGATGCAGGAGTGTGGAGTGGCCGTCCAGCGCTTTTTTGTTGCCGACACTGCTGCCGAGGCCCTGGAGGCTGCCAGAAGGCTAAGTAAGTAGCACAAACATGCTGGCAGAAAAACATTCAGTAATGCAACCTTATTCGGCTCTATGCACGCTAAGAACTACAGTATGATGCTCATGCTAGTGCTGGTTTAGGTGGACCTTTCTAAAGCAGAGGTCTGGGTTTCAACTGAACCATTAATCAGATATTGGGGTTTCTTAATGCGTGGTGCAAAAAATTACACTAATGAATGATTTTACCAGGTGTACTTCTAGATTTGAGAACATATTTTATTCATCAAAACAAATCCTTTGGCATCTATACACAGCACAAAGATCTGTCAACAGTTACTTCTTTGAGATAGACTTCACTAAGGCGTTGCAGCAGGAGCAGTGCAGGGTGTTTGCTTAGGGATCATTTTCATATTGTCCTGATGCTCCTCTTGCTACAGTCTAATTACAAGCCAGTTTCCATTGCAAGGGTGTAGTCCATGTAAGGTTTCCCATCACTTGCCTGCCACTTGACTGGCATTGGACCTGAACCCCACCCTTCATCTTGCTGGTGGTGAGCAGACAAGATGGCTCCACATTGCCACATTGAGCCTGAATGGGTAACTGGCTCCAGCAGTTGGGCCATTTAGTAACATAAAGACCCATCTCCAACCCACACCATACTACATGCAGGAACATTTCTAGAGCTTAGCATTTACATTAGGCACTGCTCATTCTAATAATTAAGAGACTGCTGTGTTAGCATGGAAGCATCACTAAGTCTAATGCTAATGTGATAAGTCATTAATGTTCTTGGCAGTTCTAGTATTAAATGTATGCGAACCAATTTGCTTAATCTTCCTTGTACCCATTTTCCACTATATCATTTCTAACTCACTTCTATACGTATGTACTCACATTTGTGTGGTGAAGTGCGTCCAGCTTGCCTGTGAGCTCTGTTTTGCCAACCAAGCCTGGTGTTGGATGTCAAAAGGTGTGCAGTTTCTCACAGCGGCCAAGAAGCGTTAACCGGAGATAAACGGAGGTTCGCTACAGCCACTCTCTCTAAGCTGTGTGTGTGTGAATCAGCCTGGCCTTTTTCCACAAGCTGATCCCTCAGCTGTCTGCTTTCGGCTTTCTAATCTGCCCTTTATCTCGATGCTCGCAGTAGGCCTTAGTGCAGTCTGCCACGCGTACACACAGTTGGCTAGCCGGTACAGTGCAGAACAGCTTTGAAATGAAACCAGTCCCACTGATGGTTCCTCGGTTGTTCTCTGTGTGTTTCGTTGCTTGTATAAGTGAGGTCATGGTGGCATGTCGGGTCATGCATGGCGGACATGTCGGAGCAGATTTTTAGAATTCACTCCATCCGGATTTTGTCATAGGCGCTATAATCTCACTTTCCATCTAAGCACACACACTGCTACACAGCGGGGTCTCCGTGGGCCGAGGTGACCAAGCAAGACGCAAATGGATTTCTGTCAGAGAGATGCGGCTGTGAGCTTTTCCTCCTCCGAGACGTGCCGGACATGCACTCCCTCTGCTCTTTGACGGACCCAGTTTTACCCATGCTGCAATGCAGCTGACAGCTCAATTGGAAACGCTTGCTCATACACTCAGGCACTTTCAGACACACAGCAAAGATGCTTCAGTAGGCTATGATTTATTGCAGTTGCAACTTTAGGGAGTTTAAATCCGCACCGTATGGAGAGGTTAAAAAATATAGTGGAACATTTATGGTACGAGGTGACGCTCTATTCCCGAGGACGGCCTGTTCCAAAAGAAAGAAACTTTTTGTTTGAACCTTTTTTGTATTACTGTTGAGAAAAAATCGGGAGAAAAGTGGAACAAAGTGCTATCAGGATCTGAAAGTTTGCTTCCTATAAGACAGACTAGACCGGTGACTTGAAGTTTCCTGCTTTATTTGCTGACAGGCTGTGGGCTTCGATGCTAATGAAGGCAAGTCTAAAGACAGTTTTCATTTGACTTTTAAACAGCCTCACCATGGTGTTAAGTGACCTAACTGTCAAAGAGGCAAACCTCATGCCGCCTTCATCAGTCACAGGTTTGATTTTATGCAGCGTCGGCACACAAGTGCACGTACAGCGCCTGAAAAACGTAGCCAGTGTATGTGATTGGAAGATGAAGTGGGCTGATATGTAGTAAATGGAAATCGGCTAGAGAAGACATCTTGAGAATGTGGCAGTTGTGACTCAGTGTCTTCTCTCTTTTTTTTTTTTCCCCCCAGTGATGCTTTGTGCAAATGAGAAAAGATTTCATGTTTTTTTACCAAAACTCGCATTGAAATGGTCTGTTTTTACACAAGCACTAGATTCTATAATAAACCAGTCCTATCTGAGATGGATTGTAACCCCAGTGTGCCCCTGCCATCTTTTTTTGAGAAAGCATCTAATGAAGACAAATACGTGTTTTCCTCAGCTCTCCTGTCTAAGCCATGCTCGCGTTTTCTCCAGCCAATGAGCAAGCTCCATCATTTTGGCCTGCAGCTTGCGCCGCTGGCTGGGTTGACACGTGTGTCTGCTGGCTGCATAGTGATGGATTTTCCTCTTAGAATGATCCAGATCAGTCTGACTGGATTTCGCGAAAAAGTCTCTGTCCACCAGGGGTGGATGCTGAACCCTAAGGTGACTATGGCAAAATATTTGTTCATGACTTCTTCACCCTTTTTTTTGGTGCTGACTTCATCCAAACGATACCCCTTATCTGATTTATTGTCCAAAGGGAGATTCCTGATTTGATAGTGTTCCAAGGATTTTGCTTAAAGATAGGTAAATCGGTGGCATATTGATCTGACAAAGCTGTGTAGATACGAGTTGTTGTAACAAAGACAGCTGAATTTCTGAAGTTTTAAAGTCTATCTGATAAATTCAGATGATCGCTATCGTTATTTGCCGTCTGAATTTTCTCGACTTTGTTGTCCTTAAGCTTTTTTCCCTTCTTTCTTTCCCTCCTTGCTTATTGTCGGAGCATTGAGAGGCAGCTACTCCTCTTCCATTTCTTTAAGGGCCTAAGAAAGACAGAAGTCCTACAATTCCCACACCACGAGACAAAACCATATGAATTCATTTATCCAGGATATGAATATTCAGAGTAAACAGTGCCACTTCGTTCCTGGCAGTCAAATCTCCTGTGTGCTTATTAGCGGTGGCCGAGTTTGATATGACTATGTCTTGCTTTTCTCCTGAAAGGAGATGGGTGGAAGTACACTCTCCAGTACCTTTATTATGTCTACTTTTAACTCCCTTATTCATGCTCCCGCAAGAATTGTGGTCTGCAAATGATGAGCGTGATTTGACATTTTCCCTAAGAGAATCCTTTGAAAAGAAGAGAAGAGAAGCAAAGAGAAGAGAAGAAGAACCTTTGATTAAGGTGATTTAGCAATTATTGTGTTGTCACAGTGTTCATTTCATCACTGATTTTCTTTCCTTTTACAGAGGCTGAGATTGTTTCACTGTTCTACATTTTTTTTTTTTTTATCTCAAATCATTTTCCTCTCTAAAATTTAGTCTCTAAAATTTAATGGCTGATGTGATCTGGACCAGGCTGGGGGCAGTTACCAAAATTTCAGAAGTATTCCTTCTTCTTACATCTTCCTTCTTACATCTTCTGCACTGATGTGATGATTCTTTCAGATATACACTTAGTCGCCATATCACAAGTAATCATTTTGGGGCACATGGGAATGGGGTAGGGTTGGAGCTGGAGCATGCATGGATGGTCTTGGGGCTGGATTTGGGGCTGGTCTTGGGGCGGTCTTGGGGCAGATTTAGGGATGGTCTTGGGGACGTATTTGGGAGCGGATTTGGGGATGGTTTTGGGCATGCCTGGAATGGGTGCAGATGCAGTTCTTTAGTTTAGGTAATGAACTAATGAGCCTCATTTGGACTGAATTTTCAAATTTCATCTTCACAAAAATGTTGATTTGGTGTTGGTGCAGCTGCCTAGGTCTCACTGTGGAGACCACTCAGGTGCTTGTTCAATACCTAAAGATTGGTCCACCGTAACTTTCTCCTGGCAACTCATTCCATGTGTGGCATCAGGCCCCTCCAACTGACCCAGAATGCAGCTGCATGGCTTGTTTTCAATCTCCTTGGACATCATCCCATTCCTTCCAGTGGCTTCCTGTTTCATATTTAAACAACTGATGCTTGCCTACAAAGCCCATTCTTTATGAGCCCCAAACACAACTTGATTTGACCTGCCATCTTCTTTGTCAAGGGGCAAAAAGGTGGTCAAATGAACTTCCCCTTTCTGTCCAAACTGTCTCTTGCTGTCTTCAAACAAAGACTGAAGACTGACATCTTTACTATTACTCTTTTCTAACTTCTGCCTAACAGGCTTTTAGTTGAATGGTATTCTTAGACTCTGGCCTAATTGTTCTAGCATGAGGACAGAGTTTCAGTGACGCCTACTATGCATTTCTGTAAGTCAATCTGGATAAGGGTGTATGCCAAATGCTGTAAATTTAAATGGCTGTAAATGAGTCCTGTCTTAAATGAGAGTGTGTAGTTATGAAGGTTACACAATCAGCTGGCCGAGCCCCATCATGATTGAACGTTTCTACCTTGATCACATTGAGATTCCGAGTGTTCTGAGATTCAGCGAGCTTGGCCCCTTTTGTGGCACAATTCGTCAGCTTCATTCTGTGCTTTTCATAGTGCTTTCAGCTGCCAGTGTCCAAGATTGGCTGTGGTGTCAGTAACCCTGTTCCTTAGAGATGCTCAAAACAACCCTGCTCTGCTCCCTTGCCTCTTGCTTCAGGCTTCTTCTCGACATGAGCTGTTGTGGACCATATGTCCTTTTCTGAACTTACCATGTCCGAACCATCTGCCATGCTCTCTTTTTTTCGAGCCACTGCAACCAAGCGTGACGAGCTGAGACTCTCAGTTTCTGAACAATTGTGTTTAACAGATTGGCACAAATGACCTGCCTCAACCCTCACACTTTTTTTGCCTGTTAGTCTGGTTATATATATATACACACACACACGCTTAATGTTGCATTTTCTGTTTGTTTGTCATGTCCTGTTGTTCATTGCAGAGATGATCTTTGATGGTCACTGGTCATACCAATTACTCTAATGCAAGATAAAAGGCATTTGAAGTGTTTTTGCAGTTTTATGTTTGCATGCCTGTTTGTCATGTGAGACTGATTGATGTTTGCCACTGTGATTATATTCCGCCCAAGTTCCTTTACCATTTTTGGTCATGCTGATTTTATGGGCAAGAGATGAGTGACAAATTAAGGCAAAAACCACTGGATCTGCTATGTTATGGGTGGCATTTAATTTTCCCGGTATGGTTTGCCTCCTCTTGACCCTGCCCCCATCCACAGGGCGTGAGGGCTCACTGAACGGTTTCATGGGCCCGAAAATGGCCTCAAACCAGATCTCACCCCAACTGAACACTTACAGGAGATTTTGGAATGACGTGTTAAACAGTGCTCTCTGCTGCCGCCATCGACACACCAACTGAAGGAATATCTTTTAGATGAGTGGTGTTCATATCTCCAGTACAGTGCCACACACTTGTAAAATCTATGCCAAGGAGCATTGATGCTGTTGTGATGACTCTTGGTGGCCTGACACCGTCCTAAGACACTTTGCTATTTTTTTGTTTGTTTGCTAGATCTCCCTCTGCCACACAAGCCTCTTCTATTCCTCTAAATAACTGTGTGGAGACCTTTTGAAATCCTAATGGAATGCAACCTCATAAAATGACACACAGGCACCAAGCACATAATAAAAAAAATCTTTCTTTATGAATCATAAAGAACTGTAATTGGCCTGGTGATTTGTGCCTCCATGGTGGAACAATAGCAAAGGCTTTCAAATGATTCTGCAAATCCATTGGCGGAGGGAACACAAGCTGCGTTTCGCACAGCTCACAAATCAAAATGTAATTTGGCCTTCCTGACGGCTCCTCCAGATTGGCATTACCCACGATGCATTATGGCTCGCCGCGCCTCCATATCCCTTTGCTGCTTGGGCACGAGCTACGATGCCATTACTTCACTAATGCACGCTCCAAATTGCTTGTTTTATTAGAGCCATTCTACGCTCCATTGAGCGCTAAATTTGTACGAAAAATGCACTGTTATTATTATTTTTTTTTTCCCTCACACCAAATTCATTTCAGATCTTGTTTCTCTTGGGGGTGTGTGTGTATGTGTGTGTGTGCAAATTGAGTGCACTGTGGCCATCGACAGAGCAAGATTTAGAATGCAGATGATTGGTCTGAAATGCTGAAATACGCAGCGAAGTCCGGCAAACCCGGTGCACGTGCTTTTTAGCGATGGGTTAGTTAGTTTCCCAAGTGGCGAGTTAAATCACTGTGGCTGAAATGGCTCTTGTCGAGTTGTAATGGAGTTCTGTTAATGTAACATCTGTTGTTTTACATCGTCTCGTTTAGGAGATGAAAGATTTGATGATGCTCGAGAGAGAACTTTTTTTTTCTTTCTGCTGTTGGACTTATGGGAGTATATTTCCATTTATTTATTTATTTACATTCATTTACATTTACATTTACACACACTTTTAATATGGTTGGATGGGAGGTAAGAAGGGAGGGAGGGAGGGAGGGATATGAGCACTTTTTTTGCATGTTTGTGTACACTATATTAACTGTCACTCTCTACAGATGTGAGTAGTTGTCTTTTGTTACATGCTCGTGTGTACCTGTTAAATGTCACCTTTTTTTTTTTTTTTGGAAATACAGTTGCAATTTCACTGTCTTTGACAATGAAAATAAACCTTGAAAGCCTTGCCCAGTAGGCTAGCCAATAATAGTACGGTCTCAGTGTATAACGGTGTTTTTCTACCTGGCTCTCTTCCCTTTGTGATTTGTTGTTCTCCTTGCATACAATCCCATTAAAACCTTTCATATAGCATCTGCTAGATGAAGAGCAGTGAATCTTGATATCAGTTTTTTTTCTTACCTTCGAAATGGAAGAGTATCTACAAGCTGCTTTTTCCTTGTGTATGTTGCGTATGGGTCATGTTAAGTCAAAGGTTCATGTGTGTGTTCTGTGAGGTGTTTGTGCGCTACCTGCATTAGTCGAGTAGGCGATTGGGCGGATTGAGAGCTGGACGAGGATGTTGATTGACACGGACATGCAGACTTAAAGCTTGAGGAATGTTTCAGGGTCAAGAATGAAGTAGTCTCTCTCTCTCTCTCACACACACACACACACACACACACACACACACACACACTGAGTGTACGCTGCACTAACAGAAGGGTACACTCTTGTCTACAATACATGGGTGCTGTAATGATTGTTGAGAGCTGCTGCAGTGGAAGTGAGTGAGTTTCCCTTTTTCCCCTTTAATTAGCCCCGCCTCTTTCGGCCTGGAGTCACTTTAATCTCCTTCCCTGCACGGATGTTTGCCCTGAAAATAAGCCACAGCGCAGGTAATCTGTATAACAGTTGGGCAATATCATGATTACAGTATTGATAGTCTGACATATTTATAAACTGAGTGGAGCTGGGAAGAAGCTGATTTGAATATTTTTACTGAATTTTTAACAGTATCAGAAATACAGATTCCTTCCTTTTATGGTTGAATAATTTATTTTTGTAGACATAAATTATTCACGAATTATTTGTAGACATAATTGTAATCAAAATAGCTTGTTTCACAGGTTTTTTTTTTTTTGCAACAGTACTATTTGTCTGGCAGTTTGTTAACAAACCTATATATATTGCTATATCACGATGCATACATACATACTAAATTATTTATTTATTTATTTATTTATTTATCAGTTTTCAGCAGGTGATGGCTCTCACTGATCTTCAAACTGAGAGAAGTCACAAAAAGTAAAATGAGAAACTTTTTTAAAGGATTTGAATATTTCTTCTATTTTTAAACCCAAATACAGAATATATTTGTTTATAGCAATAAAATTTCCTCGGGCATCTTGTTGTTTTGGCTTTTATTTTAATTACCTAAATTAATTTTGTATAATCATGTTTGGCTGGCGCATTTGTATCAGATCCAACTTGTATCTCGTGTACTGTAAAAAAAAAAGGTTATTGTTGTGATTTTAGGGCCGTGCGATATGACGATACAGTGCTGATTCCGTGGTCACTTATGCCACTATATACTTTATGAAATATTGTGGATTTCAGGTATTTTTCTTATAACTGTTTTTTAATAACCAACAGCTGATTTTTATAGTTTTCTACATTGTAAAATTATTTGTACAGATTTTTTAAAAAATGTCTTCTTTTCAGTGTTCATATATTTCTTTAGGAAATAAATGAATGAATTTTTAAAGATGTATTTTTTTTTGTTTGGAAAACTATATATATATATATATATATCTCATACATATCGTACATCATAAAAGTGCCTTGACATATCATGATATGATATTTTTGTCATATCACCCAACCCTATGTGATGTGTTTTTGACCTGGAGTGTGTATACATGAATGCTAATAAGCTAATCATTGTCAGATTTGGTCATTTATCATGGATGTGGGGATAATATTTGCTGTATGTTCTGTTCTGTTCTGTTCTGTTCTGCTGATGTGATGATGCATTTTATGCCATAAATGCATCCCATGTTGCACATCAACATCACGTCTGATCACCTGGCAACAGAAGCTCGCAGAGAGTCTGTAAGTATCGGATGATACTCAGAGCTCTGAATAGCTCTGTTTGCAGGTCTCTTTAATGAGCACTGACACAGTTTTTGTTTTGTTCCTGTACTCTGGCTCATCGAAACAGACCGGCTGTGTATATAAAAGGGCTGTGAAAATGGCTTGCGTCGTCCTGTGTAGCTGGAAATAACCTCGCATTAAAATCTGATTCTGGATTTCATTTCAAATCCAGCGTGGTGGAACACAGAGCCTACACAATGTAAGTGTCTGGATAGCAATACAGAGTTAATTTACAGAGCTGACACTTTCTCTCGGTCCACTCCAGAATTTTTCCTCTACCCTCCCAGAAAAAAAAAAAAAAATCAGATGATCATTAATAATCCACAAATTCTGCATTTTAGTATATAAATGCTTAGATTGGGAGAGATGTTGTACTTTGGGTTTTCCTTTGATTTTTTTTTCCGCCATCTTAATTTCCACATGACCTCCTGCTCACACACTTCCGCCAGCCGTCTCTCTCTCACACACACACACACACACACGGCCCTGCGTGAGCTCTCGGGTTTAAGGTTAACATCACACACACCTGAAGCCATTTTTCAGGCCCCGTCCAGAGAGATGCAATTTCCTGCCGAGTTTCAGCGTTCTCTCTGCCAGCTGAAAGAATGAAAAAGAGCAAGAGGGAAAAGAGGGGTGGAGACGCAGCTCAAGACAAATGGAGGTGTACCGAATTGCTTAATATAGACTTTTTTTTTTTTTTTTTTTTTTTATTTTAAAGCCGAGCTGTCTGAGATAACGTACGACCGAGATAGCGTGTGTAAGCGGAGGAGAGAGCTGGTAATCCCTGTGATAGCTCCGCTTGGCCCTCTGTCGTCTCAGAGAGAAGATACCGGCACGTGTGAGATTTTATTAAGCTTCTGAGTATCTCTAAGCCTGCAAGACTCATTAGCAGTATCACGGGAGAAGAGCTGATCCGGGATCAGCGGTCAACTCGGTGCAAAAGAAGCCCGATACAGGATGACTGATTTAATCTCGCTTACTAGTGATTTAAACGTGTTGGAAAGATTAAAGCGATAATTAGAAGCAGCAGTTAATAGTAAATAGTTATATTATTTTATTATAAAAGTAAATAAATCGCAAAAAAAGGGTATAATATTGTTCATGTTATAATTGTTAGAGATTAGCTAGAACATTTAATTCTATTGTATGTATTATTAATTGTGTACATACAGCATACTTTTCTATTTTTTATTTGATAATATTTATATTCATATATTAATATATTAATAATGTTTATAATATTTTTTTCTTGTAAATTTATTTATCAGAACTGAGTAAGTTAGCTAATGCTAGAGGATTAAAAGTAGTAAAAAAATGTGCTAAATGAGTACTTATAAAAAAAAAATGTATATTTCACCTGTCAATCAACCTTGATGTTTCGGTTAATATTAATTACTATAAGTAAATATATTATTATTATATTTTATAAATGTTTTAGTGTCTTATGATATTGTATACTATATATTAATATTAATATATTTAACCTAAAAAATATTTGAGCTGATAACATTAAAGTATTTGATTTTGTCTGATTTATTTCTTTATAGCAAACTTTCTTTTCTTTTCTTTTCTTTTTTTTTTTGGAAAACGTTTCATCCTGCTACAAATATGAAACATGGACTTCAGAGATACTTGATCCTGCTCCCCAATGCGTTTTTGCACAAATTTACTTCAACCTCCCAGACGAGTCAGCAGGAGGAGCTACCTCGACGTCCAACCCTGGAAAAAATATCGTTTTTGACTCGAGACATGTTTATAACGGAGTGTTTTAGAGTCGAATTTAATCCTGCAGTGCAGCACAGAGGATTTCTGCCCTCAGTACAGTGAGCTACATTCGAAAGCGTTCCTGATGAAATTCTCTGAAACGTGAATAAACAAATACGACATCATAGTCCATTAAAATTCCTCACGTTGGCTTGCTTGTTGCTGTACTGGACGATTTTTTTTTTTTCTCTCATAATAATGGAGCTCTTACATGGTTTTTTTTTTTTTTTCCACTTTTTTTGTTTTGTCTGCATAACAGGCTCGAATTTTCCAGCTTTGACACACAGCACATAAACGTGTTCTCTGTAACAGCTTAGGTCTTTAAAAGCACGTCTGTCACGGACAGTGACACTTTGCTGGAGACTGTTACAGCGAGCAGGTGGACAGGTATAACAAGGCCTCAGCTGTCAGTGCCACAGCAACAGTCTGAGTTAAGAGACCCCACACACACACATACACCATGCAGTCCTATTTATCAAGCGGTGTGTGTGTGTGTGTGTGTGCGCGTGTTTCTTGAACTGAACAGCATCATTAGACTCTCGCCGTCTTGTTTCCTGCTCTGTTGTACACATTGCAGCCAGTGAGCTTGGAGGATCGGACGGGTCAGACACTCACGCTCTAACCGCTGTCTGTTTCCTGTCATCCACAAGCAAATTACACAAACACGCGCACACACACACACACACACACCGAGGCTGACTGATGTTCAAAATGAAAAGCAGCGGGGTTCAAGAGCGCCGCTCTCCGAGATTTCACACTGCTGCACCCCCAAACACCTCAACACCCAGCCGAACAGAACAAACAAGGCTTTTAAACTGCAGCTCTGCACACAACAACAAACACACGTCTCAACACTCCGGAGGGCATTCCAAAATATCACGTACATCAAAGGCTGATGCTCATTTAGTATGCGATTATTTACCGTTTCGAATGCTACTTTACTCTGCATTCATCACTGCTTATCCATCCATCCATCTATCCATCCATTCATCTGCTCACCAATCCGTGTGTCTGTCCATCCACCAAGCCACCCAGCTATAAATCTCGTATCCATTCATTCATCCATCTATCCATCCATCCAACCAGCTGGCCAACCGCCGATCTATCTGTTATAATCCACCCACCATGCCATCTATCCACCCAGTCACACCGCTCTATCCCTTGATCTGTCCATTCATCAATCACTACCTTCTTCCATCCACCCACTCGTACATCTTTCCATCCGCCCATCATCCATATAACCACTCACTTGTCCATCTGTCATTTAAGTCCGTCCGTCATCCATCCATCCACCCATCTACTCAAACATCTCCATTTAGATATTCCACCTGTCCATCCATCCATCTATCCATCCATCCATCAACTCATACATCTGCCCCCTTCCTCTGTCATCTATCAGTCCCACACTCATCCTATCCCATCCATCCATCCATCCATCCAACCACTCACACTTCCATCGGTTACCTATCGGTCCTTCCACTATCCATCCCTTCACCCATTTATCCATCTGCTCTCCTCATGCATCTTTCTAGCTATCCAGTCACTCATTCTTCCCTCTGTCATGCCTAAGTCCATCAATCTTCTATTCATTTCATACACCCATCCCTCCACCCACTAGTCCATTTGTTGTATGCATGCATCCATCCATCCATCCATCTATCCATCCAACCACCAATTGCCATCCAGCCGTTTACCAAATTGTCTATCTAGCAACTACCTTTTCAAACTGTTATCAGTCAGTAAATCTATCATCCATCCATCCATCTGTACATTCCTCCATCCATCCCATCCAGCTGCCCATTCATCCACTCACTTGTCTACTATGTCATGCATCAATCCATCAATCTTCCATTCATTCCATTCATCCATCCCCCTACCCATTTGTCCATGTCATATCCAACTTTCCATCCTTGTTCATATTTTGTATCCATCCATCCATCCATCCATCCATCAATTTATTTATCCACTCATTCACTCACTTTTCCTTCTGTCACATCAGTCCATAAATCATCCATCTATCTATCCATCCATCTAATCACCTATCCAATCATCCATCCATCAATCCATCAGTCTACTCATTAATCTGTCCATTTATCCATCCAACCACACACTTGTCAATCTGTCATCCATTCTCCCTTGTAATCACCCATTTAACCACCCAATCATTCACTCATCCATCTATCCTTTGTTCTGTATTTTTCTGGGTTAATCTCACTGCAAGTGGTTTTGTGCACTGATAGGCTTGTGCACTTTTATCCTCTTTGCACTGTATGCCGCCGTGCGTATTGAGTCATGTGTCTTTTGTGTTTGTGTCGTAATCCCGATGCCTCGGTATTCCTTCCCATTGTATATGTGTAGATGGATTGACATGACAATAGAAATTGACTTCACTTGGCTAAATGAAGTCTCTGTTCTTCCCTGTCGTGCTGCGAATATTGATCATAACTGTCTGGAATTATGAATGTAATATCTTATAAATGACAGCCTATGAGTAATTAAATTAGAGTGACAGCTCGGGCCTTTTTCTCCTCTTGTTCATCCTGAAAAGCTGACATATTATTGTCATGCTGTGTTGCATTATACATTATATATAATAGACTATATGAAGTTTCACTCCACTTGCGCCTTTATGAGTTGTATCGCCGCCACCCCCTCCACACACACACACGCATGAAAACTATGACCAATATAAAAACATGTTCACTTAAGGCAGTAAATTGACACATCTAGTTATTTGAAGTTATTTCTAATCCACTACATTTCTGCATAGAGCAAACATAACACTTACCTGAGGATGGGATTTAATTAAGCCTTCTGCATGTTCCAACTTTCCCAGGCTCCTCCGATCTGTTGTGATGAGGCCATTTTAATAATGAATAGGATGAGAAGACCACAAACCAATTAGCCAGTGACATTTGGGGAAACAGCCGGGAGCGGAGCATATGGACGAAGCCGGGCCTGTTCTTTTCTTAAATGCCATGCTGAGTTTGTTGGAGATGCCCTTACACATACAATATGCATGTGGATGTTGTGTGCTTTTGGGCATTTCTAAGGCTCGATATTGTAGCCTTAGGGAGTGTTTTTTAGGCTTCTGTATTTGGTGATGCAGAATAAGTTCATTTACGTTAATGCTCACTAACTAAGATTCTTATATCGTTAAGGAATATAACACTTCATGGCATGCTCTTATAGGAAATTTATCGATGACGTGGTGTGTGAGGCGACCCGTTATAAAGCAAAGCGTGTCCAGAAGTTGTTTTATTCCTCTTATAGCACAGCAGATTGCCTACGCGTTATACATTTATCCATTTGTAGTTACATTTAACGTTGAGGAAAGTCCATGAAGGGGATAACCGCTATAAACAGTGGTTTACTCACCGCTCTGTCTTTTCTTTTTCTTGATATTAATAACCAAACAAACGAAAAAGGCAGTTTGTCATGTTACTGAGAAAGTAGGCTTCTGTATTTGGGCATGCTTAGGTCATGTGCTAGACTTTCCCATTTCTGAGTACTTACAGCTTTACCACTAACTGTTAGGAAGTACTGACGCTGGAGACTCCTTCCAAAAATGCTGAATAAATCTCACAGAAAACGTCACCAAATCAACTACAGTTCAGTTACTCATAGTTACTATAGAAATAATAACACATTAGAATGGGTGCATGAAGCTGTAATAAACCTGTAATTTGAATTGCAGCTGGAACTACTGTCAGAGCTGCGGTTAATAGAAATTTACTCAACACCCTCTGATCAGTCAGAATTGAGAAGTCAACTGTGTTGTGGTATAAGAGATAATACAATGCTCCTGGAGCAGTTGAGGGTTAAGGGCTTTGCTCAGTACCAGCCTGGCAATGCTAGGATTCGAAGTCGCAACCTTCTGATCGGTAGCCCTGAATCTTACCCACTGATTCACCACTGTCCTTTAGAGCTTACTATCTGAAAGAATAAATATTTAGTATAGTAAGCAGAAGCATCATTATGTACACAAATACAGCTTTAAAAAAAATGAAATGTTAAATGACTATTATAATCAAATAAAAGCTTAATGATGATGACACTTCATCAGTGAATCATAG
Source organism: Pangasius sanitwongsei (assembly GCA_037576675.1). Lineage (NCBI taxonomy): Eukaryota > Metazoa > Chordata > Actinopteri > Siluriformes > Pangasiidae > Pangasius > Pangasius sanitwongsei. Next base: position 2,844,533 of record CM075022.1, read on the forward strand.
GGCTGTCTCGTCTAATGAACGCTGCACGCAAAAGAGGTTTCCTCTCCCAGGCCTCATAGATAATAATAGCAATAATAGCCAGCTTGTTTAAATGCCACAGCATTTAAATTGTAACAGCTTTGATTGCCGTGACTTGTCATTTTTAAGTAACATCAATCCAGTAGATTTACTTTGTTTTAAAATTGCGCAGGGGCAGGCGTCAGTTGTAATTAGCGAAAGGCAGGTTTATTTTTGGCATCAGACGACCCATACTTCAGGCATGTCAGTCATACACGCTCTGTCCACTTTACTAGGAAAAGTACTCCTGCACATTTATGAAATTATCCAATTAGAGAATCGTGCGGCAGGAGCACAATGCATAAAATCAGGTCAGGTGCTTCAGTGAATGTCCACATCTGGATGGTGAAATAATGTGGTCTCAGTGACTGTGACCGTGGCATAGTTGTTGGTCCCGGATGTGCTGGTTTGAGTATTTCAGAAATCTTCACACACAACAATCTCACTATTTTACACAGAACGGTGAGAAAAACAACAACAAAAAAAACATCCACTGAGTGTCCAGTTCTGTGGCTGGAATCACCTTGTTTTACGGTAACTCAAATAACTACTCTACAACCGTGATGGACAGAATGCACATCACTCCAAACCTTGAGGGGGATGGGCTACAACAGCAGAAGACCACATTGGGTTCTGCTCCTTTCAGCCAAGGACAGGAATCTGAGGCTACATTGGGCACAGACTCACCTAGTTGGGAGGAAACTGGAGAACCTGGAGGAAACGGACACACACACTGAGAACGTGAACTTCCACGCAGAAAGTAACCTGAGCCCCGGCTGGAACCAGGGATCCTGAAGCTGCGTTAGTGAGCTCTGAGTCACTGCTATAGTTCTACCTTTCCCGATCTTATCGCTCTTAGACTGTTCTGCTTCTTCCCCCATCACCCATCCTAGTTGACTATTTCTCTCGTATGTCTGTCCAACTCGACTGGCTTTTTAATCTTTTGCCGTCTGTCTCACTTTCTCTCCATGTAGCGTTTTTTTTTTTTTTTTTTTTTTTTTTTTTAAAGATGCGAGTCCCTCGCTCTGTCTGGCTGCTTAGGGACAGGCGAGGCAGGACAGCACTCGGGCAGAATGAAACGCAGCCAAGCACACGGTTGCCGTCGGTAAATAAGCTTCAAATTAATTTGAGCTCATTAATTGGAAATTGTTTGCCCGGGGATTTCTGTATTATCCCAAGTACTTACAATGCGAGCAGAGATGTAGGAACATGATAATTTTTTTTCTTTTGTGTCCTTAAGAAAGCGTAGGAGGAGGGTGACAGAGGGAAAAAAAAAAAACATGATTTGTTAAGGGAAGAGAATGTCAATGATTTCTTTTGTTGGGTGCGGGAGATTCTTCTGACCTTTCAGGAGACCTTATTGTGCTTTGGCTCAGTATTTAAATTGATTCTGTCTTGGAAAAAGAGCACAAAATGAACTTGGGGTCCGAAGTCCCCTTTCTCCCGGCAGTTTTAATCAGCCACAAACAGATGGTTATTGAAAACAAGCTCTAAGCGTGACAAACGCTCTAGCCTTTACACTCAGCTCTTCATGTTGCTGTACATGCGTCAGACTGTGTAGCTGTGACATTAATGCTAATACGAAGCAGCTAAACCAAGAGGGCCAAATTCGCAATTCTCTATTTTTCCCTCTGTGTCAATCTTAATTAATTTAATTTCTCTGTACAGTATTGCTGAAATGGCCTTAGATATTCATCAAAGCAAAGGGGCAGTATTAATAAAGAACAACACAAATACAAGAATAACAGTGACAGCCAGTAAAGCGTTACAATACTAAAGGAATAGATGTCTCTCTGTCATTCTTTTACTGTTTCGTTTTAATGTAAGTTCAGTTTAATCCCATAGAAATGTCTTGGCTGCACAGTCATATTTAAAAATGTAACAACATCGAACAAATTATGCGACAATTTTACAAGTTCTCGATTCTGATTGGTCAGACTAATTGGTGTTGATTATTTTTCTGTAACAGCACGGCTCTAACAAGTATATTATAGCTTATAGCAACCTTTTAATGTCGGGAACGTCCGTGAAGCACGTTCCTGTTGTTATTTACTTTTCTAGCAGGTATAAACAGTCATTCCCTCACTTTACCTTGATATTATTAACACAAAAAAATATGCAGCTTTTCCCCAAATCGTCCATAGATATTCAACTGGGTTGAGATCTGGTGAGTGCGAAGGACGTATCATCAGATTTACACCATAATTCATCAACTCATCAAACCATTCAGTGAGCACTCGTGCCCTGCGGGTGGGGCGGAGTCATTCAGGAAGAGACCACACCCATCAGGATAGAAATGTTTCATTATAGGATAAAGGGGATCAGTCAGAAGAACTGCAGTCCTGATTTGCAGTTGCATTGTTCTCTTTAAGGGGAAAAGTCTATCTAATCCAGACGAACAAAATAAATAATAAACAAAACAGCATAACAGATTGTGTTGACACTAATTATGTGAGGGGAAATGCTGGGAAATGTTTATTAAAATCACAAGTGACATTTTAGGATTTAGCACACCATTTTTGCAAAATTGACTTTTTTTTTTTTTTTTTAGTTAAGAATTCCCCCACGTAACCAGGGCAGCCAGGATTTCCGAAACATATTCATTTCCTTTCAGTAATTAAATAAACCGTTCTATCCAGATGTTTGAAGCGGCGGAAACAAAACATTTGGTCAAACTCAATGTGTCATAAGCGTTTGATCATTCGCTGATGCTTTTTATGCAAAGCAGCATACCGTTGAGACAGGATACATTTGAGTCGTTGAGGGTAAAAAGTCTTGCTCAAGGACCCAACCATGGCAGTGCTGGGATTTAAACTCATGACCATATGATCAGTAGCCCTATGCCTTGACCACTGAGCCACCACTTCTGCCGAGAGCTCTGGACCACTCTTGGGTTTTTGGCTTCATGCTGTGTGAGTCGAGGATCAGTCTCGAGTAGGTTGTTAGTCCATGTAATGATCCATTACATCATGTTGGTTTTGGGAAACACATCCAGTACACAACTTGTTGAGTTTGATGCTAATGTGGATGCTCATTTTTGGCCCACAGTTTGTATCTTTTTTGAGTTTGGGTTGAATATGGACGAAGCCGGGCCTGTTCTTTTCTTAAATGCCATGCTGAGTTTGTTGGAGATGCCCTTACACATACAATATGCATGTGGATGTTGTGTGCTTTTGGGCATTTCTAAGGCTCGATATTGTAGCCTTAGGGAGTGTTTTTTAGGCTTCTGTATTTGGTGATGCAGAATAAGTTCATTTACGTTAATGCTCACTAACTAAGATTCTTATATCGTTAAGGAATATAACACTTCATGGCATGCTCTTATAGGAAATTTATCGATGACGTGGTGTGTGAGGCGACCCGTTATAAAGCAAAGCGTGTCCAGAAGTTGTTTTATTCCTCTTATAGCACAGCAGATTGCCTACGCGTTATACATTTATCCATTTGTAGTTACATTTAACGTTGAGGAAAGTCCATGAAGGGGATAACCGCTATAAACAGTGGTTTACTCACCGCTCTGTCTTTTCTTTTTCTTGATATTAATAACCAAACAAACGAAAAAGGCAGTTTGTCATGTTACTGAGAAAGTAGGCTTCTGTATTTGGGCATGCTTAGGTCATGTGCTAGACTTTCCCATTTCTGAGTACTTACAGCTTTACCACTAACTGTTAGGAAGTACTGACGCTGGAGACTCCTTCCAAAAATGCTGAATAAATCTCACAGAAAACGTCACCAAATCAACTACAGTTCAGTTACTCATAGTTACTATAGAAATAATAACACATTAGAATGGGTGCATGAAGCTGTAATAAACCTGTAATTTGAATTGCAGCTGGAACTACTGTCAGAGCTGCGGTTAATAGAAATTTACTCAACACCCTCTGACCAGGGAATCCCTGACAGGGATTTTGCCAGGTTGGAGTAGTGTGTGTTGTCCAGATGATCACCTGTCAGTCAAAGCTTGTGCAGGTTCCTCTTGGCGTCACACATTTGTGAGGCAACGCTTCACCGTTTCAGACCTTTTGAACTGCTAACGTGTGCCAGTGCTTTGCTTTTCTCTCCATGACCATTTTCTTGATGCAGAGAGCTTGTATTTCTGCCTTTCCCTTCCCGTTTATAACTGCTCTCTCTGTCTGTCTCTTATTTCTTTGCAGATGCTAAAGAAATCGTTCTGAAGGCTCAGATCCTGGCAGGGGGCCGAGGCAAAGGGGTGTTTGACAGCGGCCTGAAAGGTGGAGTGCACTTAACCAAAGAGTGAGTGAGTTCCTGCTCTGGAAGATTGGAGACATTGTCCTCTCTCTAACGTTCTCTCTCTATCATTCTCTTTCTCTCCTACATTCTCCTTTGTTCCGTTGCCTTTTCTGTCTCTCTTTCTTTAAAATTGACAGCCCGCAGTCAACTGCTTTTTGTACGCTCACCATCTCACTCAGTTTTCTCAGCCGTGTCAGGCCCTCAGGCCTCCATCTGTTGCACAATTTCTATTTCTTTTCTCTTTTTTTTCTACTCTCATCCTTCATATTAAAAGACTTTTTTTTTTTTTTTTTGTTTTGTTTTGTTTTTTTTTTTTTTCCTTCCATAACATGGTCTTTATGACTAACCCGTTTTGTGTGTTGCCAGCCCGACGGTGGTGCAAGAGCTGGCCAAAAAGATGCTCGGCTTCAACCTGACCACCAAGCAGACGCCGAAAGAGGGCGTCAAGGTCAACACGGTGAGTTTGCCTCCAGGAAGCAGGAGCTGCCTTCTTCACGCTCGATCTTTTACCTCACTGCTCATAATCCGCTATTCCGTTCCATTAAATTAATGACCGAGCTCGGGCTCAGGTTGTGAAAAAAAAAAATCCCATTAGCATTTTTTTTTTTTCTCTACCTCACCTTCTCCTTTCTTTCGTAGATAGACGAGATGAGACGCGCTCGCTTTGAAGCCTATTCGTTTTCCTTCTATCTTAAATAAAAGGAAAAAAAATCCTAGTTATGAAAACATGTGAAAACCAAAGCCATTGAAGAGCCAGTGTGTCATCTCTCTATCACTAACAAGCCAGTGGATCACTTTCTCATTTTCTCTTTTTTTTTTTTTTTTTTTTTTTTTTTTTACTCTTTCCTTCACACACACTCCTGTCTGTAGCACAGAAAATGAAAACACACACATGCCTACGTTTACAGGTAATGAATGTACGGTGCTGTTAGTGTTAGCATGGTTTTGTTGTTCCTCATTTTGTGGCTGTGTGTGACATGAGGCTGGTGCATCGTGTCCCTACACACACACACACACACACACCACCCTCTGCTCCCGTCAGCCGGCTGGAGAAACAGAGCAAACTGAACCTCATTTTTCTCTAATTTATTTGTAAACTGTGAAAGTGGGAAAGAGTGGGTTTCTAAAAGACAAAAACCCATTTCTTGCCACATTTATGTATTTAAACTCTATTTTTTTGTTATTCTAGGAGGTTAGTCACCCAAAATCTGTTTTAAAAGTCATCTTTTTCCCAATATTGTAAATTGCTTGATATGTTTGTTCTTCAATGCAACAAACAAAAAAGTCATTGAAACACTTATAAACAGGCAAATTAACCAAACTATGCGTATGCATATTGGAACACGATTGGCTGTTGCATGTTATGATGTAATACGTTTAATATGTGTCACCTCTGTGGCTCAATCTAAGCAATGGATGTGTGTTTTCTGTGCATCAGTCCTCATAAAGGAGGTGTGTTCTCTGTGGCTCAGTCCTGGTAAAGTAGGCGTGGTTTCTGTGGCTGTCAATCTTAGTCCTAGTGAATGTGTGGCGTCTGTGGCTGTCAGTCTTAGGGAAAGAGGGCTATCTGTACCTGTTGGTGAAGGGGGTGTGGCCTAAATGCCTGCCAGTTCATGTCGGAGAGTATTTACTTTAAAATTATTCAAGGATTGGTTTCCATGGGTGCTGTCTGTGTGTGTGTGTGTGTGTGTGTGTGTGTGTGTGTCGTCTTGGCCAGAAGTCGTAGACTGATTAATGAATGGAGGGTGTGTAGCAGGGGTGGATTGGAGGCCCGTTAAGAGGCTGTAATTGTGTTGTCATTCTCTGTTTCCACAAACACAAACCACTAGTGAGCTGTCACCATGCCAGCAGCTTATCCGCTAATGTGGCTGTGTTCAGATAACAGTACAGACGCAGTCCTCCTCTCTCTCTCACACACACACACTCTGTCCCTCTTTCTCGTCCCAGTTCTTGTCCATGTCCAAGCTTTAAAAATGTGTCTCTGTGGTTGCAGGTGATGGTGGCTGAGGCTCTAGATATCTCCAGGGAGACATATTTCGCCATCCTGATGGACCGTTCGTGTAATGGACCTGTGATGGTGGGCAGCCCGCAGGGGGGAGTGGACATCGAGGAGGTGGCGGCCAAGACACCAGAGCTTATCTACAAGGTGGACACACACACACACACACACACACACACACACAATCTCTCTCTTATTCACTTCTGCCCTAAATAGTGTAGAAGTGAATAACACTATTCTGCCCTAAATAGTGTAGAAGTGAATACTCTCACTCTGTTGGTCTATTGGTCTGTATGTCCATCCATCCATCCATACTTCTTCTCTCTTGCTCGCCCTCTCTTTCTATCACTCACTCGCTGTTTTTCTGTTTGTCTCTTTCTCTATCTATTACTACCATCCATCCATCCATCCACCTGTCTATCTATCTATCTATCTATCTATCTATCTATCTATCTATCTATCTGTCTGTCTGTCTGTCTGTCTGTCTATCTATCAGTATAGCTGTTTTATCTATCAGTCTGTCTATTTGTTGGTCTATGTTAATATGAACATGCACTCTGTATCAAATCAGTCCTGCTGATGCGCTCCCCCCCCCCCCCCCAATCTCTCTCTTCATCTTTCCCTCCACAGGAAGTTATCGATATTTTCGATGGCGTTCGAGACGACCAGGCGCTGCGCATGGCAGCTAATTTGGGCTTCAAAGGGCCGCTGGAGAGGCAGGTAATGGAGCAGGAGTCGGAGCAGAGCACCAAAACAACACACACCCTGACACGGCTGTTGCTCTAATACTCTGGCTAAACGCTGTGTATGCTGGGCTTTAGTGGGAACATTGCCGATCCACAGAGGCATCAGTAGTCTGTGCGGCGTTTATTTCAGCTATAAATGACTCACTGATGTGCCGTAACTGCCGTGGCTATAAACGATAAGCCCTGATTTAAATCTTCACTGGGCTTTAAAGACATTTAGAGGTTATCTCCATCCCGCTTCTGCCAGGCAGTGATATATACGGCCAGCTCCCGACCTCCAGGAGCCATCTCCTGCTTATTTTAATTCTACTTCTGTTTTTTGTCCCTCTTCTCCTTTTTTTTCCCCCTGCTTCTCCTCCTACACAATTTTTGTATCTGTTGTATCCATCGAGTTGCATCATATCAAAACTTAATTCGATGCTCTTTTCGATAATTAGTTTGGAATGCAGCATTTGTATAAATCAACTTAATGAAGCCCATTTTTAAAGGGTTATGAACACAGAGCACTGGATTCAAATGTCCTGTGTGTATCCGCGTACACACACTGGCGTGTCTGTGTGTTCATACACTGATTCAAACAACCCGAGGAAATTGAAATTATTAGTCAAGTGTGCAGCTTGTCAGATTTCTGCTACAGTCATCCTTTTAATGCTTTTAATAAGGTTGATTTGCAAACAGATCTTCTGCTCAGAACTAATGAAATTTCTTTTGGAGGAGGAATACTGTTTAAACAGGTTGGATATATTGAATAAAGGTAGTCAGATAAAGTGCAGTGAGGTGATAAAAAAAAAAATCACAGTTCCTTCACACCGTGAAGCATGTGAGCCTGTATTTCTTCACATGGATGAATCTGTGAATCAGAATACTGATACACACAGGACACACCTCTTTCATTGATACTGATACACACAGGCCACACCTCCGTCACTGATACTGATACACACAGGACACACCTCCTTCATTGATACTGATACACACAGGCCACACCTCCGTCACTGATACTGATACACACAGGACACACCTCCTTCACTGATACTGATACACACAGGACACACCTCCCTTATTAATACTGATACACACAGGATGCACGTCCTTCATTGATACTGATACACATAGGCCACACCTCCTTTATTGATACTGGTACACATAGGCCATGCCTCCTTCATTGATACTGATACAAACAGCCCATGTGTATACATAAGTTCATAATAATCCATTAGTCTTTGTGTGTGTTGTGTGTTATTTATGTGTGGGACAGGGCCTTGTTTGTTTGCTTCCCCCTAATCTCTCTCTATGCATCTGTCCCAGGCTGCAGATCAAATTAAGAAGCTGTACGATCTCTTCCTGAAAGTTGATGCCACTCAGGTGGAAGTGAACCCACTCGGCGAGACTCCCGAAGGACAAGGTGGGATGCTTTAACATTCTGAAACGTGTGTGTGTGTGTGTGTGTGTGTGTGTGTGTGTATTAATTTATGGGGAGAAAGCAACTGTCTGCATTCACGACTGGTTGTGGTTGTGAAAGAGAGACTGTGTTTTAGACAGGGGAAGGATGCAGTTGCAAGGCGTGTATCCACAGGGGTCCAGAACATTTTGAGGAACTAAAGAATTCCTGAAATATCCAGGAGGCGAGTTTCTGGTTTGCATTTCGATCGTTGCTTTTAGTCATCTTTTTTTCGGTAGCAAGAATATTTTTGTTGTTTTTGTGACAGCTTCCCATGATGGTGTTAAGATTGATTCAACCTGAGATCTTTTTTGTTTGGCCTGTAAAGTCAGTAAATTGTCAACTAGAAGTGAATCAAGCGAATGAACTAAACTTGAAAGCAATGAACTTGAACTTGGTCCAGACTTGAAGACATTTCTCCATTCCTCTCCACTTCAGTGACCATTAAGGAATTTCATGATTCAGCAGAAGTAATGAAGAATCTCTGCTTAGTGGAGCAGCATCTTTAAGATTAAACTACAAGCTCAGTTACAGGTTGTGTACAGGGTTCAATAGAGAGAGGGAAAAAAAAAAAAAGAGTTCAGCCATTTCAAATATCAACTGGTTTCACCTGCTACAGCCTTAGGAGAACTTTGCTTGCGCAGCTGAAGAAGGACTTTTGTTCGAAATGTCCTGTTTTTCTGGAGACTCTGTGTATTACACTCAACTTTTACCACATTGCTGGAGTGCACTGCAGTTACTCCCTTGAAGAATGAAATAGATGACAGTGAGGAAAAGCTGGAAATGCAGAAAATGCTGAAATTATGAATGATCAAAAAAGGGGCTTATATAAAGCAGGACGAGCTCACGGTGGGAGATGCAGATGAGGGTGAGTAAAAGATTGGAAGAGAGAAAGATGGCGAAATGAGGAGTTGCAGAGATGAAAGAGAGGAGAAAGTATCGAGTTTAGTAGAACAGGAGAGATGGAGTGAATGGCGATGAAGTGAGAACTCCAAGCATGACTCTGATTATAGCTGCTTTCTCCATCATTCTGTTCCTCATCCCCTCATGGCATGAGTGAGAGCACATCTCAGAAAGTAGGAGTCTGGTTTGGCTCAATGAGAGACGGAGCATTAGTATTCGGCTTTCCGGATGAGCTCGGGGACTGCTGTACTTCAAACTCTATCCTCAGAACTGCATTACTGCCTCAAAATGCATGAATGATCACACTGAACTGCACAGCAGCCGTTAAACCACATGGCCATCGCTGATGGCATCTCCAGGGGTTGTGATTTAGTGCGAGAAAATTGATCACGGGATGGGATGGGAAAATGAGAGGCATCACAGCCTGGTTTCCCGATTCACTGTCATTTTAATGAGGCCTTGGAAAGGCTAATAATTATGGATATGTGGAATATTTAGGGATAATTAGTAATACTATCCTTTGTTTGCATCCTATGGAATGTGCAAGAGAGAAAATGCTCATTATTTTTTAGCTGCTTTGGTATGAGGGAGGGTTCCTCACCACTCAGATCTAGTTTGCTTTGAGTAGTGGTTAGTAGTGCTTGACAAGTTCGACCATGTTGTTTATGAACATTTATTCACATGGATATTTTTTCCATTTAATTTTTCTACTCCCTTTTGATGGAAATAAATAATATGTAATACTGTATAAGGGAGTGTTATTGGCTATGTGTTGTTTCTTACCACCTACATGACAGTAAAAATGTCCTGAAATCCAGATGAAATCACATGAAGTGCAGATAGAACCTTGAATGATCGCACCAATTAGAAAGAAGAGAAAGCCCAATCTCTTGAATTTTATTGCCACTTGTTTTTACTGTCTATAAATCACAGCTGCCTTAAAATCAAAAAAAGGAGAAGCAGAAGCAAAAAAGTTTTGTTTTTTTTCCTTTGGCTGCTCCCATTAGGGGTCACCATGGAAGATCATTGATCCACATATTTGATTTGGCACAGTTTTTACGCCAAATGCCCTCCCTGATGCAACCCTCCCCCAATTTTAAATGGGCTTGAGACTGTCTTGTGCAACCCCCAGTGGCTGGGGTCAGTTCCCTGGCCAGGAATCAAACCCGGGCCGCGGCGGTGAGAGCGCTGAGGTCTAGCCGCTAGTCTTCCAGGGACGAAGCCGAGAAGTTATTAAGAGTGCATTATCTGCGGAACGTGATTTGTTAGTCACATTGTTACCAAGTTGTATAGATGCAACCGAACTCATTTAAAGGTCCTACTGGTACACTGTTACACCTGGCAATGGATGTTTGGAGTCGTCTGTCAGAACAGAAACTAAATGTCATGCTAATGCCTTTTCACAGTTGTGTGCTTCGATGCCAAAATCAACTTTGATGACAACGCCGAGTTCCGGCAGAAAGACGTCTTCGCCATGGACAACACAGCCGAGAGCGACCCCACGGAGACCGAGGCAGCCAAATATGACCTCAAATACATCGGCCTGGACGGCAACATCGCTTGCTTTGGTGAGTATGTTTTTTTTTTTTTTTTTTTTTTTTTTTTTTTTTTATGGAAAAAGAAAACAGGCAGATGTGAGAGTTTTGTTGGGGAAAAAGCACTTTCAGCTTGTGAAACTTAAATATTTGATTTTTCGTCATACGTTTAGCAACATAAGGGACACCATAGATTTGATTTTGAAATGGCTTGGACTTGAGGCTTGGACTTACCTTGATTCTAAAAGAATGGCTAAACATTTGTTAGGCATCCTTCACTGAGATTTCACGTTTCCTAATTCTTAAGACATTATAATAGCATTTATTGATATGGATGTTTGCTTTTATTTGAAGTGACTTACAATTGGGACAATCCAAGCACACAGCTGAGAAGCTCTAGGTTAAGGATCTTGGTCAGGTGGTCAAAGGACAATGGTTCTTTTGGGACTCAAACTCACAACCTTCCAACCTTTACTATAATGTAGAACATTACTGGATAAGCTCCAACCCCAAACTTAAAACTCTTTAGACTGTAGAACTGTGCAAGTGCCTCCAAGTCTTGCAATTTAAACCAAATTATTGTGGGCCAAATTGTGAGTATTAGTCATTGATATTTATTAATAATTCATTTACAATTAACCAAAACGGATACAATTCAAGCATAAAGCAGGGCACTTGAGTGTTAAGAACCCTTTCCAATCACTATCTCAGAACAGAGACTGCATAAGTACCAACGGTTGTGCGGGTTTGGTATTAATTTGGCATGAAGGACACAGTTTATTGAATAGTATTGTGACGGACTTCACAATACCTGTCCCCTGGGTGAAAGGAAGGAAGCCTCCTTAAGTCAAGCCAGCATAGCTTTTTCAAGACTAGATTTCTAGTTCCATTTGAAAGCAGGACACATTTAGGGTGTTATCACCAGTTTCAAAGAGCCTCGTCGTGGTCGGTTTTATTTAGATCTGGTCTTAAAAATGTAACTTTATTAACGATGGACCCTGCCAGAAGCAGTGACTTCCAATTAGAGAGAAAGGCCTCGAAAAGTGCCTCGAACAAGGCAGATTGGCTGAGATATTGTTGTAGTTGTCATTAAAACAGCTTCTCAGTAGACATAAAAGACATAAAAAGCTTTTTTTTAAGTGTTGAACAAAAGAGATGCCAGAAAGCATGAGAAACTCAACCATATGCACACATCCATATCTCCCTCTCTCTCTTTCTCTCTCTCTCTCTCTGTCTCTCTCTCTCACTCACTCACACTCTCTCACACACACACACACACACACACACACACATATCACTACACATAGAGGTGGCAGTTTGTGTGTAAGTTTTGAGAGGACATTTTTCTTTTTTTTTTTTTTTTTTTTCTTTTATTTCAAGGCTGGTTTTGGAGTTCTTGCCAAGCTTCAGCCTTTCGTCTGAGAGGCAGGAATTAGCCGCAGGAAAACACTTGAGCGTTTGGCTCTGTTACAGCGTGGACTAATTAGGCAGGCTCAATGGCCCAGCTAACGCTGCAACTGCTACTGTCGCTGGTGTCCAGTACTCGTTTAATCTAATTCACTTATCCATCTGTTTGCCAGAATGATGGAGAATTAGACTTGTGTTCTGTGCAGTTAGTGCTTGGTAGAGTAATTGTTTACTGTGTTGTATGGACTATAGGTTTGCGTTTTGCTCTGTACCTGTTGCTGTGAATGATACAGTTTTGTATTAGTGTAACTATGATATGCCTAGTAGTGTTAGTGTGTTTATTGTAGGTGTGCTATTCCAGCTGTTACAGTAGTTCTTCTATTTGAGTTTTTATTTGAATTTCCTCTTTAGGTTTCCTGTTTGAGGTGTGTTTTTTTTTTTTTTTAAGTTTCTTGTTTGTGTTTCTTATTTGGTCTTCCTATTTGAGTTTTTGAGTTTTTATTTGAGTTTCCTTTTTACATTTCTATTTGAGTTTCCTATTTGAGTATTTGAGTTTCCTGTTTGAGTTTTCATTTGAGTCTCATTTTTTTGAGTTTCCTATTTGGGCTTATTTCCTATTTAAATACGTACGTTACTCCGGGAAGTACAGTAGTGTGCCAGTTTATTAATATTTACAATAGGCATGCTACATTAGTCCAGCTGTTACATGCAGGTTGACTGACAACAAAAACTACTATATATACTCAGTTGAATAGGGTTTAAACATCAAACACTGCTATATAGTGACTTCACTAGGATAGACTTACAGATATGACACAAGGATTAAGATAATTGTTAAACTATGTAATAAGAGGAGTCTCTAGAGGCAATACCAATGTTATGTAAAATAAAAAAAACTTGTATATTTCATTACAGGATTTAATGAGGCTGGTTTCCTGAATTCCTAAAATGTGCATACTTGCTGCATTACCATTTATTGCAAACAATCGGAGTTACGATACCACTTGCCTTGACTAAAGCACATCAGCACGTTAGGTTTTACTGGCTAAAATTTTGACTTTTTGCACTCTGGTGCATCTGTGTTGTTGTTTGTGTGCAGGGCTGTTTTTGTGCTCCTTCACCCTGTGCTTTGACATTTACAGCTCATTTTTTGCTACACGCAGTGCAGTCCAGTACCACAACCTCATGTGCCCTGCCTGCGTTTAATAAATTCGCTAGTATGAAAATATTTATGGATATTAGGTAAAACATTCTTCCTCTCATTTTCTAACTGACTGTTTCTAGACCTGTAGAGCACACTAGAGCAACTCCACAACTGATTATCATAATTAAGATCATTAATTGTGCCGTTACAGTCAATGGTGCTGGCCTTGCCATGGCGACATGTGACATCATCGACCTGCATGGCGGGAAACCGGCAAACTTCCTGGACCTGGGAGGAGGAGTGAAGGAGAACCAGGTGTATGCAGCTTTCAAACTGCTCACTGCTGATCCGAAGGTAAGAGAACCTCCTCTGTTATATAGCTATTTTATCCCAAAAGTGTTCAGTGGGGTTGAGGTCAGGGCTCTGTGCGGGACACTCGAGTTCTTCCACTCCAGCCTGGACAAACCATGTCTTCATAGACCTTACTCTGTGCGCAGGGACATTGTCATTCTTCAGCAGGTTTGGGCCTCTTAGTTTCACAAAGCATACAAAGACATTGTAGACAATTGTTTGGGGAAGAACCACATATGGGTGTGATGGTCGGGTGTACACATGCTTGTGGCCATACAGTATATCATGGAAGTTATTACAGGGTGACGGAGTAACTGGAAACGTTTAGCTATAAAACCTGTGTTCCTAGCTAGATACTAATGCAAATGTTACCTACAGTGAAGTACAGTAGAGTTGTTCAGTAGTAATATTAGCAACAGTTAAAAGAACAATTTGTTAAAAGATTTGTTGAATGATTCATGAAATGATTCAATAAACAATTCATTAAAAGACTAGTTAAAACATAGGTTAGTTTTTATAGTCTAGAAATACATTTAGGGACACATCATGATAACGTCTATTTGAGAGTGATGAGAGATTCCAGCTTGATTTGTTGAAAAATTCGTTAAATGATTCATTAAATGATTCATTAAATGATTCATTAAACAAATCATTTTAAACCCAGGTTCTTTTATAATAGTCTAGAATTACATTTAGCGGCATGTATCTTCATAACGTTGATTTGAGAGTGACTGAGGGATTTCAGCATGTCCATCTTTGCTGCTACTCTTCATCACAGCCATCGATCAGGTTTGTCATGTTATTTTCACAGACTCTCTACCAACACACGCTCATTCATTGAAACTAATCTATCCTCCGTTATTCTTCATCGCTCAAAACCGAGAGTCTGAAAAGCGAGCCGCCGTTCACAGCAAGCCAGAGGGTTCCAACCTTGCGCCAATAACCTGCGCCGAGCCGCCCGATACGATACGCCAGCGCTAATCGTTCGTTTACTTTCACCTTAATCTCTCATGTGGTTACACCATGCATTTATTTTGCTCAGGATCGGAGTGTACATCGATATCTTCATCCCGGCTTACAGAGACACGCATGGCTGTATGTATCCCTTCCCGTGTTTCCTCTCCCGAGCACGAGCGGCAAGGTTTAATACGTGACTGCTGTCCTGAGAGCGATGAATTTTAAACAGGCTCTCACTGGCTGATGTATTATTCTGCTCAGCTATCTAAGGTGTATTTATTATTTTTTGTCATGCATAAATCCATCACAGCACACTGGAAAACAAAAAAAAAAAAAAAATCTGGTATAGGAAAAGACAGGAAGTGGAGTTTCTTACATCCTGTCCAGAGGATCAGTCTCATCTGTTACTTTCTCAGACAGGCCAAACCTAAAGATGAATGGTGTGTATGTTTAAGCAGTTTTTAGTGATTTATAGTACACCACTGTTTTGATGCAGAATGAGGAAGAGTTTGATGTTGGCCTTTTTTTTTTTTTTTTTTTTTTTTTTTTTCCCTCCCTAGGTCTAGCCTCTCATTTTTATTTCTCTGTCTTTATCTTTGTGCTTCTCAGTTTAGGGATTTGCATTTCACAGGAGCATTCTGTGCCACCTCACCCATGTGCTGGGAATTTTAATCAAAATGTTAATTATTCTGCCTCTGTCAGGATAAAATCTGCATTTGCATTCCTCCAAACTCTGTGGAACCTTCGTTTTGCCCTCAAATATTTCGGACCCCTCATCAGTCTCAGCAAGCTCGGCCCAGTGATCTACATTCACCAAGAAGGTCGGCTTCCAGCTCTCTTTGGATTGGTACAGAGTCTAAGACTTTTTTCTGTGTTAGTGGATTGACCCGAGACCTGTGATGCTGTGTTACTGCTTGTGCTTTATATTTATGACAGAGATAGAAAAAAACTGAACCAGAGAGATTGGGAGTAGGCTTTGCAAGAAGCAGGGAAACTGGAGGAGGAAAAAATAAGGGACACAACAGAGGGTAAGGAGATTTAGAAATGAGGCATATAGAAAGCGGTGCGGGGGGGGGGGGGGCATAGGGAAAGGGAAAGGAAGAGGAAAAAGAAGGCAAAGGGAAATTGAAGAGAAGGGAATAGATAAGTGGCAAGAAAGGAAGAGAAGAGCACTGACATAAAGAGAAGAGGCATGGCAAGAAATGGAAAAGGGGAGACGCAAGAAGGTAAGACAAGAAAGGAGGGGAAGAGGGGGTAAAGGAAAAGAAGGAAGGAGATGGGAAGAGATGAGAAAATGAAGGGAAGAGCAGAGATGAGAAAAGTAAGGGACTAGATTAGAAGGACAAAGACGATGCCAGGAAGGGACGGGAAAGGAAAAGAAAGGCAGTGGCAAAGAGAAGAGATGTATCAAGGGTGAAGGGAAGGTACGAGAAGACAAGAAAAGAGAGGAAGGGAATGTACAAGAAGGGAAGAGATAAGAAGGGAGGAGAAGAGCAGGGCCTGGAAGAGAAGAGACAAAAAGGGGAAGAAAGGGATGAAAAGATTAGCCGACTGCACCGTTTCTGGAGTGGTTCGCATTCGCAGGGGGTGAGAGGTGGTCGAAGTCGTGTAGCCGTGACTCATCACAACATCACAAGCACCGTGACCCTAACATTCGTACACTGCTTAGATGTACAAGCTTCTTTCATTTGCTACTCACACACAACTTCCTGTCCTGACAGTGCAGACGAACTCGCCCGCTCTCTTTTTCCAGTATTTCTGAATAGCCATTATTCAGGCCTGGCTCTACAACTCTGAGGGAGAGAGGGGAGAAGGAGGGAACATCGGAATGGCAGTCCTTCACCACAATCTTTTTAAAAGTTGCATGAATAAAACATTTCCTTTCTGCTATTACAATTCGGCTCCCTCTGAAACACATCACATACCTGTGGGCCAAATGGCAGCTAAAGAACGTTGACGGAGAGACGAAGCAAGAGGGCTTGAATAACTAGCTCCTGGAGCTGTATTAGTAGCTGGAGCGTGTTAGGAGCGTGCTCCGAGTGTATGGGCCGAGATACAAAGCAAACCAGTTTGACAGGGTCATTGTGACTCCTGGGTCTGTTAGAATGCATTTTACCTTTAGTAAAGAAATTGACTGTCTGTAATATTTAGAGATTCAAAGTCAAAACAGCCGCTTTCAAATTTTTAACATCCTAATTAATCCTCCGTCCATCTTTATTCAGGATCCTGAAGAGCCGTTTCATACAACACCAAAGCGTATGTAGAAAAGCTCTGAAGGAAGGGCCTTCAGAGCCACATTATATACTGTATCTACCTAATCACACACACAATCTGGTATGGAACCTGATGTCATCGTTCGATCTTTGTCCCCGTGACATCACTCAATCATTGTCCTCTGTGTCATCACCCGAACTGCATCTCCTGTGGCATTACCCAACTGGTGTCCCCTCTGTCACTACCCAATCTGTATCCTCTGTGTCATCACCCGATCTGTCCAAGAAATAACATCGGGAGACATTCTTCATATCTTTTCCTTTCCATTCCAACAGGATGGGATGTTTGGATGAGCATGCTCATGAGAGTCTGATTTGTGTCCCCTATGACATCACCTGAACTGTGACCCCCGTATCATGATCTGTGTTGTTATCTGATACACAACCATGTGATCATCTGATCTGTGTCCCCTGTATCATCACCCAGTCTTTGACCCATGCATCATCACCAATCTGCATCCCTTCTGTCACTACTAGATCCGTCAACTGTATTGTTATCTGATCTGCAAAACTTTATTACCCAGTCTGCACCCCCCTCTGTAACTACAAGATCTGCATCAACTCTCTTGCTACTGGATCCGTGACCCTGTGTCATCACCTGATCGGTTTCCCAATGCCACTACCCATTTGGCATCCCCCCTCACTACCAGATCTGTGTCAAATGTATTGTTACCTGATACGCAACCTTGAGTCGTCACCCGAACTGCATCTCCTGTGCCATTACTCAAAAAGTGTCCCCTCTGTCACTACCCAATCTACATCATTATGTCATTACCTGATCTTCACCCCCATCGCTACCTCTGCATCCCTGCGTCGTAGCTCAACCAGCGTCCCTCATGTGATCGCCAAACCTGTGTCTCCAGTGCAGTTACCCAATCTGTATCCTCTGTGTAATCACCTGATCTGTCCAAGAAATAACATCGGGAGACATTCTTCATATCTTTTCCTTTCCATTACCTGAATATACTTAATCTACTGCCAGATAAACTTACTCTTAAGTACTCGTCGTTTGTCGTTTGAATGTCGTGGAAGTTTCTCTGTCTCACACGTACACGCTCAGATGTGTCTTCACTGATTTTTATTTATTTTTTTCGTCTGAAATCCTGTTGGAACATTGTCTCTGCTTCACGCCTTCACACTCTCATGAGCATGCACATCCTAACATATCGTCCTGTATCTGCGGGTGCACCTGTTGTATATGTTTTTTTTTTTTTTTTTGGGCCATGTTTGTGTGTTTGTCTCCAGAGAGATTGGTGGAGAAATAGACAGATGGATAGAGGTTAACGAGAGAGCAGAAGTGGTTGTATTGCTCGAGGATGAAAGGATTTGTTTCATTATCTCCACTTTCTTCATTACCAACCACACACACACTCCCACCCACACACACACACACACACACACACACACACACACACACACCTTTTTCCATCTCTTCCCACCCACACTTCATCATTTCTCTCTATCAGGACGCAGGTGCCCTTGTCATGGAGGGCTTGATGGTGTTAAATGATGTTTTGCCAGCGCACATACACACACTGACTCACACAGACCTTAGGGATTCCTCGATTCTCATTCGTCCTCGACGCAGGCGCCGTTCTTGGTGTCCCAACATGGCCGCCTTCAGTAATGGAGCTCATTTCCCCTGTGTCTGGTCTCATGGCCCACGGAGCACCAACATGCGGCTGAGTGTGATTGACAGGGCAACACATTACTGCCGTGATGATGGAGGCGTTTACGACGGTGGACACAGTTTACTCCCTATATATATATATATATATATATATATATATATATATATATATATATATATATATATATAAACTATATAACCAAAAGTATTCGCTCACCAGCGGTGACTCACATAT
>CM075022.1:2863561-2925288 GCA_037576675.1 Pangasius sanitwongsei
GAATGGGATGGCACTTAAGTTCATATGTGAGTCAAGGCAGGTGACCGAATACTTTTGGTAATATAGTGTATATATATGTGTGTGTGTGTAGCCCCTATCTCACATGCTCCTCAGCATTCAGCTCAAAACAGTGAACATGAAACGGTGGCTCATCAGCAGGAGGCACGTTTAAAAGATTGTCTAAATGTTTTTGTAGACAGCTGCTTACTTTGAGGTGTTGAAAGTGTATAAAAAAAGAATGTAGAAAATATGTATTTGTCTTCCCCCCCATCCAAACCACCAGTTAGGGCATACAAATGAGCAGATTTCTTCTCTCTCTCCCTCTCTCTCTCTCTCTCTCTCTTTTTTTTTTTTCTTTTTAAAATAATAATTGACTTAATTAAAATTTATACCACGGAGCTGTTGAATACATAATTCTGACTGGTCAGAAGGATTCATTTTCTATAACAGCAGCTCTGACAGCAAATCACAGGTTTATGTTAATGCGCACTTTCTAATACGGTAATGTTTTTATAGCACAAATTTGCCTCTGGCTTCTGGGAAATGTCGGAATGTTCAGTTGCAGTGCTCACAAATGAAAATAGTACAGTTGAGATAGAGAAAGACAATAACATATAGTGACATCATTTCGGTATATAAGACCCAGCCCCTGCTAAGTGGCAAAGATGGTTGTATAATCCTGAAATTGTGCACCCTGAATGTGTGAGTGTTATGAGTGTTGTCTCTGCCATTTGCACCTGCATATCTGCCTGTAGTGCAACCTCTTCCTCCATTAACACTCCTCTAAACAACTGGCTTTTGATATTCGCTCAGCTCGGTAGAACCTGTGATCTTCTCAGACGGAGCAATTATCCTGAGGAGCGGGGGGGAGTCTGTGGATTGCTGCTCTTGGGTAAGTGGCGGGAAAAGAAAAATGTATCAAGGTGCACTTGAAAGTGCAAAAATGCATTTGCTGATTTGTTTACTGTGTGTGGGGGGGGGGGGTTTGCATCAGTCTGGTTTTATGAACGCAAAAGGACATGACTTTGAAGATCAGAGCATTTGTTCGCTGTGAAAGGGAGTCGTCAACATGGCTAATCAAATTGAAATTGCTGTGTGTGTTTGGGTGCTTGTCAGCAACCATCCATGTATGTATATGTGTGTATGTATGTCTGTGTGTGTGTGTGTGTGTGTGAAGTTAGTGCTGTCTCTATATGAAACCGTCCCACGGGTCAAACTAACACTTGCTTTAAAGTCCACATGAGCCTCAGCCCATAAAAGCTTCAGATTTGGTCTGTCGAGCACAACCTGTAAGCTATCCGCGTCCCCAGCTTTCTACTGGTGTTTCTAGTTCTCGGCACACATCATGTGCCACTCTCGCTGCTGGTATTTTGTTAAATGTATACATGTGTTTTTCCCACCATGGGAGGAATCCCTTGGGTTTTCTATGTTTTTTGCTTTATTGGCTCAAGCCGAAGCCTTTCCAGCTAAGTATAATTGGCTGTTTGAGTTGCAGGAAGCCTGTCGCTGTTTTACAGAGCCACTGAGATTCAGCTTTCATACTGCTGGCTTTTGACAATGTGCTTTGTAATCGGTAATGTAGCTAAATGTTAGCAATTTCCCATTGGTGCATATGTACATGATTAGCTCAGTGGTTAAGGTTCTGTTCTCGTGACTGGAAGGTTGTTAGCTCAGATTGCAGGACAGCCAGTGAGCTGCTGATGGATCTGCTAACTCACACCTGCTCAGGTCTATAGTTTGGTTAATTTCTGCCTTATAACGCCCACTCAGAGCCACTCAGAGCCACTCTCTTTTGCATATGTAGACTGAGCCACTCAGAGCCACTCTATTTTGCATATGTAGACTGAAAGGCACGCCCACTCAGAGCCACTCTCATTTGCATATGTAGACTGAAAGACACGCCCACTCAGAGCCACTCTCATTTGCATATGTAGACTGAAAGGCACGCCCACTCAGAGCCACTCTCATTTGCGTATGTAGACTGAAAGGCATGCCCACTTAGAACCACCCTCATTTGCATATGCACACTGAAAGGCACACCCACTCAGAGCCACTCTCATTTGCATATGTACACTGAAAGGCACACCCACTCAGAGCCACTCTCACTTGCAGAGCCACTCTCATTTGCAGAGCCACTCTCATTTGCATATATATATATACCGAAAGGCTCACTCATTCTCATTTGCATATGTAGACTGAAAGACACGCCCACTCAGATCCATTCTCATTTGCATATAAAGCCTGAAAGGCTCACTCAGAGTCATACTCATTTGCATATAAAGACTGAAAGGCATGCCCACACAGAGCCACTCTCATTATAGGCTGTTAGATCACGCTATATAATGCTGAATGAATTCACAAGCATTTCAGCTCTCACGTTTTTGCCCCTCAACCAACCTGGAGTGTGTTGGCTTGTTGTAAGTTATGTTTTATCCCTCTCTCTGCATTAGAGCGTCTGTAAACGCTTTTGTTATCTCCTTGTCTTCCCTGCTTCTTCTGCTTTCTTCTCTCTTTCTCTCTCCTTTCTCTTCCTCTCTCTCTATTTCTCTTTACTCGCGCACCGGGCGTTTTATCAAGTGTGGACAGCTAAATGAAAATTTGATTACCTGCCCTTCCTCTTGCTCTGAGCTCCTTTACCGGATGCCGTCCACTCCTGCAGACGCTAAACGACGTAGTTCACGTATCGATCGCCGTGTTTTCAAATAAAGTTTTCTTTATTTTGTAAGTTGTCGGGGAGAGTGTTGGGCTTGTGGGGTGTCGTCTCGTGAGAGAGATACAGCCTTGTTCTCTTTTAGGTTAATGGTAGGTCTTATCAGCATGAATCAGATGTGTGTGTGTGTGTGTGTGTGTGTGTGTGTGTGTGTGTGGAGCACACACACTGCGATCCTGAGCCGATAATTCCCCTACTCTGAAATTCTGCCTGAATCGATTAGTGTAGGACATCACCACAGAGCGCAGATCTACTCGACTTAACCTCTCTCCTCTTTCTCACTATCTCATATCCCTTTCTCTTTATTCACTCTCTTTTATTTAACGATTATTGATCACGGTTATTCGGCGCATGCTACTATAATGGTCAGCCTAATTCGAGGCTAATATTTTAATTTCTGAATCTATACACAATTAAACTCAAAATAAGTAATTACATCCCATACACAGTGAAATAGGGTGCTTGTGATTTAATGTTCCAGATATTGGCAATTAAAACCTACTATGGGCTTAGCATATATTAGCCAATTAGCTCACATTAGCTAAACCCATCAGTATTACTGTCCATTATGTTTAATTAATAGAGGAAGCCAGAAATCATGATCATGGTAAGATTGCGGTCAAATATAAATACGATTAATTGTGCAGCCCGCCTTTCATTCATTAATTCTCTGTTTCTCTCTATTTTCCTTCTTCTTTTCTCTTCCTCTCTTTCGGCTTATTTTCTTTCCTCTCTGTCTCTCTCTCTCTCATGCTCTCTCCTCCTCCATCTTTTAGCTTTCAGACTCGGTTTAATGAGCTTTACTGGCATGACTGCTTCACATGTAATATTGACAAAGCAGTTACAAGTTAATAGGCAACGCACTAATACTAGTATTAATGATAATGAAACACATTTGAAAAACATTTAAAAATGTATACTGTTAATGAAAAACTGCTGGTGTGAGAGAGAGCAGAAAATTGGATTGAATGACTTATGAATGATTGAATGACTTCTTTTTTTTTTTTTTTTTTTTTTTTTTTGTCACAAAAAAAGAATGGAAAAAGCCAGGAGTAGTTTATTGTCAGTAGTTTATCTCTTAAAATAAATGTAATTATTTTAATTTTTTCCATAACCTTTACCAAGGGTGCCAGTATTTCTGGAAATGACTATATATTAGTGTGCATATAATTTTGTGAGTAATTAAGGAATTACAGTATGAGCCACACTGTGACAACAATTATATTGAAATTGGAAGATCGGCCTCATCTGAATTGAATATAATTGCTTGAGGGACATTATTATAAATTATATTCAATGGAAATGATTTGTTGGCTCAGTAGATTCTCTCATAATCTCATTAACATTAGCATTGATTATACGAATAAGTATAAACACTACATTCATTATTGAGCACACTTGGAGATAAAACACTAAAAATCACAGCTACGGAAAGACCCGAAATAGTGAAAGGTGATGCTAACGGGGACAAGCTGAGACCAAGCTGAGACATGGTGCACTTTGATCAATAACTTATTTAATGAAGTAAATATATATATATATATATATATATATATATATATATTTTAAAGGGCTAAACTGCTTTGCCTACACTGCAGAAGAACATTGTATATTTGCAGCGTGTGCACACGTCCTCCAGCCGTAAGAGAGAGAGCTGGCGAGGCTAACCTGCTGCTTGTGCTTACATCAGGAGAATTACACAGAAGAATGACTTTGTGTATCAGTTTGTACAGTAATCGGAGGTCAGCAAGCCCAGCTGTCGCGAGTTTCACGCCGATCCTCAGATCCGCTATGATTTCACAATAGAGAAGAGCTGAACACAGCACATCTGAGGAGAAATGAGGTTGTATTCTTTATATACTGTATATACACAAAATATACATAAAAAAGAGGGCAGATCAGACCGGTTTGTTGGTGCTGCTTGTGTCGTCGAATGCAACAGTGCGGTTTTATTTCTCAGCCTGTTTCATTTCTCCAAAAAATGTACCAGCACTAAGAGATTTTACGACAGAAATTCCACATGAACAAACCAAAAGACTTTATTTCGAATTCCCAGAGGATCCTGTTGCGTTCATTGCGTCACTACGAAGGTATCTTTTGATTTTTTTTAGATACTTTTTAAAGAAATGTAAACATGCCACAGAGATTTACGATAAAAATGCAAGACTGCGCTCGATCCCAGACCACCCTTTGGGCATTGGCAGAACACAGACTTTTTTATTTATTTATTTATTTTAGCTTCTTTCATCTTGACGGCTAATTGTTCAAGGGATTGAATCACAATGAACGCTCCATGCCTTTGATGATCCATCCGATTGACCTGTCCTCGGACCGACAGCCTCCGTGGCATTTCCGAGGCCGCCGCGTGGGAGCGCGCAGGACTAAATGCCTCGCGGTTGGTTTGCGTATTCATGGTGGTTATTTCTATCTACTGCTCATGGATTTTTACCTGCCGTGAACCGAGCTTGGCCTTCAGGAAACAAGGACTGATTGAAAAGCGTCTCAGCTGCCTTTCTTTATTCGAGGCAGATCGATGAGTGAGAAGACATCTAGGGTGTGTTAATTGAGCTTTTCTCCTACGGTTATAGAGGACAGAAGAGTTTTGTCGTGTGTCCCAGATACAGCAGTCGAGTCTCCTCTAATTCCTGTTTTTCTTTCTTTCTAGCTTTTTTATGATCTGTATTTCTTTTTTTTTTTTTTTGGAGGGACAGTAAAGTCTAGAATAAGAAGTTCCCTGGCTCATTTCTCCCTTGTAGGAGAACCAGTCGATTGTTTCTCTTCTGGCCTGAGAGTCTCCACACCTCTGAGCTCCAAGCTCCACTGTAGCATAAAAAATTTACAGCCAAGGATGTTTAGGGAGCTGAAAGTTCGAGCTTGTTTGAACAACTTTTTCTAAAATTCAGTGGTGTTCTTGTTATGAGAAGGCCTTGCCAGCAGAAACTTCACCGTCTTCCACTACCTGCCTAAAAATAATAATGCTAAGACACAACGGGTGCAAGAAATTAGCTGATTATTTATTTTTGCATAAAATAAACATCACCTCCAAATGTGCAAATCAAATTCCAAGGTACCGAATCAGCCTTGGGAAAAGAAATAACTGCGCAAACCAGCAAATGTGTAATTTTTAATCTTTGGCTCATTTAATGACCCATTCCTGCGCATAAGTAACCCTGGCTGGCTTTCACCAAGCTGAAAAAAAGCTGTTCAGATGAGGTCCTGTGTGCCGTAATTCAATCACATGCTCGGTTTCACACCGGATAAAATATCAGAGCTTGCAATGTAATTACTGCGTCCTTACGTGCTCCGTTTGTCGATGCAGCGTTGTTACGTGCATGACACACATGACCTCTTCGAGCAGTTGGATCTTCACTTACGTAACGTCTTATCTCTCTGACTTGCAAACTTCCTGAGAGGCTTTCCTCATCTGTGTGTATCAGTCAGGTACAGTACTCTACATTTGATGTCTAGAACATCTTTTCTCGACAGCTGAACTCTGGGGTTTTATGACTTCCTCTGGAATATCACAGAATATCAAGTCTGTGCTACGGATATGACATGACATTTTTGTCCTGATCTGAGAGCAGCTTGGTGTCATTAAAGGGGAGCCATTAATTTAAATCTCCCTAGGACTAATGCTAATTATTTTGATGTCATGCTAACTGGAAGCATTATCGTTTCTTCGTAATTAGCACTTGTTGTTAGCATTATTTCTTAGAACTATGACTTATGATTGTCAGCAAATGTCTAAAGTGGTATCAGATATTAGGAGAAATTGAGCCAACGATCGCACGGAGATACAAACGCAAATACTAACTGTGCGAGCGAGATTTTATATAAGTCATCTCTAGTGGAGACCAAGGTATGAACTCGAGTGATGTAGCTGAGGTTGAGGAACTGTCAGAGCCAGAATTCACACACCATGCTGACCTTTTTGGTTTAGGCCATGCCCACTTTGAGTTTAAATGCAAACACGGCTAGATACAGATACAGATAGTGGCTTTGCGTGTTTGTGGTCGTGATTGTGTTGCTCCATCCCTGTGTGTGTTGCTGTTCCCGAGCCTGTACCAGTGTGTTAGATTGAGTTACAGGCTCTCAGCAGGGGAAGAATTACAGGAGTGGTTTGTTTATGATGGATGGAGCTCTGAGAGATCTTGCTCTTCTCTCTCTCTCACTCTCTCTCTCTCTCTCTCTCTCTCTCTCTCTCTCTAAGAGGATGAAGGAGCCCTATTAAGGCGTGGGATCTGTGCCATAATTAAGCTGATGAGTTTTGGCACAGGAGACGAGAATCTGGATTCTGCGCTTTTCCGCTTTCCATGGCCCCTGAACCTCGGTGGAGTAAAACCGACCCGAATCCGAACTCCTTACACACTCCGAGTTTAATCATCATTTCAGGAAATCTCTAACCTGATTAGAGATATCGAAAAGAGACATTCTGTATACCTGTCTCCAGATGTCCAGTTCTGAGATTGTATGAGATCAGATATTTCTCTGCCCTACTGCCTGGGCTGCCCAATACATCATTCTATAAAGATTATTGCAGTGTTGCTACGATAGACGGCTGTAATATGTGAATTATGAATCTACAATTGATCCCAGGTGTTGTGAGCATCGTGATGTCCATTTCGGATTCCCTGAATCACTCTACTCTGTCTGTTTCTGTCTGTTTCTGTCTGTTTTCCTCTTTCGTTCTCCATCTTTCTCCCCCCGCCTTCTGTGTGTGTGTTTGTGTGTGTGTGATCACTGATCCGTGTTGAGAGCACTTCATAGGTATTATTGTGGGTGTAATTGGCTTTTTCGGAGGCTTAATCTCAGATGAGGTGCTTGTCTGATTTTGAAGCCTTCTTTACTCCTGCAGTGGAAAGACCACCGAGATCACAATTGTTTTTCATTAGCCGGCTGCTAATCTGAAATGGCCCATCCCTCTTTCTCTCTCTCTCTCTCTCTCTCTCTCTTCTGGGTTGCTAACAACTCCTTCCTGATTTATCACTTGAATGAAAACATGGCATGAAAACAGTGCCATTACATGCAGTGAGTTTTCAGACACCAATATTGGACACCAATATGATGTCATTCATATGATGATATATCTACAGGGTGTCTCAAAAGTCTCCATACATAGTGGACCATGGATGCCAGCACCATGTCAGTTGTGCCTTGGTGGACGTCCACCTCTCGGTTGGTCCTCGACACTCCCAGTCTTGATGAATTTGTTAATAAGTTTGGTAACAGTGTCGTGTGTGATGTGCTCACCATGTTTCTTGTTAAAGTCCATCACAACCTTGAGAGTGATTTCAATACGTTCTTCTTTTGTCAAAGGCATTCTTAAAGGCTATCTGAAAAAAATATATAAATATATAAACTAAGAATGAAAAACTTTGGAAGACATTCTGCTAAAACGTGTTAATTTCCCCTGTGTATGGAGACTTTTGGGACGCCCTGTAGATTTAAAAAAAAAAAAAAAAATGTTTCAAAGATATTTTTTTTAATTTTTATAGTTCATCATTTTGGGGAAACCAGTTACAGTTGTCTTGTGTTCTGTTTGTCTATATGTCCCGCCTCCTCAAATGGTAATACTGAAATACTGGCGTGGAAGGCCCTTGCTGTACAGTAGCAGCTTTTTAGCAGCAAAAATGGTTTATCTGTGTGATTTTTGCTCACTGTTCTCCTTTCCAACCATCCCTTGGCTGAGAAAAAAATGATTAGATTGTATTCATTTTGAAAAGGGTGGAATTGGTGGTTATGTGACAGGCACTTTCCAGAGGAGTGTTGGGGCTGTTCACCGCTGGAATTTCTCTTCCCCAGACTGATCGAGAACATGATTCTCTCTTTATTCAGGGCTTCTCTAAGTAATACCATTTTATCTCCCCCTTTAGATGTGACACCCCTGCAGCTCTTTGTCTGTCGACCTTGGCTCAAACATGTACGGCATAACTGCAGAAACACACAGCATCTTGGTTATTGTTCTTGTTAAAGTAGACAGACATGGTTGAAAGCAGAGTTGAGAAATTCTCTCCACAGCTGAGCAAAGGCTATGCATTAAAATCTTCCGGCTTCCTGTTTAAAGGAAATACGTCAATGTACAGAATCAAATCGTGACTCTTAAGTCAGTTGATGGGGACTTGAAACTTGTAAGCTTTGCAAAGCGTAAATGGTGCGGTTTATTGTTGGCATAAATAAAAAAAATGACAGAATTGATCGTATTCATTTTATTTGCTGTTTGGAATCTGTTCAGCTCCTGGATTATATTTATTACATGACCTATTACATGAGCTGCCAGTTTTTCAGGTACTCCAATCTAGTACCTGACATACTGGTGACTGTGTATGTTTTCAGTATTTTACAGCAGAATTGTCATGTAATATCAGCGTTTTTGCCGACGTGTCCCACCCACTTCAGTGAACAGGTGACATCGTGAACGAGTCACCCTGTGTGTCTTGTCTTGTGTAAATGTTTCACAGTTGCACTTTCGTCAAGACAATTGGAGAATATGCAATACCAGTTCAGCCATAATCGTACACAGAAATATAATAGTGCCGCAAAGAGAGGAATGTGAGCGTATGAGGAAGGCGAAACAATGAACTGAATTTGCGTTCATCTCTGTAGGCAAGTTGTCTGTGGATGACATTTTGTATCGTATTGTATTAAATTCTCAGCACTGTGGAATTCTCAAATTGCTCAGAAGTTGTTGATTATGTGATATCAGGAAATTTATGTGAAATCAGGAAACTTGCTTTGTGGACGTAACGTATGAAAGTATGTCATTCTTTAATTTAAAAAGAAAAACTTCTTTGGCAAGGTTGTGCTAGGAAAATGATGAACTCCGCTGCATGTCCAGCCACACCACGCCATCATTGATTCTTTTCTTGTAACTGCGCTCCCCTAAGTCCTCCAAGGTTCTCAACATTTTCACCAGAGTTTTGCTTTCAGAGGGGCCTGTGATATTTTTACCCACCCACTTTCTGACATTCTGATCGAGTCAATGTACAGTCGCATTGTAGACTCCATCTGTAAATGTGTTGATATTTATTGATCTATTCTACCTGATGTTGCATCAGCAATTCCCAGACAGTACCACTTAGCACAGAGGCATTGCCTTGGGGGGGAACAGGGGTTAAGGGGTTAACTTCAGAATGGCGCTAGATCAGGGAAAGACAGTATGGCTCGAGGGCTGTTTCTGGCTCACCAGCCAGTTTTTAACAAGGCCTGGCGGTCAAAACCAAATTGGGAAATATTTGTCATTTTACATCTTTTTAGGTACATTTTGATAAATCTGAGGAAATGAGTTGACCATGCAGAACAGTTACTAAAGTCTGGGATGTGATCTTGAAGTCTTAGCTTCAAGTTGAACAAAACCTTCTGAACGTCAAGTTTTAAGTTTCAAGTTTATTTGTCATGTGCACAAAATGTCAGGGACAGTACATTCCAAATCCCTTGTTGTGAGGCTCAGGTACTCTACAGCTGTGCAGTACAAAAAATACACATAAGAAGCTAAGGGGAAGGAGAAGAAGAAGAAAGAGGGGGGAAATGATTATTCACCTATAAAAAAAAAAAAAAAATAAATATAGATATAGATATAGATATGTATGGTATGTATGCCTAGTAAGTATCTAGGTAATGTGCAGATTCTAACTGTAGACACTGGAATATGTGCAGTCGCAGTATGTGAACAAGAGTGCAAAAGGTAGCAAAATAAATAATAGCTGTGTGCAGTGTGTAGTGTCTGAGTAGTCATCTATAGGCAAGCTCTGCACTGGAGTTTTATTTGGTTATAGTGGATGCTCTTGCGAAAAGAATAGCTGTAACCCTGAGTGATGCAACAGAAAAGGGTTCGCACTATTGTCTGGAGCTTGAGCTCGAGTGCCATAGCCATCCATGGCTGGGAGACCCAGACAGCAAAATGTTGTTACTATCTCACCTGCGAGTGTGAAGGTGTTACTGTCTCACCTGTCAATCAGAGCGACACTAGCGAATCATGGGCATCCGTGAGTTCATGTATGGGTGAGAGGGCAGATAGCGATTTTCCTCCGAATGTGCTCATCTGCCCTGTGATGTAGCATGAGCAGCAGTTCAAAAAGGTCTAGTGGTTTCATGTGTCTCTGAGGAAGAACATGCTAGCCTTCATCCTGGGGTGAGTTATGAGTTGAGCTGGCTAAAGGGTGGGAATGGGTAGGGGGAACAGGATGCATGCATTCACACTGTTCTTGAAGACCCTGTTACATACAATGTGAAATTGGTGAAATTTACATTCACATACATTCTGCAGAATGTGAACATGAGATGTTTCTTCTGTTTTTTTTTTTCTCGTTGACTTTAGGCTTGTTGTTGCTTTGCTGTGCTGGTGTTTTACCGAATCAACCATATCTTTCCATCTTTGTGACTAATACACTGCTGTTTGCGTCAGTCTTCCTGGAATTTCAGCTCTGGCTTGTGTTCAAATTCTACACCTTCTTGTTTAATTGCCGATAAATTCTCACATAAAAAGCGCATGTGTCAAAGGTTCCCATTCCTGTGAAACAAGAAGACAGGTAGAGTGTATGAACCAGGCTGGTGGTGCTATTCCCTCATGGATTCGAGGGTTCATCTCGACCCTGTTATTGAGTAGAGATGGAGGTGAGATATTAAACGTGCCCTCCTGTGACACACTTTCTGTCTGTTTCTCATGGGCCCGGTGGCTGCTGTGAGAGCAGCAGAGAAGGGATGGACATAATCTGGACCGGATCTAGGAACAGACTTTCCTATCTGTGAATGCAGTGATGAATGCACTTCACTGCACACGGAGGACCAGATCTCGGTTCTTTGTCTAAAGTACTATTTGGATAGAATAAGATTACTGGAAGACGCATGTAGAAATTGTGATGGATTCACTCTAGATGAGTGATCTCTGTTTAAAACTATTGTTTTGACCTTCATTATAAGCGCTTGTTGCAGTGCATGTGGCTTCACAGGTTGTGCCAGATCACTGGTAGACCACATGACCATAATCTGTGTGTAGGCTGTGCTAGGAACCAAAAAAAACTGGCTAAAAAAACCCTGAATCATTGCTTCACTGACGTGTGTTTTTAAACATCGTCTCTATTTTATTGTTCTGAGTTTTAAACTCAGTCAATACTTGGTTTTGTTTTGGTTTCGGCAGGAGACATTAGAAAAGAGAGAGCACTTCCTGGGGCGTCTTTATACTTAAGAAAAGCCTTTTTTTTTCCCCCCACCAGACGTAACAGAATCTTTACTGACAGGGTTGTTTCAACTGGTTATTTTATAGAAGGTAAAATAAAAATGCGACGTAATCTTTCCAGGCATGTGCATACAGTGCGAAAAAAATTACATTTGGATTCGGATGGGGCTAAAATCCAAGCGATGCTCCAATAATAATTATATTACCCCACCTCCCTATGTAAAACTAATCCAGTCAGAATAGAGCTTTATTTCGTTTACAGAAAGCTGGATCTCTTGGTTACAGCCTCCTTTGAGTGAAGGCAAATTTTAATTAAATAAAAATTGATTCTGATGCTATAGACATCATCCAAGTGCAGGATCTATCAGGAACCCAAGTGTAGAGTGATGAGTTGATTAATTAAAGACTGAAGCATCCCAACTTTTTGATTCCTCACAGATGGAGAGGACATTTTAGGATGATTTTGCCAAATCTCACTATCTCTGCACAATTTCATGTGCTTTGTGGGTTTGGACTATATCAGCTTATAGAGAATTTCCACCTTTCTACAGTCACTTTTTGGCACAGCCGTCTGTCTGGACCTGTCGTACTACATGCGATGGCAGCTCTGTTTGGGAGTGCAGAAGTGATTACAGCGTCCATCAGGACCTGGAGGAAGCTTCTTCAGCTTCCCGCACTGATGTTTGACAGAATAATTAGAAAACTGTCTGTGCTTGTAATCACTGGAGCTCATCTTTTTTTGGAGGAGGCTTCTCATCAGAACCAGAGGCTGATGGGAAACGTGGGCGTTTGTGAGGAATGTGATGGGAGACGCCACATTTAGAGGAGGAGAATAAATCAGAACAGTCACTGTGGCCTCCGTGGCAATCTCTGCTCTTCTCTCTTCTCTGCTTCCTCTTTTAATATCCATCCCACTTTTCGGCTCGGATTCTTTCTGAGGTTGCCATCTGTCATCTACCATACTTTTCTAGTCTCTTTTTTATTATCCTTTGTTACCTCCTTCTTGCTCCCCCACTTTCTGTATCCTGGAGGATAAAGGGCTCAGTGTGACTCCTTTTGCTGAGGAAATGTGGAATCTCCTTTTTCTTTGCTCAAGTCCTAATGGAGCCTTCAGCACTGATCTTAATAATACCTGACTACAGCTTCTCTGGGTAACTAATGTAATCTGAATTGTGATGTTGGAACCTAGACGACTTTTTTTTTCCAATCTGGTGGCTCAGGCGTTTAAGGCTTGATGCCTTTCAGAAGGAGAAGTTGTGTTTCTGGAGAAGTTGTGACCCCAAATCCTGGCTTTGCCAAGCTACCACTGTTGGGTTCTTGAGCAAGACCTTTAACCCTCAACTGCTCAGTATCCTGTCTCAATCAGCCAAATGAGCAAACGTAAATGTTATTGCAAATGTCTAAGCAGAAAAGCAGAAAATGTTCCAGGATGAAGACTGTAAGTGGCCAAATCTGTGTGTGTTTAGTTAGTGAAAGAGTGGGCTGAAAGTGACAGGAATTATCTCAGGACATCCTTACCTGACAGGACTGGCACGGTTATTGAGGCAAGGGGAGGCGTAATCAAGTATGATTATGAAAGGAATGGCACATACCACTGTTTTTTTATTTTAATGGGGAACTTCGCAGGTACATTTTAAAATATAATTGCAGTTTTTTGTGCCTCCTCCACTGAGTATGGGGAGGCTTTATGCTTCTGGGTTGTCCATCTGTTCATCCGTCCAAAATTATTGTTACCACGATATCTGAAGAGCAAGTGGTTGAATGTTTGTAGGATTTATCTGGAATTATCATTGTAAACAGCAGATGAATGGATTAGATTTTGGAATTTATCCAAACTGGGTTAAAGTCACAGCAAGGTCAAATGTCTGAAATAGTTCTCCTTCAATAACTTTCTTCATATTTGAGGTATGTTTTAAAGGTATTTCTGGCATGAACGATACTATCAACAAAAAAAAAAGAAAGAGCAGACTTGGTGGCACTGGCATTGAGTTTGACTTGTTACTTTATTGATGTCTTGTTGGTGCTGCTAACACGAAAGTATGCTTATTTTTGCACTCAATTCTGTATTAAAAGTTTATATGGTGGGGGCTGACATGTGAGGCTTGATTAAGTGGAGATGCAAGGTGATGCCCTTGAATTTGGTATCCCCTGAACAATTCAGCCACTGATATCGCTCTCCTTATCTAAATTTGTCTCTTTCTATCTTTCTTTTTTTTTTTACATAATAAATATACATACACATACACATAGACACACACAAACACACACACAGTCAGCACAGTGGGCCAGAGCTACCCAGCACACCCACTCATTCTATGTATCCATGTTTCTGGCTTTTTTGGAAATCAAATCTTGATTGCGTCCATATGTTAGGCTTGATTTGTGCTTTTCTCCCTAGACTGCCTAGACATGGAGCCAGAGAGGGAGAGGGAGAGAGAATGAGAGCGAGCATGCAGTATGTGCTATTCTATCAATTTTTAAATTACTCATTTAGACTGAGCTGAGCAGAAGGCAGTCATTGCATTTCAATAAGTGCAGTGATACAGTGATTTTAACAGATGAATAACAAATTAGTCGTCTTAAAAGGCCCTATTTTTAGGACAGGCTCAGGGGGAGGTGTGAGGTTGGGGGACGGTGCAGCCATATCAAAATAGCTTTCCATCTATCTGGATTAAAGAACTGCGAGGTTATTTCATCCCACCAAATTGCCTCTCGCAACAAACAGGAGCAGAAAAGTGAATTATCTGGCCCTCTCGCCCAACTTTTTCCCTGCTGATTTTCCACCAGCATGGGTATTAAATTATACTGCAAATACAGCACAATACATTACATAGAGCTTACTGAACTCTTTCAGACACAAAAAAAAACCTAACAAAAAAAAGGCCTTTTCTTTCCATTTTAATCAGTGAAATACTGTGTAGAAAAGTCTTCATTAATTTAGGTTGTGAAAGGAAACTTTGTAAAGTTGCAAGTTTCCTGATTAGCGGATTTTGCATTTACATATACATTTACATTTTATCTGTATTCATCTGGCTGATGCTTTTTTCCAAAGTGACTTACAAATGAGGCAGGATACAATTGAGGCTTAGAACTCTTAAAAGAGCGACAATCATACAAGGACTGAAAGCCTCAGTTTCCACCAGCTGATCATAAATATGTGCGAAGGAATTCACATGAAAACAGGCCCCTGAGAACATTAACCTTAAACAAAGGGTCTTGGGAGTATGTGGACCTGGGAACATGTAGGTCCAAGAAGATGTAAATCTGAATGTGTAGCTCTGGGAATATGGGAACATGGGAGCATGTCAATCTGGAAGTCTGGACCCTTGGGAACATCCAGATCTGGGAATATAGGGACTTCAGAACATCTAGCACCTAGGAATATGGGGACCTGGGAACAAATAGATCTGGGAATTTAGGATGCTGGGAACATGGGGACATGTGGCTTTGGAAATATGCGGACCTGTAAACATGGAGATGTGGGAATATGGGGACTTGGGTACATGTAGATTTGGGAATATGGATACCTGGGAACATTTAGCTCTGAGAATATCGGGTCCTGGGGACATGTAGCTAGGGAAATGTGGCAACCTGGGAACATGTAGCTGGGGAAACGTAGGGACTGGGAACATGTAGATCTGGAATAAGGGGAACTGAGAACATGTAGATGTGGGAAAATGGCACCCTGGGAACATGTAGCTGGGGAAATGTGGGGACCCAGGTACATATAGATCTGGAATATGGGGACCTGACTAGGATCTTATGAATCTAAAGAATTATTTGGAATAGCAATACACAATAATAATCCTAGAATAATGCAAGTAACTATGAGGAGCTCAGGTCATCTATCACTTCAAATGCTATCAGTATGGCAAAAGGGTAAACACACACACACACAGAGAGAGAGAGAGAGAGAGAGTTGGTGAGGACAATTCTGTGCCATGTTATATAAAATGCAATTGCGTGTCCCATCTGGTCTTTTATGAGTGCTGTTAGTGATCACTGTTTACCAAGGCCAAAACGAACCTCTGAACTGTAACTAAACGAAGATGATTTGCCTTGCAAAAAGTAGCGCTGTTGCCCTGCGGACGCCTCGTTGGCTTGTGAGATGAGATCGAATGCAATGGCATTCGGAATCATTTGGATGATTGACCTTCTGCGCGAATACATTAGAATAAATTAATCTTGATTGGGCGTGTGGTGCAGCGAACAGAGTGGGAGTGTCGTTTTTTTTATATGCTATGCCCCGTTTGTTGTGGCTGTTCTCTGAGGTGATTATGCATGCCGTTCGGCACCATTATGCATTCCTTCACTTTAATAAAGTAACTGTGGCTCGGAGCAGCATGGAGGGAGCTGCTGTGTGGAAAAATACGCTGCTGTAAAATTTAAGAGCCTGTACAGTCTGTGCTCCACCCACACATTGCGAAAAGATGGGTTAGGTCAAGACTCTAGATAATCCCAGGCTCAGGCTTTAAATACAAATACAAAAATGCCAGCTAGTGGTTTGGCTGTAATCATACTAAAATGTTGCTTCACGAAGAGCATGAATGTTTCTTTGGTCATGTGCTCTGAAAGAATTAAGACTTAATTGTGTTCTCATGAGCTCTCTGACAAGAGTGACAGGACTGGAACCTCGCAAAACAAGCAGACTAGCAGTTGCTTATCTGACTAAAGCACCTACTTCTTCATTTATTACCCAAATGTACACTGCTGCTTCTCTGTGGAATTTTCTTCATATGCATGAATTAAATCAGTGAAGCAACTTTGTGTACTACTCTGCAATTAAAGTTCCATGAGAAACTTTGCTGAGAAACTGGGACAAAATTTCATTTGCAGTGACTGTGTAAGGAAAAATTATTTGCAGGTGTGCTGTTATAAGAAAATAATCAGTGGCGGGGTGGTGTGATGCAGCCCAACACGAAGTAACTGGTACCCTGAAGTTGATTATGTTCCTATAACAGCACATCAGGAAGTGTTTTATTCCCCTTATACCACAGCTGTTTCCTAGTTATTATTATTTTTTATCCGTTCATAGTTACATTTAATGTTAAGCGTATGTCATGATACCTAAAAACAGTTGTTCCCTCACCAGCCTCTTTTTTTCTCTCTGTTGTAGTTGTAATACAAAAAAAAACCCACAGCTTGTCACTTTGCCATTACTGAAAAAACACGTACACAAAGTTCTGAAGACTTTTTCATGGCAGAAAACTTTCTGAATGTTCTAAAGCGTTGACACTGGAGACTCCTTCGAAAAATGTCAAATAACGTCTCCTTACAGAAAACTTCACAATGTCAACGATTCCATGTTTTTCTTCGTTAAATAACAACGTTTTTTAATCCGTTTATTTTTAGTCTTTGGTGTTGTGGAGCGTCCGTCGTACTAGTCCCTGTGATTAATTTGTTACTATAGAAATGATAACGTATTAGAACAAGCGTGTTAATATGAACCTTTGATTTGAACAACAGTTTAAACCACCGTCATAGCTGATGTTCTAGAAAATTAATCACCACCCATGGACCAATCAGAATTGAGAATTCAGCAGCGCAGTGGTGTACACATACTTTAACAATGGACAAAGAGATTGTGCTACAATGCTGTACTGTGCACTTGCCATAGCTTTATTAATAATTAGAGGGGCTGTAAGAAAAACAGGTAGCATTTATAATACACAAAGTCACAGATAGATGAAGAGACTAGTTGTGTAAGCCCTTCGAGACCTCTCCCTGCAGCTCTTATAAATTAAAGTTCAGAGGTGTGATAGGATGGGACATGGTAAGACACACAGCGAGTCTCTGTTCATCCAGCGTAAAGCAGGGTTTCTTGTGCGTAGTGGAGCATCTTCACTTTGTGAGTAATCTGTGGTCTGATGTCCTTCTGACAGATATGTTAGTCCTCTTCATCCGAAGGACGTCTCAGGTACGGGCGTGTGTATGTCTGAAATGAATGCTGTTCCTGTTTCGTCAAATCTTTCTGTCTGCCAGCTTGGCGTGCTGGCGTGTGTGCGCGTGTGTGTGTGTGTGCGCGTGCGTGCGTGCATGCGTGTGTGTGTGGCATGCTGGGAGTGTGCAAGAGGAAATGAAATCTCAGCTCTGACTGACATGTGACAATTCGACTGCCATCCTCTCTCTCTTTCTCTCTCTCTCTCTCTCTCTCTCTCTCTCTCTCTATCACCTGCTGTCTCTTCATGCTTCCTGACTCACTCACACTCTGATTCCGTCATTTCCATCGCTGCTTATTTCTGTCTTCTTGCCTTTTGCGCAAGTGTCACACTGATACTTGGTTTATGTTTCCCTTCCTTTTCATATGCTGGCCTTTTGCTAAGGTTAGTCACATCTCACACTCTCTCTGTCCGTCTCTCTCTCTCTCTTTCTCACTCTCTCCCTCAGTCTTCGTGTCTGGAATTCAGAGTGTGCATTCTTTGAAAAAGGTGGGGAGAGAAACACTTTGAGAGATGGAGAGAAATATCTGGATCTTTCTTTCTCTTTCCTTCATTCTTTTTCTTTCTTGCTTGCTTGCTTTTTTTCTTGCTTTGTCTTGTTCATTCATTCATTGATTCATTTTTTCTTACCTTATAAATCCCTTTCTTTCTTTCTTTCTTTCTTTCTTTCTTTCAACCTTAAATGACATAACATGTACAAAACCCTCTGAGAAACCTACAGCGTGCTAAATGCATCAGGTCCCGTTACATAACGTTACATTACATCTCAGATAACATCGCAGCAGCAGGACAAGAAGTTTTTTTTTTTTGGTTGTATTTAAAACTGCATTTTAAAAGGAAAAATTATAGAAATACAGTTTTCTCTGGAAAAAAAAATCTGTTTCTCTCTGATTTCTTGTCACACTGTACAATCTTAAAGTTCCTTCTAACATGTGAAGCGTTCTTCATATTGTCCTCCTGAAGAACTCCTGAGAAGCACTAACTCTCACAAATGACTAGATAAATATAAGAACGTTACCAAGACCTGCCAGTGTTCCTGTTTTAATTTTTGCTAAAACAGTCCCACAGCTCACAGTCTCATATCATATGTTTCTACTGCTTCTCAGTCTGTGTGTTTGGTGTGTTCATCAGTGTGTGGACATCTGTGCATCTGTCTCCGTTTCACTGCCACTCTCATCCTAATAAACCTCAGTCTGAGACTCTTTTCTGTGCTGTTGTGCTGGGGATTGAATGGCAGCCGGTCTGAAAGGCTGCTCTCGCTCATCCGTGATGGGCCGCGTCATGCCGTAGCTGTCACAGTTCACAACCCCTCCACCATCACACAACGAGTCGGAGACCTTGAGGCGGATATGACCGACTCGAGCATCAATTCACCGGGACACTGCAGTCTTCATTGCGCACACGCACGCCTCCAGACCCAGACTGCAAATCTATTTCTGCCTTGATTAGTTTCTTTTCACTGGAGAGAGTAAGAGCGAGAGAGTCTCGGAGAGAGTAAGAGCGAGAGAGTCTCAGAGAGAAAAGGATAATCGAAAAGAGAGAGAGAAAGAAAGAGAGCGCAGACAGCTGCGACTCGCTCACGTGCCCGAAAAAAGTAAGGACTCGAAGGCCGTTATGAACTCCGCGACTCCAGTCAGTGATGTTGCAGTCTCTCTGATCATCCTCGGTTTGACGGCACTAGGGCTTGAAAATATCTTTAGCGCCGCTTAGTCGTCAGTACATGACTAAGAGTGTGGACAGGAAGTAAATAACGCAACCTTGAGTTGAAGGTCGCCGTAGTGGTGTCACATTGATGTCTGCAATATTGGAATAGGCCCAGTTGTTTTGGGAAGCTGTGTGTGAGTTTAAAGATGGCTTATCTGAGGTTTATTCATACAGATTTATGTAGAAATGTGCAAAAATCTAAACTTCAGTATTTTACTTTGGAGCAAGAGAACATGGTGAATGCAAACGTGGGTAACTAGGGACAATAATAAGTCCATCGCCAAGTCAGCTTGCAGGAAAAGCAGGAAAAAAAACAGCGATTTTACTCTGATTCTTGACTGTCGGACACACTCGAGATACATCAGTGGCCAAACACGATGTATTGTTTTTTTTGTAGCTAGCACTCATGCTGAATTGGCAAGGAAAGCCAGCAAGAGGCAGAGTTCTCTTATTTGTTGAAGACAAGCAAACAGCACTCTCAAGAGGACACAGCGGGTATCTGATTTCTCGACTGCTGTAGCTAGTTCACATTTGTCAATAAATGTCTGAGCTTGTGAAACATTGTGGTAACCTGCATTCCAAGTCTGAAAATGTTCACAGTTCATATTTTTTAAACTTCACTCAGTCTTGTAGATGATAGAGAGCCTTGCACACCAAATCGCATACGTTTGTTGCTATTTAATAAACAAATAAAAAGCATCTTTGGTTTGTCACTCCGAGGGAATCCATAAGGTTTAATGTAGAACCCATTTAGGAAGCAAAACAGACGTAATATACCATTTGGAAAATGGGCTTTTTCGTTGTCTTTTCTGGTGTTTGGTCTACTGCCCCCTGTGGTGCGGAGTGGTACATTAGCTGTCATCTTTCCAAATTACTGGAAAAAGCGAAAAAAAGAAAAAAAAGGACTTCCTCAGACAATCCTCATTTTATTCCCATTGTTTGTGTCCTGCTCTTCTTTTCAGTTTCATTTTGAAATGTACACAGCATAACAGTCCATCCCCATCATATCCCCAGCCGAGGAATTCAGCAGGCCGTGGCCTTAGTGCGCACACAGAGGTGGTTTGGGATACGGTGTCGGGATGGTGATGACAGCATGTTTCTGTGGGTTTCCGAACAGATTTCTTCACACGATGCTTTGCCTCTCTCACTCGAGGCGAGAGGAGGAGCTGTCATGCTCCAGCAGACTGGATAATTATTTCCCTCTTATCCCCTTTTTGCCAGGGCCAATCTCGGTCCCCAATAACAGCCTCAGACCAAGCCATCTCTCTCTTTCTGTGTCTCCTTCTATGCTTTTCAGTGTCCCATGGCAGAGGAGCAACCGAACCAATGGGAGCGGATTAACGGGACTGAAAAATAGCTTCTAGATTTGATCGAATGGCAGCAATATAAAAGAAGTGGCAAGGCAAAAAAAATATATATACCCCGAATCACTCTAGCTGTGCTATCACTGTTGCACAAAAGTTGACAATTCATTGTGTGTGTTTGTGGAATTGTCTGTAGGCAAACATTACAACATCTGAAAAGATGCATTTGGACTTGAAGTATCAGCTTCAAGAAGCTTGTCTTTGCTTGTTTGTTAATATTTAATGATAAGAATGCAGTACACAGGATGCTCATCTGCCTATTCGCTACTGCGCACCCATTACAAGTACCATTACCAAAGTCTTCCGATGGGTTAAAACGACAGGAAA
Organism: Pangasius sanitwongsei; assembly: GCA_037576675.1. Lineage (NCBI taxonomy): Eukaryota > Metazoa > Chordata > Actinopteri > Siluriformes > Pangasiidae > Pangasius > Pangasius sanitwongsei. The sequence continues at coordinate 2,884,778 of CM075022.1, forward strand.
CCACTCCGCCTAAATGTATTTTCCTCATTGTGAAACCTTTTACACCCTTCAAACCTCACAGCTAACTTTAGCCTGTCGCGGAAGGTGGCTGAAGGTTAGCAAAGGTGCTAAGACACGGCGGCTAACTGAAGCGGCTGGGTTCCGGAGATAAGCTGAACAATGACGCGAACAGCATCCAGCATCTGTTAGCCGTTAACAAAAGAGAGATGCCTTTCCGTGAGCTGATTAGTGGCTTGTGTAGGTGTGCATTAGGTGTGTTTGCGAGTGATAATGGTTGCGCCGTGCCCCACAGTCTCAAGTGAAGGAAAAAAAAAAAACCCAGGAGTGTTGTTTTATTTAAGGGCTTTGAAATGGAACGGGTGTTCCTCTGCACTGTAGGCGAGTCTAATTTGCTGTAATCACATTTTACCCTGATCATGTTGTCGGAGTAGGTATAGGCATCACAGTGGCTGGCAGTTGTGAAAAATGACTGACCACCAGCAATGGCGTCTTGGATCTAGTGTCATGTGCATTAGCTAACGGAGCACTGGATCTAATTGAGGTTTGAATTGCACTGGATTAGGCACTTAAAGTGGAATATCTGTCCAAAGCGATGAGCAATGAAACGAGAAAGTGTTAGCGTTTGTCTAACAAAGGCTGTGGGAATCACTGAGTATCCTTACTGTTGACAGTGATATAATAGTGTAGCGAAAGATCACGTTTAAGTTTTATATCATTGCAAATGTAGTCAAGTGTCTGACATTTGCTGATTTAGTTCTGCTGTGGAGCTACAAGGCAAAGTTTGTTAAGTTTGTAAAATTGAAAGGTGTTTAAAAATGTAAGTGAAAAATAATCATACGCTTTACTTCCAGATTTCTGGTAGTCAGACTTTAGGAGGTGGAGCTTAGGGAGGGTTAGGGTTAGGGTTAGGGTTATACAGGGTTAAGGTTAGGGTTAAGGTTATATAACCCTATAACATGTCCAATCCATATCTGCATGTGCTCAGTGTGCTTTCCCTATAGCAAAAGTGTAAATGTGTACACGTAAAGAATATTTGAGTACTTGTATCTTTAATTACAACTTGGTATGAAATCCAATAAAATCGCTCTTGCTTATTGGAATCCCTACGGATTTGTGCTTTATTGAGTGGATGTGGCAGAGAGAGAGGTTTCTGAGAGCTTCCGTACAGACAGCAGGCTGTTTTCCTGAGCTCTGAAGCCCGTTCCAGCTGTTCCGCCTGAGTTTGAAGGATAAACACCTTGACAGGCTGTTCTGCCACGGGCGCTATGACCTTATTATCTGAAATTTGAGTCGCTTGTGCAAGTTTACGGTTGAAACCTGTGACAGTACTGGAATCCTGGAGCACGCGCTGGTAGATTTTTCTTGTCTTGTTTAACATCTTCGCTGGTATGTTGTACTAGTATTTCTGTGTGCAGAAAGTATTTATTTTTTATTATTAGTGCCACAAGTCTTGCGTGGGTAATTTACTAGGTGTCAGCTGACCAAATTGATCTAGTTGGGTGTTAATTGGCTTAATTAAATGTTTTGGCTCGATGATCAGTCAGAGCCCCAGTGTGTTCGGCTCCTAATTGGAGCAGGAATTGATCTAAATTGATTTGCCATCTAACATTAGTGTAAGTAAGATGTTTGCTTTAATGCATTACAAAAGTTAGCAAACACACATGCAGCAATCAGTTGTTGCCTTTGCCTTTTGTGTCTCCCTGAAGTGAACACAGGTGTCCTTTTCATCTTTAATGCTTTTGTCATTGGTATTTAAATAAAGTGAAACTTGTAATAAATGCACAATTGGGACGCCGCAGTTTAAAATCTGCCGCATTTACATTTATTAATATACATTTTGCCAGATGCTTTTAATGAATGTGACTTACAGAATCTAATCTAAGCATGGTGATAGAGCCGAGTGATTTGAAGGTTAAGGACTTTATTAAAGGATCGAACAGTGACTCTGTGGCAGGTCTGGGATCTGAACTTGTAACCTTCCAATTATTGGAAATGAGCTGTAGCTGCTGAGCTACCTAATATCCTGCAATTTTAACACATTTTACAGTTCAGCTGCAAATAAAACTGAGAATCCAGCCTCAATCTTCAGTTAAAATGAATGGTCATAGTGGCATTTTGGGGGGGGGGCTGTGCAATTGGTTACGGTGGAACTGGGGGCGGGAATTTTCACTCTCTGTAGTGCAGAAGCTTCTTATTTTCAGCCTTATTCAGTACAGTGCAAATTATGTAACGCAAAGTTTTACTACTACTAAAATGGACCTTCCTCTTGCATTTAAACCTGAAATTTGTGAGCAAAAAAAACAAAATATTAGCCAGACTTCATAAATATAAGATACCGGGTACAGAGAGTGGGTGGGCCATCGCATGATAGAGTTGTGAATGAACGCAGGATATTTCCATCTTACAGCGATATGATTACGTTCTTGGATTATGGATTTGTTTATAGAAAACATCATGATATTGTGTAATATGCAAATATGAAGTCAACTCTACACTTATTATTGTCATTAGACTATAATAGCCGTGAATTGAATTATGCTGTGGGATTGTGCCATTTTGAATGACTTTTCCCTTTTACAGGCTTCAAGTGAAATGAAGTCATGTGACTCAGATGGAAAGTGTGTATTATTCTGTGATTACCTGAGGTCTGATATTTCACTATTTTGAATAAGTGCGCAAATCTGACTTAATACGGCGACAGTGATTTTTCTACTGTTGCTGTAATGACAACACACGCGTATATACATTTCCAAAAATAATGCTCTAATCTTTAATGTGTGTATGAGGATCAGATTTGTGGAGTTGCCTAGCAGTATTGAGAAAATTACACAGCCGAGGGCTGAGATTTTTTTTTTTTTTTTTTTTCGGTCAAGGTCACAAAACAATAGGCAACACTGAGTCATTGAGAGATCAGTCCCTGCCTGTTTCTCAGGAATTTGAGTCCTCAATCTGTCAAAAATCACCAACATTCATATCACTAATGTACCGCAGATATTAGCGATGTTCACCACTGAACTTTTTGCACACCGGAAAGCAATTTAATCAATTAATTGATTAATAACTTGTTTCAAGCTGTTGTTTTTTTTTTTTTCCCTGAACACTCTTTCACTATTGAGAGGCTTTCCAACAGCTGTAAGAAAATGTCTTAGTGCACAGAAAACCGATCCTCCCTTCCCACACATTCACAGACAGTTAGAGCGGAGCATGCCCAATATTTTTATGGACTGCGTTGACTTGGCTACAACGGCGCATAAATCACCCGCCATGTCATTAATATACATAGATGTCAATAGGAAACGCATGGGTGAAAGAAATATGGCTGCCCTCAGTAACGCCAGGACTGAAAAATGGAGTGCTCGTGAGAAGAGAGACGATGTGAGGGCAGGTGGACGAGACTCCTGGATCTGCAGTGCCCCCTGGTGTCAGGACACGAGACTGCAGGGAGACTTCAGACAGGGAGGAAGCCTAAAGCAGATAAAATATCAGAGCTGGTGATTCAGATCAGGTAGTGGACGAAATGGCACCAAGAAAGTAGCACACATGAGAGCAGACTTTTCAGCGCTGATATTTCTGTCTCTTTTTTAGACCAATTATTGTAACCTTAGATTACAAACGCGCACACACACGTGTACACACACACATACACACACACATATACTCACACTTAGATGCTAAGCTGTGAAATGTCAGATCAGTAGAGATTATTTGGAGAAATGTTTCATAGGCATCATAAGCAGATATACCCTGTGTGTCTGTGTGTGTGTGCGCGTGTGTGTGCGCGTGTGTGTGTGCGTGTGTGTGTGCATGTGTGTGTTACTTAGGCTTTTAGGGTCAGGTCAGGGGCAGCAGGGGCATGAATTGTGCAGTCATGGTTGATGTGATCTCAGCTTGAGAGTATTCAGCATTTGGTGTATCACACACACACACATACACACACTCTCTCTCTCTCTCTCTCTCTCTCTATCTATCTATATATCTATCACACACTTCACAGTCTAACTCAATATAGCATTCCTAACCATTTTAGCTTTTTCAGATTTCAAATCATTTTATTTGTTTGTCTCCCTCACTCTTTCTTTCTCTGTTGCACTTTCTCTCTCTCTCTATCTCTCTCTCTCTCTCTCTCTGACTGCCTATCTCTATCTTTCCCTACCACTACTACTACTACTACTGCTAATAATAATAATAATAACAGCAAACATAGCAATAATAAGATAACTAACAGAAGTAATGATGATAAAAATGCTACAGCACTCATGAATGTGTTTAGATATACAAACTAAGCTGATTATTAGCTTCATTTAATATATTTCTTGTTGGCTGGTTGGAAACAGAGCTTCACAGTTACTGTCCATGACAAGTTGAATTAAAGTATTTATTTGGGAGATTTCTATCCTGATGTGTTTTGGAAAAAAAAAAAAAAAAAACTCTTTTTTTGATGCTCTTAACATGAGCACTTCAAAAAAAATCTGATAACATCAGGAAATCAGATAAGCATAAGACAATATCAGTTAATATTTATATTTATATTAGCACCCATGAAAAGACACTCAGTGACAATAGTAATAACAGTACAGCTCTCTCTCTCTCTCCCTCTCTCTCTGTGTATTTGTGTGTGTGTAAACAGCATTAGCGCATCCTGCTCCTACTGATTAGCGCATATCACGGAAATTAATCCCATCTCGCCGTACTCATGTAGGCACTGTAGGTTATTTACATGACTAGCCATTATGAAAAAGGTTTTCGCGTGTGTTTTTGAAGCGTGCACTCGTGAGCGTCTGCTTCTATGCGTCCTCACGGACCGGAATGTAAATCATTGTTGCATTATGTGACTGTAATCTGTTTAGTAGCTTTTGAGGGATTATCCTAATCCCGTACCTGACTGCGGCCCGATTGATAGCGCTAACCTTGGCCTCTCATGTTATATTTTCCCTTTATTGAATTCGCACATTTTTGAAGCTCAATTTCTCCTGCCTGCTTTTTCGCAAGGACTTTGTATAGCCACACTCCTGTTCTTATCTCTGTTAGCAAGCTGCAGAACCTTCTAGACACACGGGATCATGTTGTTGTTTTATGCTCCTTGTTATTTGTGGAGGGAAATGAGATACTGTTGAATCTAAGCATTTAGTTGTTCCGTCCCAGACAAGGTTTTTCCATGCACCTCTGTCACGCTGCTTACACGCTTACCCAGCGTCACTGTGATGCCGGTGTGTATATATAAAGTTTCTTTTGTGCCTGTTTTGCTAGCAGTTTTATTGTGCTTCTCTGTGTTTATCCATCTTCATCTCTGTCTCTCTCTCTCTTTTTTTTTTTGTTAGGTGGAGGCCATCCTGGTGAATATTTTTGGCGGGATTGTGAACTGTGCCATCATCGCTAACGGCATCACTAAGGCCTGCAGAGAGCTGGAGCTCAAGGTGCCCCTGGTTGTCCGGCTGGAAGGTTAGTGTTTGTCTGTCTGTGTGTGTGTGTGTGTGTGTGTGTGTGTGTGTGTGTGTGTGTGTGTGTGTGTGTGTGATGACAGGTTCTGATTTTGTTGAGTGAAGCATGAAGCTTGCTTCAGTTACACAATGTAATACTTTACCTAATGTTAGCTAGATAGCTTGGATTTGAGTTTACTAGTTTTGATTACGCAATAAAATGGTTCATTTAGGTGGCTAAGCTTGCCATTGAACATTGCTGTGGGTTTTACTTAACGTTAGTTTTGTAGCTTGCTAGCACACGTCTTTTAATTTTAATTACATAATAAAATACATTACTTAACATTGTTTATGTGGCGACTTACTGTCTACAACTTACTAAACTCAAATAAATGCTGCTTAGCCAAACAGGGTCCCTGGAGGACTAGTGGTTAGGCTACAGCGCTCTCACCACTGCGGCCCGGGTTTGATTCCTGGCCAGGGAACCAGCCCCGGCCACTCGGGTTGTGTGCAACAGTGCGCTCTCAGTGCCGGTCCCAAGCCTGGATAAAATTGGGGAGGGTTGCGCCAGGAAGGGCTTCTGGCGTTAAAACTGTGCCAGAGAAAAATATGCAGGCCAATGATCTGCTGTGGCGACCCCTAACGGGGGCAGCTGAAGGAGGAACAACAGCAACAACAACTGCTTAGCCAAACAAACTAGCTGGCTAATCTTAATGCAGTGCTGCATTTAAATAGATGGTTGGTTAGCTAATCTTGCTAACAGTTATGTGTAATTAAAACCAGTATTTTAAGCACTTTGTCAGGCAGATGATTGTCATATCACCAAGCTTGCGATTTGCAAATTAGATTTAATGAAGCTGGTGGCGTGTTGGTGCTGCAGGTAATGTTGCTGCCTCACAGTTCCTGGGTCCCTGGTTTAATTCTGAGCTCAGGTTACTGGCTATGTAGAGTTTCACATGTTCTCCCCATGTTCATGTGGGTTTCCTTCATGTTCTCCGGTTTCCTTACACCTCCTAAAACATGCCAGTAGGTGGACTGGCTACTCTAAATTGCTCCTAAGTGTGCATGGTGCCTGTGATGGACTGGTGTGCTATCCAGGGTGTATTTCTGCCTCATGCTCACTGTTCCCAAGATACCTGGAACACTGACTAGGGTAAAGTGGTTGCTGACAAAGAATAAATTTAATTTGAATTTAGCTCTTCCCATCTTGGCCCGCTCAGCACAATCTGGTTGTGCGTGTTGGGAACTATGACCATAATTCCATTCACAGGAACAGTTTTCTTAAACAGTGCTAGTTATACCCGGCTAGCAGTCTGTCAGCAGGCAGCCTAGGGGTTAGCTGTCGCTAAACGCTGTGTCCTCACATAATAATGTTTTCATCACTGTGCTCATTATAATTAGCAGAAACTTTTTACAGGGGCTGACTTTGGACTCCCCAACTTTCACCCACACGCAAGAGGTACCACACAAGGGAGCATCATTAGCATGCATTACACATTGTAACAGTCGTTAGCACTGGCAAAAAGAACGAAGGAGATAGCCGCTGATTTGTGACCTCTCACCTGGGTATGCTAATGCTAGGTGCTAGCGAACGCAGAGCACTCCGCCTGCTCCGGCTCATTGTTAGTATAATTGGCACGAAATAGCAGAGTCATGCTGCCTGCTAGCACATTAGCTTGCTGAGAGACCCTCTACCTCCATGGAGAGCAGGAGCTGCAGAAAGATTAGTTCTGACTTTGCTTTCAGCGAGCCTGATAAACTCAATATTTGACATTTAAACATGAGCTGTTAGATATCTTGTTTTTCTTACCTTGTTGTGTTGGCATCAACAGGGCTGTATCCGTGTTCCCAGGGTAATATCTTCCCTGAACTCAAAACATTCTTATATTTTCAAATCTAATTTTAAAAAAATGTGTTCAAATCTACCTTCCACCCAGCTAATTTAACAAATATGGTTTTAGCTATTACTTATTATGCATACAGTGTCAGACTATGTAGAGTGGAGGTTAATGTTACATTCATGATATATGGGATTTATACTACATAGAACTTAATGTTGGATTTGGGGAGTAGTGTTTTACTAGTAGGTTTTATTAGGGTACATAGGGCCCTAGGAAGATAGATTCCCAGAAGATTTCAATCTGGGAATACTGGGCCCTTGAAACCTAAGGCACTGGAAATATGTTACTCTAGGAACATGGGCCCTTGGGACCCAGGTGACAGGAAACCCAGACTCTGGGTCCATAGCACCCTTGGAAATATCGGTCATTGGGAATATGGGACTTTTGGATTCTAGAACTCTGGGAAGATTTGGGCCTGGAAACATTGGACTTTGAGATCATGGCAATCTGGGAACATAGGACCCTTGGAAACATTGGACCTTGGGAATATGGGACACTGGGATTATATTACTCTGGGACATGTGGTCCTCTAAACATTGGATCCTGGTAATCTAAGGGCCAAGAAACATTGGGAACACAAGATTCCAGAAATGTATGCTTCTGGAAATATAGGACCCTGGAAACACAGGGTTCTCAAAAAAAAAAAAAAAAAAAAAAACCCTGGAATTGTTGGACCTGGGAACATAGGATACACCCAGGACACAATGAAAATAGGAACCTTGAGAACATAGGACCCTGGGGTACAAATTACCATTGGGAGCAAGCTTGAAACATAGGGGGCTGGGAACACAGGACCCTAAAAACAAGATGGGCCTGGGATACACAACAGCTGACATAAGGAATATAGGAACCTTGAGAACACAGCAATCTGGGGAACATAGGAGTCTGGGAACACTGGTGCCTAGAAGCAAGGGCACCTGGCCACATTGGTCTCTGGGACCACTGGACCATTGAGAACATATGACCATTAGGAACATTGAGGCCTGAAAACACAGGGAATTGGAAAATAAAGGGTCAGTGAAAATAGGATTGATCCCACATGAGTTTGTTATCTAGCTTTTGCAATACATATCAGATCAAGGACTCTAGGGGACCTGAGTGTGATTCATATCAACAGCTGGGTAGTAAACCTCTGTACCTTGAAAGGGCCTCTTAGAGTAGATATGGATAATGCACTGAATCATAAATCAATCAGAAATATGGAAGAACCTGGAGTAGCTACTTTAGTGTGGATTTGTATTTCCAACTGAGAATTTGATGGTCTATGGTGTAGAGCCTCCACGGGGTACCTCAGCAGCACTTCTCAGACTGAAGCAATAAAGGTCGAGTTGAGTTCAAAAGAATGATTTGGCTAGTGAAAGATGCTTGATGTTTGAGTGTGTGTCTGCATGGTGCAGAGAGATCGATAGCTGTGCCTGTCTCTCAGTATGGGCTCTGATCATGGCTGACAGAGTGCTATAAAATGGTTCCTCAGTCTGAGTTTAGCTGCATTAGATGGCCATTGATTTCCACCTGAGACATCACACAACCTGTTTGACCTGTATGTCTTGATCTTTGTGTCTGTTTGCATATGTCCCTACGAGCAGGTGCCTGTCTGAATGTTTGTCCGCCTTGTATGTCTCTTTACTTATCTGTATATCCTTGTCTTAGCATCAGCAAACTACAGATGCATTTTGGTTGTTTTGACCTCGTAGTTTGTTTTTCCAGTCCGCTAGCTGAGACCTCACACACCCGCTACTGCTGGGAAGAGGCATGGTAACCTAACACCAGACCTGCCTTCATTTATTTACTTCCATTCCGGTTGAAAAAAGGAACTACAAGAGATAATATTAGCCATAACAAGAAATAGCACACAGCTAGCATGGCAAAGACTATTCCTGTCATGCTGAGTGTTCATGTTTGAGGTTTTCTGATGTAGAAGTTCTTGATGTTGAAATAGAACATGCCTCAGCTTTTGTCAGCACAGCTCTGCCATACATGACTCAAACCATCTAATTACCAAGTACCTCAAGCTGAAACAAGTGAATTTTCCAAGGCTGTAACGCTTCAGGACTTAATTTAATGACGGACCTTAGATTTCCTTTTAGGAATTCAAATCATTTAAAACTGTTTGCTATGAATCTTTGTTAATTGCCATGAAGGATGGCATCAAGAAACCTTATGTAGAAAAAAAAAAAACCACAAGTTGTTTAAAATCACTGTTTTTAAGCTGGTGGATGCTTTTCAAATTCTTCAAAAATAGTACTAACTAACAATTCTTTAAGAAATTCTATCTCATATGTTGCAAGATCAAACAAGATAAGACTGCAAATTAAAAGCCTGTTCTGTATATAGACAAAATCAATATATTAGCAATCAATCAATTAATAAATTGCAACATCATACAATTAAACATGCAGTGAAAAGTATTTAATATTAAAATTATTAGTATTAGTATTAATAGTCAATAAAAAAAATTACATCTAATGTATGTGATGATGTAGTGAAAGATCTAACTTTAGTCTGTTATTAGAGTTACTTTAGACTGTTATTAGTAATTTCTATTACGTTGAATTAAGTAATGAGCTCAAAAGTTGCAGTTAAAATCTGATTAATTGTGTAGCCCTAGTAATAACCTTGCTATACTATATATTTAATATATGCTATCTACATAATCTTAGTTATTTCCAGTGTTTTATATGTATATAAGTATAGATTATAGACTGAGCTTTTCCTTGTAGGGTTTTAAGTATGATAATTCTTTTTTTTGGATTGATGAGGATTTAGAGTAGGTCTCTGGCAGCACCTAGTGGTGGGATTCGAGCGTTATCCTCTGTGTATATCGGCAGTAAGAGCCCCTAGCGTGTGTACGTAGGTGTGTGTGTGTGTGTGTTTATTATTGAAAAGGTGGTTGGGCCTTTTTTTTTTTTTTTTTGACACTTGTATCAAAGAGTGTGTTGTATCAAAGAGATTTCTGATCCTTTTCAGTTTGTGTTTGTTTGTGCATGTCCTCTGTGTCTCCTCAGTGTGTAGTGTAGGGACGGAAAGCAGCAGACACTCAATACCGAGCACACACGCCCCGGTTCGCCCTGTTCCTCCGCTAATGAAATTATCCGATTGATTGTTTGGTGCTGCCCGGTGCGGGAGACGTGTTAGAAATGAGTCGTTATGTGAGCGGACAAAGGCGGTGAAATATCAGTAGTTAAGTGGTGCTGTAATTGAATTCCTTCTGAAACTGCTATTGATTAGAGAGCAGATACCATCATAATTATACTGCAGGGAGAAAGAGAGACCACACACACACACACACACACACACATGTATGCTGCATTCCTATCACTGTGGGGACTTTTCACAAAAACCTAAAAAATATAAAACACTTTAGACACTTATCATGTACACCTCTGATTTTGGGTTCCTTGGGTCCTCACAAAGTGTGCGCACACACATACCCACACACACACACACAGACACACACACGCGCACGCGCATACACGCCGAATCTTTAGTGAGGCATTGCTGTCATTGTAGGGACCTTTTAATTTCCTTTTAATAGCTAAATATGTTCTCTAAAAACACATGCGTATGTATGTACAAAAAATCACACACACAAACACATATCTGGGCATGTATCCCTATTCTTATGGACACCTTTGGTATGCATAAAGGGTTGAAACCTACACATGGACACACACATACACACACACACACACACACACACACACCTTTTTTCAGGTATTGCTATCATTATGGAGACTGTGAGTCCTCACAAAGGGGTACAAATTTTCTGAGGCACACATTCACTCACACAATATATTCCTGTCATTATTTAGCTAAAATACTGTTCATACACGCATGGTGTATGTATTCTTATTACTAGGAAGACCACTAGTTCTCATAAAGGGCTAAAAATCTGTGCACTCACAAACACACTTTTCATATATTCCTATTACTATGGGGACATTTGGTCCTCATAAGGCAGTAAAACCTACACACGCCATGTATTTCTGTTATTGTGGGGACATTTGGCCTTTAGAGTAGGCTAGAGACACACACACACGAGCGTACACACACATGTGCGCATGTGGACATGTTCTGTCCTCCCTAAAGCTGGACTCTGACCTGTGAAATCAGAAAGTCCACACATCACCAGCTGCTCAACTCATTCCCTCATCACACACACACATACACACACCAATAATAACAGAACACTTTATCTCATATATGCAAAAATAAAAAACACAGCACACATCCTTTTGTATTTCCTCCTCCTCATGCCCTACTCTCTCTCTCTTTTCTCTCTCTCTCTCTCCCTTTCTCTCCTCCTCCCATCAGTCATCTCTTGAGGGTTTTTTAAGTATTAGCTTTGACTCTGAATGTTGTGTCAGGGTGAGCAGCGTAGGGAGAGATTTTGTCAGGTTATAAACTGTGTGTAGAACCCTGAGGGCAGAAGGGCAGTCCTGGAAGACCGCCTGATCAGAATCACACTGAGCGAGCACACTAGGGCCCTCGGCAGCTGGGCCCGATATGCACCGCGGCCAATGGAACAAGACCTCTGACTTTTAGCCAATGAAATGAGACCTCTGACTTTCAGCCAATGGAACGAGCTACCCCCGTTGCTTCTCCTGCCAGTGGTGCGGCACCACTCCATTTTCAACGCTGCTGCCTTTCTAGGGCAGAGAGGACAGAGTTCGGTCAAGTCTGTTCAGTGCTTTGAAATCCAGGCCCTGACAAGCAGGATTTAAAGAGAACACAAAGCTTTACAGGATGAAATGTTTTAAAAAAGGGGACAGAATTAGGAGTGTGTGTGTGTGTGTGTGTGTGTGTGTGTGTGTGTGTGTGGTGGTGGTGGTGGTTTTGGGGGGGTGTCACTCTGTAGGCCAAATGTCCCCACAATAATAGAAATACTTGACATTGGTTGTAGGTTTTGTGAGGACCAAAATTTCCTGTAGTAATAGGAGTGTGTGTGTGTGTGTGTGTGTGTGTGGCCCACCCTGAAGACCAAATGAAACTACAATGATAGCAATACATGACAATGTGTATGTACATTTTTAGTGCCTTTATAGGACCAGAGGTCCCCATAGTAATAGGAATTAATGATATATGTGTGTGTGTGTGTGTGTGTGTGTATGTGTGTGTGCGTGTAGGAACCAACGTGCAGGAGGCTAAGAGGATCCTGTCTGAGAGCGGGCTACCCATCACCGCAGCCAATGACCTGGACGACGCAGCCAAGAAAGCAGTGGCCGCTATCGCCAAGAAATAACACGCACACACACACACACACACACACACACACAGCCTTAGCTGAACCTGTTTTTCATCCCATACTTCCATGTCTGTCAGCTGCTGGCAAATCAAACTCATGCATTAGATTAGTGAAGCCCTATTCAAATTATAATTAGACTAAACTCTATATTTTCTTGTTTTTTGACAAACCCAAAGGCCGTGCTTGGGACCGAACTCGTCCCTTACAGTGATCGCTCGGCGTATAAGTCATTCACTTGTTTATTTCAAGTGCCACTCGCCACCACAAGTCTTCTAATTTACTCTATACCTTTTGCGAATTAATTCACTTTACTTCGTATTTAATCGTCTGGATTTTTGTTTTTTCTGTTATAATGCTGTTCGCATTCTGCATTGCTGAAACAGGAAAACATGACTTATCAGTGTGACTGCATGTGCATGCTTACCTGAGATAGTGATCACATTGTTATCTAAAGCACATTATTATCTCACTGCACACACTCGAACGCTCTCTGATGCTTATCATTATCACTGTGAAATAGGTTGCAAATCCTGGTATGGATTTCTTAAGCTGCTTATAGTGTGAACATCAGCACCGTTATATCTGCTGGAAATATTTTTAATAGGAAGTAAAGCAGCGATGAGAACGCACAACGCTAATACTGAAATGACTGATGATAATTAACACTGTGTTAGGCGTGTACATGTGTTAATGTTCAACTGAAACATAGCATCATGATGATTTGAATGCATGAAACAAGCCGGATGTTCCGACTGAATTGATTTGAATTTACTTCTCAAACCTCTAACAGTGATAGGTCTCAGTGGATAAATAATATCAGCTGAACTGAAAAGCCGAGTTGTCACATTTTTTACAGACAGAAGAACTCAGTTTTTTCATTTTGTTTCACTCTTTGCCAGAATTCAGGAACATCTGATGTGTTTTCCCAGACCACTCACAAATAAACCGTTCCAGTTGAGGATTTTTGAATCCTACTCTTCTATTATAAAAATTTGTGTTCACACTAGCAAGTAATAAAGTGTCAGATGTGACCACAACTGCACAGACAAGAGGCGTGCGAATTAGAAAAATATTTTCTTACGAGAGCTTGGATAAGCAACACCCACAAGCGACAGTGTTAGCAGTTGCAACACGGCCCCAAACTAGAGCGACATCTTGCGGCCGAACTGTTGCGTGCTACTGTAACAGCAGTGAGAGACGCAGAACACATAAGTCCAGGTGGATCTTAAACTGAACCGGATGCAGATTTATTCTGTGACTCCATGTGGCCTTGTTTTTTTTCCCTTGTCAGCAATCTGCATGATTTTCTCTGCCTTACAGAGAAGTGCTGGGTGAGTGATGAAGACAACACTGTTTTCTTTCTTTTCTTTTTACGACTGTGTCATCACTTCATCCCGGATGTGCTTTAGGAGCATTGTGGCTTTCCCGTGCCTTTCATCGAGATGATTTAAAAAGCAGCATTGTCCATTTTTCTGTATGTCTTTATTGTAATGAAACAAATTTGATGTAATTAAGCCCTTTTGTAATCATGACTATATTTTGTGAATTGAGTTCTGTTTGAAATTTCTATCTCTAAAAACAATGCAATAAAACTCACCCCAAGATATTTATTCCTTGTTTAAAAATGTGTGTGTGTTTCGTCCGCTGTACTTCACATGGATCATGAACCCCAGCGTTTTGCTCCGGAAGTCTCCGGAATGGGCTCGGGAGGATGTTCGGACGATGATGTCAACGCTTTAAGTTCTGACACTTGACGTATCAGGTTAATAACTGACAAACGAGCGTCACCGGAGAAGCGCGTCTTAATACCACGCGCTGTGTTAATGATCACGGCAGTGTGTGTGTGTGTGCCCTTCGTGACTCGTGTATGAGTGTGTGTGTGAGAGAAAGAGAGAGACTACGGCCGTGTGCTGAAATTCATCCCTGTCACAGGGCCGGAGCATTTGATGGATTATCTGTCTAGAGATCTGTGAGGACACCTCGACTAGATCAAGTGCCCTGAGCACCAGATCTGCTGTCCTTATCTCTCTCTCTCTCTCTCTCTCTCTCTCTCTCTCTCTCTCTCACTTTCTCCTGTTGTCTTTCTTTCTTTATTACTTTGCCCTCTTTCTCTTGTTCAGTATAAGAATCTGTTTATTCGCTGAATATATAGAGGACACAGGAACAAACAGGAGAGTGCAATTTTACAAGTATTAAAGGTAATGAGCATGGAGAAAACATCAGGTGCATCACTAAAGCGTTATATATCACAAACCAATTAAATGATAAAACAAAGGAATAAACCAAATGTAAAGTTAAAAAAAAAAACATGAGCTTTGCAGAAGTATTGTTAGTACTCAACATTGATTATTTTCCAATAACAACACTCCAAAGTGGTTTATTCCTCTTGTACCGCAGCAATTTAGCAACAATAACAAATTTTATTTAGTAAATAGCATTTCATCCTTTTTTTAATCCGTATCCAGCAGCTATAAACAGTCTTTCCCTAACCAGCCTCATTTATTTATTTATTTATTTATTTATTTATTTATTGACGGTAATGAGAAAAAAAGATGCAGCTTCTCATGTTACCAAGAAACTGGAAGCATAAACTTGTCTGTCCTGAAGACTTTCCCATGGTGGAAAACGTAGCTAAAAAGCACTGACACTGGAGACTCCTTTGATTAATGTTAAATAATAGAGAAAAATACATATTTTAAATCCACTAATGTCTGCCATACAAATTCCTGTGTAAGTTGTGACTTTGAAGAATTTTTCTGTTTCTCAACTTGCTGCCACAAAAAGTACTGACACTAGAGACTCCTTCCATAAATGTTAAACATCTCCTTACAGAAAAACTTCACCATATCGACAGTTACACATTACTCTTTGTTAAAAAAGCAACGGTATTTTTAATCAAATTATCATTCGATTTAGCCTGTTGATTGACCTGTTGCAGATTAAAAGTAGGAATGTTTCACAAATCTACAAGAATTCATAAATACATCCGTATAAATTCCGCCATCATCCTGTGAGAACGTTCTGGTGGCTCGGTCTCTCCCCGGTGGTGTGATCAGGGGTTTTCCGCTCCTCTCAGACTCAGTCTCATTACCCCGCAGGTCTGGAGGTGACGTGCAGGCCGGCACTAGCGTAAATAGGAAAGATGGGTCAATAATTGCTTATTTCATGCCCTTCGTCGAGTGTGTCAAATAGTAGTGTGTTGATGGATTAGATGGCAAAGTTTCAGCCTTGTTAAAATATGCTCTTGTCTTGACATTGTGTAATTCAGAAGGCCGTGTGTGACGGAATATAAATGCGCGTGTGTGACTGAGAGAGTGTGTGAGCTGGCGAAGGTGGATATAGTGTGCTGAATTAGTGCTATCTAATCGTCATAAAGACGATCTGATTGGCCCTCGGAGTCTGCGTGAGGATTAAAATAGCCGCTGAGGACTCGACCTGGCTGAGGCGAAGTTACGTCCTGATCGCGTTTTGACATTTTATTTCCTACGTTTCTGTTTTTAGTTGGAGCCTGCACTACCATTCAAAAGCTTAGAATTCATTTTCTCAATATTAAATCTATTTTGTTGCAGATCCATATGCAGGGTGCAATTTTTTTTTTTTTTTACAGTATGTTAAATAAGAAATCAAACACGACGACAACAACAATGTGCTGTATGTGTTGTAAGAAAATAATCAATGACAGAGTGGTGTTATGTGGCCCGACGTGAAGCTACACTGAGTTACCATCCTGAAGTTAATTATTTTCCTACAACACCACATCCTAAACCAATGTACGACATCATACTTTCAATCCATTTATAGTTACATTCAGTGTTGTGGAATGCTTGTTCTTATTACGTTATTTCAGCTATAAACAGACCTGAATGTCTTTTTTTTCTCTCTTGAAGTTAATAAGACTGAGAAGAGACTGAGAAGAGCAACATTCTCAACACATTCCTTCAGGACGATAACATTCCGAAGGCAGAAAACTGGAGACTCCTTTTATAAATGTTAAATAAATCTCTCCTTGCAGAAAACTTCACACCTTTTTTTTTTTTCCCCCCTCCATAAAGCTTTTCCATAAAGCTCTAAGACCTTTGAGTAGTAGCACATGCTATAAAATGCTGCGTAACTGCAGTGTAGTGTAGTGTTTTTATGGTAGGAATGCTACGCCTGGTCAACAGCCCTCTCTGAAATGCTGTTTTTAGCGGCAGAATATATATTTTTTTAAATGGTACAAAACCCAATACATTTTTAGTGATTAACTATTCAGAAAAAAAAAAGCTATATACCAGTGCTGTTTGTAGCCCATTATATTTTTCATTTTTTTGTTCCTAATTGTTTGTCTCATTCCAAAACATAATTCTTAATTTGTCGTCTCGCAGTGGTAATTGCAACACCTCCAAAGCTGTCTTTTTCAGTCAGCTTTCATTTCTGTCTAAGCAAGGAGACAATGAGGTCAAACCTTCCCTTTTAGCCAATCTTGGACATTTATTGTGTCATGTGGAAATAACAATGGCTGATGTATTAGCCAGCAGTACGCTGCTAAATTAAATGCAGTGATTGGGTTTGCGTGTGTAAAGCAGAGGTCATGCAGCGTTTACTGGGGAAGAAGCTGGACGCAAGTTATTACACACTTAAACTAACTTTTTATTTAAAAAAAAAAAAAATTGTCCTTGCTTTTTGTTAGGTTGAATAATCAACAATGTTGTCATGGAAGTGTCGAATCTTTTTTTTTTTTTTTTTTTTAATAAACTTTGCTAATGAAGTCCATGTTTTACAGGAAGAATACATTAATCACTACCATATCTACATGCATTAGTGTGTTATTAATGTGTAATAATAATTTAGTTTGTCACATTTGCTGAATTCTTGAATCTGTTTGGTCAGAAGGTGCAGCACATTAATATTTTATTTAGTTATAATATATAATATTTATTTATATTAATCTTTTACTTTTTTTTTTTTTTTTACATCATAGTCTTACATTCCATCACTGCTACTGGTGTGTGTACGCATTCCTGACATGCACCTAGCTCTCTTTCTGTGTGTGTGTGTGTGTCTACGTGTGTGCATTATTCTCCACTACACGCAACTGCTTAATGAACCTTCATTAATTAAAAGAGGGAGCAGCAGAAGCGCAGGCGTGTCTTCTCAGATATCTGTTTGTTCTCTTTTGTTGGATCGACTCTCTGCTCTGCACCGGCTCTCTGACAGTGATGTGTTTGCGAGGCCTCTGAGCTTTTCCCCCCACATAAAAGCTTCAGGAAAGAGGAGAAGCAGCTGATGACTGAACGCTAATTAAACGCTCATTGCGCTCGCGACCTCTGCAGAAGCCGCGCTAATGAAAACAGGAGCCGTTCTCTGTAAAATGGCCCAATAATGAGATAGTGATGCATCCTGGCACCGTTCACAGCAGGTGTGGGGATGATGCAGAAACACACACATCCCCAAATGCTCCACTGCTCCCCAGTGTATTCTTGCCATATAGAGAGACTGAATAGAGGAATGACATGATGCGCTGCAGAACTTTTCCACACACCTGTGTCAGTTTGGTGAACCCAAAATCCTCAGTCTTAACCTGCTACAGATTAGTTTTATGTATTTATAAGCAAACACTTTCATTCTCTAACTCTACACCGACAAGATAAATAAAAAAACATGCAGTGTGTAGCCAGAAAAGGCCTCAGCATACTTCGAAGGGAAGAATTCCCTGTGCTCTCTGGGTGGGAGGAGCATACACCTTTTCCCCGTCAATCACAGTGGCACTAGCCAATCACGGGTGTCTGTGAGCTCATGTACACGGTGGAGGGCAGATAGCACTTTCCTCCGAAGCTTTCCTCTTTCCTTTCCTTTTCCACTTTCCTTCCTGTGACGCACCCTGAACTGCGTTTTGAAAAGATGCAGTTGGTTCGCTTCACGTGTCTTGACGGGTTAGCCTTCACACACCCCGGTTGGTAGCTGTTGTATGATAGGGGAGGGCTGGCTGGTGGGTGGGAATTGGCAGGTGACCAAATTGGGGAGAAAATTGGGGAAACAATCCCCAAAAAATCTTCTTACTGTAGTTTTCACCAGTGTGACCTGCAGTACTGGAGCACTCGTACCCGATGACCAGTATGAAACTGCAGAGAATATGCAAGCTTGTCTGCAAAGCTGGCTTCATCTTCGTGCAACTCTTATATTTGCATTAAGTATGCTGAGGCTTTCGTCAGCTTTCAGATATTATGGTTCTTTCTGGTTAATTTCTTATTAAACACTATGCAGTTCTTACAGAATTTGTGAAAGTACATATCCATGTGTCATGGAGACCTGGCTGGGATGTGACCCCACAACCTCCCGACCTGAAGCAAACACAAGATATCACCCAAAGTGGGCAAATACATTATTAGTGTTGAAGTGCTAAAAAGATTTGAACTTGTACTTTGATTCTTACAGAACATTTTAGTTGTTGAATCTTTCCTTTGAGTTCTCAAAGTCTGAGATTCAGATTTTTTTTTTTCTACAACAGGAATCTGCAGGTAAGAATGCAATAAAGTAAGTGAATACATCACCACCACTTATTTAATAACCAAACATCACTTTATTATATTGGTCATAATATTGTGTACTAATACCTTTATGCAAGACTTTCATGCATGTTATTGCTAATACTCTTCAGGCTCCATAACTCCTTATGACTACCTTACTGTGGCTTTGGGTTTTTCTCATGGTGCCTCATGCTCCATGTTTGCGTACTTTCATACTTGCAGCTTCAATGCTCATAATCCCTAGGAAACTGGCTGGGTGTCGACTCAACAACCTTCAAACTGAAAGGCAAGTCACAGGATCTCACTTTAACTGTTATGTTTACTTTTTTTTTCATTTCCAGATTCAGATTATTAGCATAAAAGATGAGAGATGAAATTGAATTTGAACGTGCAAGCTGATCGTTCAGGATGCAGGACATACCTTTACCAGAAGAGAATGACTCTAGGAATGGTATTTTCCAGTTTGGGGTAATTTCATAGCTTAAATAGATGGTGGAGGAGTTATTTTCTGGAGTTTTAGCTCCTTTCCCTTCTGTAGCTTCATTCTGTGCATGAAGTGGATAAATGAAATACTCCAAATTTAGCTAAACTGTCTTATTCTTCGTACACACCTAGAAAAAAGGATTCTTGAAGTGTTCTTTAAGGGTTTGATGGACAATTAAGGGTTTCCGATCCCCCTCAACGGTTTTACTTGGAGCTCTAGATGTTAGAAAAGCTTATTTGGATGGGTCTACATAGAAACCTACATAGAGCGACAACCGAAGTGTCCCGTGAAATTCCCCAGTTCTGAGCACAACCAACACCACATTCATGTTTTGAGTTCACGTCATGTGGTTTTGTTTCGATATTATTCTTGTCTCCACCCCATCCTGTCATTAGTGTATTTCCTGATTGTGTTCACCTGCTCTCAGTTTACAGCTTGACAAGTTTGTCTGCTGCTTTTGTATTTCATTGCAAAGTCATATCATGCATTTTTGTAACTTTGCAACTACTAACCGCACCTCACAACACATTACGCCACGTTACAATTTTCTACCGATGTGCATTTTCACCATCAGATGTTTGATGGATTTGTCTTCAGACACTTTGTGTTTACTCAGCTGAAAATTTGGAAATGCTTTCCTGAAAGACCTCCTACCTAAATCGGCAAATCCAAAATTGTATTTAATAAAATACACCTGCCAAAGAAGCCATCGGACGAGATTAACGAACAGAATCTGGTCGTGCGGAGTACCGAGCTGAGTAACTACAATATGGCGTTTTACTAAACAAAGACAAACACACACATTCACACAGTCACAATTCCAGAAAGACGAAGGTGACTTTCCCGCCACTTTGCTTGCCACACATGCAGGCTTGTGTAATCTTTTTGCCCTCTTGCCCTCGAGCCCAAGGTGACTGTGCGAGCCCGGAGTTGTCACGCGCTATTGGGATCAAAGTGAGTTTGACTGGAACACCCCAGGGGCAAAGGGAAACGGCGGCTTGTTTTGGAGCAGATCGGTGAAGGAGAAGATGGAGGCTGCAGATGGGACACGCGGGCCAATGATGATGAAAGTGATGAAGTTTGGCATCCTCGTCTGTGATGAGAGCTCCCTCTCCACTCTGCGGCTTCATAAGAGAACGCTGCTGGAATAAGGAGCGTGTTTGACTAAGTAATATTTTAATATTAAATTATATATAATATACAATCATAGTTTGTTTAGTAACCATTTCATGAAATAATTTGAATTCGAATTTATAAATATTTATTTATAATAGAAGAAAGGTAAATATAAAGTTACGGCTTTACCAGCTGACTGTTACAAAGCGCTGACACTGGAGACTCCTTCCATAAATGTTAAATAACCATCTCCTTACAGAAAACATCATCATATCAATGTTTGTGTTTTTATTTGTTAAATAACATGACGTTTTTAATTCAGTTTATTGTTGTGTTCAGATTATGTGGAGTGTGTTAGAATGTTAGAACGACTACATGACTATAAACCTCTGATTTGAATTGCAGCCAGAAATACTATCAGAGCCGCTGTTGTAGAAAATTAATCAACACCTTCTGACCAATCAGAATCCAGAATTCAAAAGCACAATGAACAATTTCCGCATGTAGCATTCATTAAATGACAAATCATATGAGTATACATTTTATAGCCGGCCCAACAATTTTGCTTTGGCATACAAAATAGACTGCATCTGGGAACTAATTTTAAATGGATGTGGTTCGACTTTGGAAAGCACTCTGAGACTGAAATAAATCACTGATCCGGGCTATTTATAGTTTCCAAAGTGTTTGATACTTTTAATTTAGTGAGTTCATTTCAACTTCATTTTCACTTAAAGCTATGTTAGCTTGTTACCGTAAGCTTGCTAACTCCTGAATCTACCTTTGCTGTACGCTAGGAGACACACCAGTCCTCGGTAAAGCGATGTGACTGCATTAGATTTGCCTTCAGCACTCGCGCAGAAGAGACATTAAGGTTGTCATAACCTTGCAGCCCGTAGCTGGTTTGTGTGTCTCGTATACATCTTGGAGCGTCCGTCTCCTCTAAACGCTCTCATTAGTTACCCCCGCTGGATATTTCAAACACTTCCACTTCTAAAATTCTCTATTACGTGGGTCACTCAGGGGTAATAAGGCTCGAATAAGTCTCTGCGTCTTCACCAGGACTCCGCTAAGGAAATAATTCCCTCCTGCTAAAATATCTGTCAACGATTTGATTGCGATTTAGAGGAGTTTCATTCACATGGACAACCACTTTTTTTCTATGGAACTGCCTTCTCTCTCTCTCTCTCTCTCTCTCTCTCTCTCTCTCTCTCTCTCATTGGGATAATAATGAATGCACAATGACATGCCTTCAAGACAGAGATGGGAGTCCTGCCCTTGCAAATTTACCCACCGGTCCATCGCAATCCGAGAGGAAGAAAGAAAGGGATGAGAAGAGAAAGGGAGGAAATGAGGGGAAAAAAGAAAGAGTGAAGAGAACGCCAGAGTCGGTGTCTCATCTCTTTCCAGAGATTAAAAACTCATCTCTCAGAGCAGCGCGGCGTTATTGGGGCTGATTTGCGCGGCCCTCCATGCAAATTGCGGCGTGATTAGTTGTGCTGTCAGCCCGGCGGAGGTGAGGACACTCTGTCCTGCTGTCCAATTACCACCGCCTGTATTATAGCAAGGAGCCTCCGTCTACATGCCCATGTCATTAAGGAACAGTGGAAAGACTCTCTCTCTCTCTCTCCCTCTCTCTCTCTCTCTCTCTCTCTCACACACACACACACACAGGAGTTTTCCTACACTCTGATAGCACTCGCAAGCAATACTGATCTATATGTGGTTAGTTGTTGTTTTTTTTTAAATTGCTAATCAAATATTTATAATCGGGTTCAGCACAGGGTGCTTTAATGGTAATTCACATGTGTATACCATAACACTTTCAAAATATCGCAGAGCAATTAAAAACAAAGCTGAACATTGTACAAGCCACAAATCCCAAAATATTGATGTTATGTTATTCACCGGAACTTTCTACCCGTCTTTATTTCGCTTGTTCCAAGACACGCTTTATTGGAAATTCATTCAGAAATTCCCACTGAACTTACTTGAGCTCTTTTGCGTCACAAAAGCTACCAACAGCCAGACATCGTCAGAAACAAACAGAATGAAGAAAAATGGGGACGGTGTTGAGTAAATATGAAGTGTCCACTCAGCCTCAAAAGAGGAAATGGAAGAATGATCCAGGAAATATTGCTCCAAGATGCTCCAAGATATGTAAATATAATGGAATTGAATTGACAAACATGTAAATACTTTTATAAAAGATAGGGCCGTGAACTGAACCCTGAGGAACACCTTCAGTAACAGTAGCGGTTGCTAAGCGTTTAACTGTCTGAGGACTGTTTAATGGACTCTTGCTTGATAGCTTGCTTCCAAACGTTCTCCTTTCTACACTTCCGCAATAATGGACTTTGCGTGTTTGGATTTTCACTGCCCAATTATTGTTCAAATATTATATTATATTATATTATCTCTTCCATACTGTGACGTTTTGTATTTTGGCCAATGTTTTGCCAACATTGTGTGGTTTACTCAAACTCTTTTAATAACAGAGCAGCAGGTTTGAGGAACAGGTCAGGAGGAACCTGCTGCTCTGTTATTAAAAGAGTTTGAGCAAACCATGCAATGTTGGCAAAACAATTGCATGGTTTACTCGACCATGAACCAGGTTGCATGAACCAGCTATTTCAGAAAATCTGAATAAGTTTGATAATAAAACTGTGTATTACGATTCTAAAATGGTGGTTTAATCCACAAAATTCCCATACATTAATGCTGTCTTGTATTATGAGTAGGGTCCGGTCATGCAACATTCGAGTGAACATGAAGAAAATTTTCAAAGGGGAAGCACGCCTGTTAACATGCAACTGAAACAGGAAGTGATAATCCCCTGAATATTTGAACGACTTAACATTTCATTAATACACAGTGGCCTACTCGGCGTTTAATGAGCGCCTGTAGCCGAGCGGCAGGCAGAAGAGATGAGACTTGATATTCATCTCAGCTTGTTTTCTCATTAACCTTAAATTATGCAAGCTAATGCAGTTCAAACTGTACTTTGTGCTTAATGCTATCTACTTTTTTTTTTTTTTTTTTTTTTTTTTTTTTGTGTGGAAGGGAAGGTGTCTGTGGAGCCATTAGTTCTTCCCAGGAGGGTCATATCTGTTTTCCTTATACTCACTATGTATTCACTTTTAATGAGTGTACAGGCTCTTCCAGGCCAAGCTTCAGCGACACACACACACACACACACACACACACATTGTCTGAGTACATGCAGTGTGAAGATCTTAGACAATATTCACAGGTCAGCAACACATGCACAAGGTCATATGAACTGCAGACCTTGAATAAATCTCTCGCTCGCTCTCTCCATCAACACCGGAATGGAAACCCGACTCCAATTAGGCCCAACCCGACTTGGGCTATAACGCTAATAAATGCCCGAGGGTTCTCCTTTAATAAGCCAGTTTGTTTATCTCCTCTGTCGCTGTCCTGATCGGATCAATAAGGATTAGTATTTCACCCAGAATCGCATGTCTCGCGCTGTGTTTTACAAGGGCAAACATTTCTGAATGCAGTGCTCACTTCTACTCCATTCCTATTTTTCCGTCTTAGATGCACATGAATCTAGAGGATTGGCACAGCAAATATGAAAATACTGGCGACAGCTTGTAAACTGCTGATGTAACTGTTGCAGTGGGCGACACTTTTGACTTCGTTTTAACGATCTGTATTGCTTCAGCGACCGTCTGTCACCTTCATGAGCTTTTGTTTAATGGAATTTCCCCCAACTGTCACACAGTTGTCCAATCTGCTGAAAGCAATGAGTGAAAAACAAAATCATACAGCTGAGTGCAAATGTCTGCATATCCTACACTCTTTAGAAGCTTTGGTTTTACAGATGTTTCTTCATTAACATAACTCAAAAATAGTCACAACTAGTCTCACAAATATTTCATTTTCTTATAAGGAACATTCTGTTTTTCTCTCTTGGTTATTTTTCTTCCACTCTTTTCGAAAATGGCTTACTTTTTTGCAACAGTACATGTTTAATATTTTATTATATTCTGTTATTTAGAATTGCTATTTAGTCTTTTATGCAATATGCAAGTCAGTTAATTTTACAATGCCATTTTAGTGTCTTAATATAATCTGTCATTTTGTCATTTGCTTAAAATATAGAGTGCAATAATAATAATAATAATAATAATAATAATAATAATAATAATAATAACATCATCTGTCATGTCTTTGTGTCTGTGTTTCTTCATGATCAACGATCATCTTCGCTGTTGGTAATTTATTTCTAAACCTCATCTTTTTGTCTCGTTTTCCAGCACTGTGAAAGGTCAGTATTATGGTTTAGGTCTTGCAATTGTGTGTGTGTTTTTTTTTAAGGATTTCCATTGAACTCACTCCCAGCCAACTGTTTGAGCGTTTGAGAGTGTTTAAACTCGACAGTCCCTTAAATAAGACTTAACAAAGTAAACATGTTGACTGTCAGAGGCATCAAATGAACTAGAGCAAGTCAATGCAAGATCTTGAGCTATCTTATAAAGACCATTAGTTTGTAGGCAAACTGGAAAAAGGTAAAAACTGAAGAACTTTTCTTCCACACAGAAGCCAAGTGGGATGAAATGGTGTTTCATCAGAATACCAAACATATTAAATAGAAAATTTGCAGCCATTTTAAACCAAAAAATACAAACTTATGGTACTGTCATCCTTTTTTTTTTATGTGTGTAATTCTTGCTTAGATTGGGCAACCTGTGCTTAATTTATTTTTTAGTTTCTCCTCTAAATGCATTTTTGGAGAAGAAAGGATGATGGGCTAAATAATCCATTTTATTCAAGCTCATTACCCCTGTGACTTTATTTCACATCTCATTCACTGCTGATGATGTGTTCAACAAAACGGAGATCAAATCTAGTGGGGCGTGTCCCTCTCTGTAATCACCTGACACGACTGTCTCTGATCTACAGTCTGGGCTAGAAGGAAATCAGCCTCAGCCTCACTTTTCGCTTCTTCATGCTATCCTGTGCACTCGGTTAAAAAAAAACAAAACATAATAATCTACTTTTGTTAAAAGCAAATAATCTGATGTGGACGTCAAACATGAAACTACATACATATTGATGTCTTTTTATCTTTGAAAGCCTTTAGCCCTGCTAGCTCATTTATACCCACCACGCCTGTCTAGTCCTACAGCATTTGCCTTTTTTGTTCCTTCTCTCTTTCATCACTTCATCGCCCTGCCCTTCTGCTCCACACACAACGTGCCATCAAATATTAATGAAAGACAACTTCTGAACATGGTAATTAGACGCACTAATTCCGCAGCTCTCCCTCAGCACTCTTTAGCAATATGGTCGAGTGAAAACGATGCCAGCACGATGAGCTCTCCGAAGCGGCTTCTTTGCGGCACCTAAATGTTTTTTTGTATTTTCCCTCTCTCTATCTGCAGCATGTCTGTTTTTTTTTTTTAAAAAAAACCTAGTGCAAAAAAATCCGATGCGGAAACTACCCCGAAAAAATGACCTCTCTGTTAATTAAGCCTGGGAGATTCCTACTTCACTAAAAGACACACACACAGATACACACACAGATACACACACAGACACACACACAGATACACACACAGATACACACACAGATACACATCCTTCCCTCTGTGTCTTTCTTCTCACTCATTGTGGTATGTTGTATTAATTCCTCGCCAATTACTTAAACAAGTACGCCACATTAAGCGGCTAATTTAGTCACTAATTTAAGCGCTATCATCAAACCAGATGGAACCTTCAGGGTGCGAGTGGACGGGCGTCTCTCGCTAGGCAGGACGAGGGCTGCAACGAATTTTTGGGCTCCATGCTAACCTTCACTTAGCTAGCACACCTGAGGCCTGCAGCAAACGACCGTGTCATTAACAGCTCTCTGAACCCTCACAGCGTGCATATGTTCCCATAACCACCCATAAAAGAATGGAAAAAGATTCTCTTTCTTTCTTTTTTTTTTTTTTCCTCACTGGGAAGTTCCTGTGCATCTGTTGAGTGAATAGCGACATGGGGAGGCATTTTATCATTTGATTACTCCATTGGCTGAGCTTCTCAGCCGTTTGTTCGCTCCATTGCGGCATTTTCGAGCAGGCCGATGGAGTGTGAGATGGGAATGGATGTTCAGGGAGGGATCGAAAAACAGGAGGGTGGGAGCGAGGGAAAGAGGAGAGTGAGAGCCACCGTTGAAACATGTTGGCGGCTAGCGCGCTAATTAGGATGCATGAATTATTCAAATGAGTCAGGAGTAATTAACATTCTGTCAGCAACTGCCGAGATGGCGGCCTGTCGCAGGATGTAACGTCGGCACTGAGACAGGGCGGTTTCAGCAGAAGATGATGAGGACGAAGAACAGTTTCTGATTAAAACTCGGATCAATCAGCACATCCGTTCTGGAAAAGTTACACCGGAGCTTAATGAGCAGGAATTTAATGACGATTTTACATAAACAGTAAAGATAAGGGAGTATAAGCACTATGCTTGATTCACTTTTTGTAGATATAGTGTGTATTTCCTCTTTAAACTAACAGCAATCTTGGGCATACTCGATCATTTATTCATTTTGAGATAAGTAGATGGTTAAATTAAAATTAAAGATGAATAGTAGCTGAAACTGAGATGAACACAAAGAAGATCACACTAAAAACAAGATAAAAATTCATGTCGAGAACGTTTTTCAATTAATTTTCTTATACCAAAGTGCTTTTCAGCTCTTGATTCCGATTGGTGTTGATTTGTTTTCTATAAAATCTGCAGCCTTAACGGCACTTCTGGCTACAAAACAAATATTATTATTATTATTATTATTATTATTATTATTATTATAATTATTATTATTATTATTATTAGCAATGTGATTATTAGCATTTCTATAGTAACAACTCAAAAAGTGACTTGTATGGTCGATGCACCACATACAGTATATGGATTAAAATTGTGTGTAATTATTGATATGGTGAAGTTTTCTGTTAGGAGACGTTTATTTAACGTTAACGGAAGGAGTCTCCAGTGTCAGTGCTCTGTAACAGACAGACTCTAAGTTTTCCGACACGGGAAAGTCTTCAGGACTGAGGAGTTTATGCATTGAGGTTCTCTGTCACATGACATGCTGTGTTTTGTTTTTTTTTCGTTTTTTTTTTTGTCTTATTAATTTCAAGAATGAGGAAAAAAAGAGAGGCTGGTGAAGGAACGACTGTTTATAGCTGCCATTACATAAGTTATAACAGGAGCTGACTTATGTCATGGACATTCCACTACATTACGTGTAGCTATAAACAGCAAAAAAGGAGCTGCAGCAAAAAAGGCTGCCCACTGCTCTGGGTGTGTGTTCACGGTGTGTGTGTGTGTTCACGACTGTGTGTGTGTGTGTGCACTTGGATGGGTTAAATGCAGAGCACAAACCCCGAGCATGGGTCATCATACTTGGCCACAAGTCACTTCACTAAAAAAAAAATGATGAAGTTGCTTTAAATTAGTGTATTCAAATCCCACTGACTGTCTCCTTATTCATTTAATTTGGCGTATCTGTGTGAACGAGCGTGCGTCTGGCTAGCTTACATGTAAATGTGAATGTAGCAAGCGTAACTTTTAGCTCGATTTGATAGAGTAACTAAAAAACAAAATGAATAACGTTACAGTGGAGCAGCATCTGTGGAAAAAAACCCATCATACATGCAGCATCCTGTGCCCTGGTAGAATGTTCTAGATCCACTTCTCTTTACAGTTGTGTGGAAATACATGTGCAATGTTGAAAAACCACTGTAATACACACTGCATACACACACAGTGACATTCAGACCCTGGCAGTGTGTGTCTGACTCGCTGTTTCGTCAGCATGCTCGTCTCATGTTACGACTCAACCTTTAACTTCATCATAAACTCAGCGAAATGGTGCTTAACCTACTTTGAAACTTTTTTTTTTTTTGTCTTCTTCCTTTCATTTCTCCACCACTTTAATCTTTTTTTAAGCCCCATCTGACTCACAGTATTCTGATATAAAAATCGGCTCCCAGGGCTGAGCGGAGGCACTGTGGGAGGAAGACGTCCTTGGGAGCCACTGTCGGAGAACGATGGACGGGAAGCACCTGAGATGTGGCATTTACAGTGTGATCTTACAAAAAAACGAGTTCATTTAAGATTAATACCATGGCACTCAAGATGACTACACATACTCTCTCTTAGATTCTCTCTCTTTCTCTCACACACACACACACACACACACACACACACTCACACTCTGAGGAATTCAAGCACTCCATGTCAAAGAGAGGAGGCTGCAGGACCTCGGCTTTCATCCTTGACTTTGGTGTAGATTTAACCTTCGGGCAAAGTGTTTGTGGTTTTCATGCGGTGCTCTACATCTCTCGAGATCCGTCTGTAACACACACACTGATCTTCTGTCATGCACATGTGTTCTCTCTACTAAACATAGCTGTGTGTGTGTGTGTGTGTGTTTGTGGCAACATCAGAGTTACTCTGCTCTTTTCTCAAATACTCATTTGAGCAAAAGGTGTTGCAACGTTATCGTTTCTATAGTAACAACCTACAAACAGGCTTGTACAATGGACAGATTCAACGATGTGTAATTGTTATGGTTTTCAGTAAGGAGAACGTTTAGGTAACAGATGTTTAGGTGACGTTTGTGGAAGGAGTCTCCGGTGTCAGCGCTTTGTAACAGCGCTTTGTAACAGCGCTTTAAGTTTTCAGACATTCCGAATGTCTTCAGGCTGAAGGAGTTTGTCTTATTTTTTGTTTTATTAATTAAAAACGAAAAAAAAGAAAACCTGGTGAGAGAATGACTGTTTATAGCTGCTGTAAAGTAAGTGACAACAGGAACTAACTCCACAAAATTAAATGTAACTATAAATAGATAAAAAGTAAAAAAAAAAAAAAAAAAGGAAAAAAAGAAATCATTGATAAATTGCTGTGGTGTGAAATGAATGCTTTGGGACGTGCTGTCGTAGGAAAATAATGCACTTTTCTATAACAGACATGCCACAGGTGTTTTATTCCTTACTTATTTCTCATTCTACTTCCTGTGTTTCAGTTCTTTATGCGAAAGTGAAGTCTGCTCTTTAGAAAAGATTAAATACAGGTCTTCATTGTGCAGTTTCCAGTCGGCACACACAAACTGAATGCCGCGTGTGCTCTTATTGTCACACCTTTCGAGTTTGAGGTGCTTTGCCAGTTATGCCAGTCGCTGCCTTCCTCATTACAAACAGTAAAAAAAAAAAAAAAAAAGAGAGAGCAGTGAAAGGAATTACATTGTCAGTGTGTGCTTACGTTGGGGCAAAACACAGCCTCATTCAACCTGCATCCCAGACGCTCAGGGTCATTTCACTCACCATCAACCTGTCATGTCTGATGAGGGTTCAGCAGCTGCATCTCTCTCTCTCTCTCTCTCTCTCTCTCTCTCTCAGACACACACACACGCACACACACACGCACACACACACACGACTAGCGGGTGATTGATGAGAGGCTCATCCTTGCGTATTCCTCTGTTTCGTTCTCATTCCCGCACCCTGACAGCTCCATCACCCCGCAGACATTCAGGATCATTTGAACGGCTTCCTCATTTGCTGGGAGGAAGACATCCGCAGCGCCATCGCCCACCACCATCACGGAGAAGCGGAGCAGAGAACGACATCCCAAAAACCTTGACTGTGAAAATGTCACCGTTCATTAGGAACCTTATGAAACAAAATGCTTGTAAAAAATGTAATGCAAAAGCAAGGCACCTACTATTGACATTCCGTTTCTAAATATTCAGTTTGACTGTTCGTGTGAGACTCGGCACTCGTAACTTCTAATGTGAGGAATAATCTTTATTGTACTATCGCCTATAACAGGTTTAAAGGAGCCATTTGTGATTTTTTTGAGCCCTCTGTCTGTTGCCGGGGAGATGAAAACATTGACAAATCCAACTCCACGTACCCTGTGGAAATTGCATATGTGTTTGCAAGTTACCATGGCAACGTCTCTTCAGACTTTCACAAATGAAAGGAACAGATTAATCATTTTGAGAAGTCGTTTCTATAGTAACGCGTGTTTGGTTTAATGCTCAGTTATTTTGATGCAGGTCAAAGTGTGATTAGTGAGTTAGCTAATGCAGTATGTGTTTATGCCACAGAATGAAACTACTGTAGCAGAGTGATGTTCAAACCCGTGTAGGAAATCACTTCTATCACCAATTCTCTTTCCTATAATAGTGTTCTATGAAGTGCCCCATCCAAGCACATATTAGTCTTTATCTGTCCTCTTAGTGGACGAAGCCTATTTTGTTATTTTGTTAATCACTTAACATAGTCTTTAGCATGTCTATCACTAGCAATATCAGACACATATTTCTGACAGGAAA
This sequence comes from Pangasius sanitwongsei, assembly GCA_037576675.1. NCBI lineage: Eukaryota > Metazoa > Chordata > Actinopteri > Siluriformes > Pangasiidae > Pangasius > Pangasius sanitwongsei. The sequence continues at coordinate 2,915,807 of CM075022.1, forward strand.
TGTTGATCGTTTAGGCGTAAATTACAGCTGGGAAACCTGAAACCCAGGTTGACCCAGGTTGAATTGCATGTGATGAGAAAAAGTCCATCAGTGGCTCCATGAGGCACTTGATCTCCCAGTTAATGTGTTTGGCTGCAATTAGCAGCATTAGCGTCTTCTGAAATCACCCCCTAACCACTTTAAGACATAATTACCATCCCTCTCACACTAGAGGCTGAAAGAAAAGAATAATAGTCTCGCAGTTTGCAAGTGTATTGTCAGTGAACAGCCTCATTATGGTCGTTGCTTATGGGCCCATTGCCCCATGGTGAGCATTTTAAACTGAGGAAATCTAACACTCTCGCACTTCCTTCTGGCGTCCATTTTTCACCAGATCTTCACAGGAAGGTTGGACCTCAAGCAGAATCTCTCTAATTATCTCATGTCCCCTTTTCTTCCGCACGGAGTTCCAAAATACGCAGCACCACCACGGGCACTCTGTTCCTGATCTCCCCACGGCAGACGCAGCATATGCCAGTCAATATAGCAGCACGATTCCTTCTCATCAGAGCCAGGCGCTGGCTAATTACCCAAACCAACTGGAACCGGCACGCGGAATGAGCTTTAATTAAGAAACGAGAAATTTCCAACCTCATCAGGTTTTGTTCGCTCTCTCGATCCCTCCGTCTGCCTGATAGACTTGGAGCACTGCAGGCCCATTATTCCCTGGGAAGACTTGAGATTTTTCTGGATAATTTTCGATCAGATGGATGAAAGCATGGACAAAATGTCTATGGCAGAAGCTGGGGAGCAGGTGATGGCATTGTTTGTGGCCTTGTTGTTGGAAAAAGTTGAGTTTTTTTTGTCTGGCCTCATTTGTTCTGATAGCAGCTGTTGTACTTTACTAATGAACTTGATATTAGCTTGAAGCAGTTGTCCAGGATGGCTAACAGAACAAGAGTGGAAGTGAAGGCATTTACACACACACACACACACACATACTTTGTAAATATAATTAGTCAGCGGGCACGAGCCTGTCCCGGACACGCCTGAAAGCGTTGGAGGTGAGAGCATCATGGCAAAGGCTATTTAAAACATGGAGGGTTTTATTACAATCGCTGCATTTACACTCAGAAACAAGGTTTTAAACAGAGCTGTCCCTTGTCAGTGGGGTGGTACCCCTAAAGTTACCCCCTAAAACCTAAAGTACCCCTAAAACCTAAAGTTTCAGCTTTCACAAGGCACTGACACTGGAGACTCCTTCCACAAATGTTAAATAAACATCTCCTGACAGAAAACTTCACCATATGGATGATTACACATGATTTATGTGGCGCGTCCGCCGTAAACTTCTCTGTATAAGAAACCGTAAGTTAATAATGTTATGCATTAACATTATAAACCCGTGACTTGCATTGGAGCTGGAGCTACTGTTGCAGAATATGAATCTGACCAATCCGATTTGAGAATTCCGCAAGACACAACTCAGTGTATCTTATATGACCACATGATATGATAACTGCTACTCTGAAGAGGCCACTGAAACCATGTGTCCGTCTGACAGGAAGTTATTTTATTTGCACCCCCGTGAGCATTGTCAGTTTGTTTGTCCAACCTCTAGGTGTGTAACCATGCCAGCTGTGTGTACATGTGTGTGTGTGTGTGCACATACCTTCCATCTCTCTCTCTCTCTCTCTCTCTCTCTCCCCTCATCATCCACTTGCACCATATGGCGCTGGTGAAGCCACGTCCCGGCTGAGATTTTTTCTCCGGAAGGCCGGACGGATCGCGGGCCATCAGGAGTCAGCGCTCTGCTCTCCACTGACCCCTGCTTTGATTTCCAATATGTCCTACCACGCGGACAGATGGTGGCGGAGTAAACGTTTCCTCAGCCGGGCACAGCGGGCACGCAGGGTCCAGCTCGGGCACAAATTGGAGGATAATCTAATAGAATATTTGATACGCCTCTGTTGGGGAGGAACAGGGAAGAGTGCCATGGTTAATGTTGCTGTGTTTGACCGGCAGTCCCTCTTCTCCTTCAAATTCACTCTCTCTCTCTCTCTCTCTCTCACTCACTCTCACACACACACACACACACACACACACACACACACTTTCCTCCACTGCTACTTTTAGTCCAATACTCAACCTAGTCCTCTACTTGATGTCTCAATTAGTGTGTATATTAGTTCTGTACTCGATGTTTGTCGCAATCTATCTCTCTTTTAATCTCACACTTCATCTGTGTCTCCTCTTAAGTCCTTTAGTTGATCTGTCTCTTTTAGCCTCATCCTCGGTCTGTCGTGTTTAAACACCTACATGATGTGTGTCTCTTTGTTTGCTCGGTGTCTCTTTTTCGTCCTGTACTCAATCCCTCTGTTTTAGTCCCATACTTCATCTGCATCTTGATTGTGTCTGCTTTTGGCCAGCATTTCTCAAAACAGGGTGTGAACACACAACCTGAGGGTCCTGGGTTTGATCCTGAGCTCAGGATACTGTGTGTGCAGAGTTTCACATGTTCTCCCCGTGTCAGTGTGGGTTTCCTCTGGGTTCCCCAGGTTCCTCCTACCTGCCGAAAAACGTTCCAGTAAGTGGATTGTTGATTCTAAATGTCTCCTGTGTCTGGATGTGTATGTGAATGTGTGTGGACATGATCCTGTTTGACGGACTGGCGTCTCACCTATGGCGTATTCCCACTATTTTCCGAGAGAGGTTCCCTGACCAGGATGAATATGATGAATGAGAATAGTACATTTTTAACTTCATGTAGATAATTATATCAGAGGTTCTCAAAGTCTGTGTATTTATTTACAGTGGTGGAAATTACAACCCGCCTTTATCAAAGTTTATTATTTATTATTGCGGTCTTACAGTCATTACTCTATTTGACTAGATACTAATCCAAACCTCACTAACTCAAAAGTAAAAAAAAATAAAAAAAAATCAACTTGGACCCTAATGTGCTCTGTCACTGGAATGTTCAGGAAGAAATCATAATTCCTGACCATTAAAATCAGATTTATAATCGAATGCATTTTGTTCCAGAAGTATAGAGTGAATGATGAAAGCAAAATGGACAGCTGGCTTCATTAAAAAAAAGGACTTTCTGCAAAAGACAAAAAGACTCACCATTAATAAATAATCTATTTATCTAATCATTTAATCTAGTTGATATATTGTCTGTCTATATTATATTTTGCAACATATTCGTAATCATTCCATGAAATTATATATATATTTATTCATCTAATGCTTCTCTTTACCAGATTGTTTTTAAACAAGTATAAGATTATTAATCCTATTTCAAGATTTTTTTTTTTCATTTCAAACTTAAAGTTGTCGTTTTCTATTGGCAGATTATTTTTCTTATTTCAAGCATTTATTTTTAGAAATGATCTGCCAATAGAATAAGAAATTTTTAAGCTCGAAATGAGTAAATATGTCTAGAAATTGACTTAATGGTCTTATATCTGTTATATAATGTAATATAAAATCTTCTAATGAGAAACATTGGATATCTTCTCCTTTATTAAAATATATCATCATCGTGTTTATAAAAATCATTTATATAAAAAAAAAAATTACTTCACTTTCTGTCTCTTTTATTACAAAATCTTTTTTGCTCTTTTTTGCCTCTTTTGGTCCTAATGTCGATCTGTGTTCGAATCGCATACTCTCTCTTTCATTCTGATAAACACACCTCTTTTTCTCTCTTTCGGTTCGATACATTCTTTCTCCCCGCACACACACACACACACCTCACTTTGTCTTTTTTTCTTAGTCGCATATATTCTCTGTCTTTCTTGGATACACACACTCCCTCTGTCTTGCTCTGATTTGATAACCGCATCAGATCGGCTCTGGCTTTTGCTCAGTAAATGGGCTATGCTCCACTGCTGTGTGTGTGTGTGTGTGTGTGTGTGTGTGTGTGTGTGTGTGTGTGTGTGCGCGTGCGTGTGTGCGCGTGTGCGCGTGTACATCTATCTCTGTGATAATCTGTGTATTTTTGTGTCATCCTCAAGCAAACATTGCATGATGAAGAAAATAACAAAATCTCCTGTGTGTGTGTGTGTGTGTGTGTGTGTGTTGGGGGGGTGTTATATTCTCATGGCGAACAGGAAGTGAGGTCACGCACATATCTGAGGCTCCAGGTATGTCTCTGTGGTATGTGTGTGTCAGAGCAAATGGTGACAGGAGGACAGTAAGGTGGATGGTGAGAGTGTAATGTAGCACACACACACACACACACACGTGTAAATTCCCACTGTGGCACTAGTGTGTCTTCATGAATTATGCAGCTTGAGTAAATGTACATGCTCCTGGGTAGCGGAGGAGACGACTTTCTGCCCCACAGGCACATGAACACACGGCCGAGTGTCCACTCTCTACCGACCTTCTCTAACCTCACACACACACACACACACACACACACACTCTCGCTCTCTCTCTCTCTCTCTTTCTCAGCAGGGTTTGGGTTTTTTCATTGCACTCTGACATCACAGCAGTGTCCTTGGTTTTGTGTGTGTGTGTGTGTGAGAGAGAGATCTTCAAGCCGTAGAGGACACACTAACATGATTTATTTTCACATATGATTTTTTTTTTCAGCTCAGTTCATTTATTTTCATGTTTTTTTTTTTATTTTTACATGTGATTTTTTACACATCATTTATTTATATTCACGATTGTTTACGTTATTTTTTACAAAAATTGTTCACAACTTTTTTTTTACATCAGTTTTTTATTTTCACACACTTTTCCACACGCAGGTCATAAATTTACACAAATTTATTGTCACGTGATTTTTTTAGATGCAATTTATTTCCTCAGAGAGTATTTTTTACACAATTATTATTTTTAACATGTCTTTTTTAACACAATTCATTTTCATGTAATTTTTTTTACACAACTCAATTATTTTCAACTGTTTTTTTCATACATGTTCATTTTTACATGTGACTAAAATAAATGAATAATTTAAAAAATAATTTCATTTATTTTAATGTGGTTTATTTACACGTTTCATTTATTTGCACATGTGATTTTTGCACAGTTTATTTTCCTGTGTGGTGTTTTACATACGATTCCATTATTATTGCTAATGTGACTTTTCCCCTCACTATTTGCTTTATGTGATTTTATGTGATTTTTTTCACATGTGATTATTATTGACATGTGATTATTTTATTTGTCAAGTGGTTTTATTTATCCCATATTACTCATGCAGTGTCACTTGTTTACTGTTCACAGGTGCGAATTCAGCATGTTGAAAAGTATCTTTTACATATTTTACATGTGAAATGCATTTTGTTTAATGGAAGCTGACTCCACTGTGTGGAGAATTACTTACTCTGAGCTGTGTAAGCCCGGATAACGGCACTACCTAACAGTTACCTTACTCTATTTAACCTCTAACTCATTCCCTCCACCTATTACAGGTAGACACCAGACAGCCAAATAAATCTACATCATGGATAATTCTATTAATACTTTAGAACTTTATGTTCAAGGGAGACTTTTTCCTCATTAGGTATGCATTATTATGTGCATTTTTATGTTATAGAATTTGAATGTTAATCCTTGGTTTTCCCAATTTTATTTTTCCCGAGATCCGTGAACTCTGGGAATTATATTCAGAAAGATGCATCTAATTTGATCACATGATTTAGAAGCCACTAATGATTGGTCCAGTTACATTGTGTTGCTTAATTGTAGACTTAGTTATTCACCAACCTAGTTGGCAAACGTATCAGAATGAATTTGGATTATAAACATAAACGTGAAAGAACTGGACAGGGAAAAGCTCGCAGGACCTCTGGCTGGTAAGTAGAAAAAACTCATGTTTGACACCTTTAATTCACCTGATAATTAATTAGCTGACAGCTCTAATTTCCGACTTATTGATCTATTTTGTTGAATTAAACGCCGCAGTTTGCTGAAAGGAAAGCAGTTGAGTGAGTAACCTGACTGGCTTGGTTGTTATTTGCTCATGGCCACCGTCCCAGTACTTGTGCTGTGATTTTAAACGCTTTCAACCGAAATAGTGCTAATGCCATTATTTTTGTGTTAGTCTGAATGACTTGTTGCTTAGTAGCCATGCTCGTTTTTCTGCTTTCCTCTGCTAGCGCTGGATCTTAAGCATGTGCAAACAGCAATACTGGCTGTAACAGGGCTACCAGTTTACTGACAGTTTAAAAAAATACTAAAGCTCTGGTAATATACATGTGCAACTACTTGATTAAAATGTAATGCTTACACATGCTTACGCACACAGGAACATTGTGCCCGACTTCCATCACTGCTACGAGTCTAGCGTCATGCAAACTGCATGTCGAAGTCATAACACACTTGCATATTGAATGGTTCAGACTTGTTTACGTGGTTTCTGACACACCATTAAAGTTGATATTAATGAAAGTACCTTGAAAGCTTGTGCGTGTGGTGTGTAGCATTTCTTGAAGGGTCCTTAGATAAATGAGCCAATTTTCTCTGCAAACCTTCACTACTTTACTAGATTAGACTATTTATTCAAGCACTCAAGCACAATTAAAGGAGCAGTTTGTACATTTTAGAGCCGTGTGCAATTCCAGGGAAATTCATCAGGGGGAGCTGTGAAAACAAACAGAAACCTGGTTATTTCTAGTTATTTCAGTTTATCGCTGGTTTGTTTCTAAAGAAAATTTAGATTTTATAATTATTATACCTATCAAAACACTTTAAACATAACTAACTGTATCTCTAAGCAAGTAATATGACTCAGGTATTACTGTGAAAAAAAGATCAGCATTGTAGTTAGACAGAATTTGAAAAAAAAAAATGACAGCATTGAAAAAACACTACAGGTCACGGTATTGTAGATTTTTCTTTGTTTTTTTCTTTTGTTTGTTTGTTTTTTAGATAATAATGTACATATGGATGTTCGGTGAAGAAACCTAGAGTATACAGTAAAGAAAAAAGACTTCAATACGTGAATGTCTGTGCTAGTCTATGGCCGACACTTCCTTCCTTTTGTAACTGTAACTGTAGCATGTAAGTGGTACAGAAACATTAAACCTGTATAGTTTTCTTTATTTAGTCTAGTGTTTCAGGCTCTCGAGTGGACCTGTGACAGGAAAAAGGGCTTTTAAATGCAAAATGCCTGAAGTGAAATGGAAGAAAAGTGTATTTTTGAATGCTCTACTCCATGTTGGCTGTGTGTGAGAGAGACATTTGTGTTTGGAGTTTGGACGTTTTGGGTGGACGTTGCATGGTTGCACACATATGAGTGTGTGTGTAGTTACAATACGTGACACAGATAGAAATCTTGTATGGAGATATCCGGAACATTCTCATAAATAGGACAGCATCTCCGGTCAGTCGCCAGGCTCGAGGCAGACCTCTCCGTACGTCCTGATGTGCACTGCGGATTGGGACGCTGTCCTACTTGGACTAATGGTCTAAAAAGAATCTGCTTCAGTATGACAATGTTACAGTGCTCTTAAACTCAGACTGTCCATCATCTCTTAATAATTTATATTATTTAATGCCTAGCTAGTCCATTTTCTTTTACACATCACTTTCAGTCTAAACATCAGATCTTGGTGTGCATAATGTCATATCATGCACCAATTATTATATACTATTTAAGTATTTTAACTAATTTATGACTAACATTTATTTCTTTCTGAATGCCTCTAATGTGATTATGGGATGACAATTACTCTACAGATGCCAAGCGCCTTAATTAACCACATTTCTTATGTTTCTGTGTTAATTACAAACTTTTAGCAGTCCATCCATGTCATCCGTTTCTTCATTCAATTCCAAACAAAATGAGAGATATTTCATTTTGATTTCGAAAATAATCTACATAGCAAAGGATTTGTTTCTGTTTTAGCGCAGGGAGTAAATTGTCCAAATCCAGGCCAAGCCAAGTAATTCTCACAATTTTCTCCTCTAAATGTTGACAATTATAATAATCAGAGACAAAAAGCTGCCCATTTTATTTAACCTGCAGATTAATGTCAACATGATGGTCTGCTTAAGTGCAGGCTGACAACATGCATGTAGGCTGACGCACATACACACACACACACATACACGCATGAAGGAGGATACACACTGAGCTGTAGCTGAACAAAAGGGATTATTCACGCTTTCTCTGTCACCCTCCGCTAGCGACAGTGGAAATCCTTAGAGCAACTTTGGAGCAAATTTATTAATATGATTTACATAAAAGCGAGCGACGCTGCAGCTCTAAAATAAGGGGCCATGGCAGAGCCCATGTGTTACACCCGGCAGGCCTGAGGCAGTGAGAATCTCCGGGGAGAGCTGGCCTCAAAATGACACAAAGTGAGAAAAGAGCCCAGATATGGCCAAAAACGTTCATGCTTCCCCTCGGTGCAAGAGAGAGAGAGACAGAGAGAGAGAGAGAGTGAGTGCGAGATGATAAATAGGCCCTGTTGGAATGATGGTCAGGGGACACTTTTCTGCTTTTGTGCAATCACTTTACTTTGTGACCTAAAGAAGGAGAAGAAACAAACACTTGAGTATGATATAAACACAGGAGCTGCTCTAGTATTGTAGTGTAGTACTATACATTTATTTGAATTCCTGATTGGTCAGAAGGTGTAGTTCCGTCTGCAAGCCAAATCACAGGTTCATATTAGGGTTGTAACGATACACCATGACACAAAGCATCGCGATGAAAAAATGTGAAGATGTGCATCGTGGAAATGTGCGATATCCGCATTCTGTTAATTATCCATGTTATGTAGTCGCACTGTTTGAACGCCAGAGGTCCCAATCTGTGCATCCCATTGGGTTAAAATATATAGAGAGCACGCTGGGCACATCACTGCATTCTTTTGTGGAGAGCCAGTGAGATTCCTGTCTCAGTAATGAAAGCATCTGCACTTGTGAAGTGACTGATAGCTCAATATCTCCTGACTGCAACGACCAGCACACATTATACATTACAAGGTACATGCCCGTGTTATAATGTTAAAAAGAGCTCTTTACTAGCTGTCAGTCAGCACCATCCTCACTCCTCTGTGATCTACTGTGCCCAAGAAAGAGGCTGCGGAAAACAGGCATTTTAGCCGAATTTGGAGCTCTACTTCTGCTACTGTGCTCATTATGTTTCAGTCAATCATTTTCAGTGTCCGCGGGTCAGACACTTGGTTTATTCAATCAAAAGTGTGGGGGAGAACAGGTACACTGTTAGGATTTGAAATCACAAGCTTTTGGTTACTAGTGCAGAATCACTGCAGCTAACAATTCAGCCTTCTTTCTTTTCCTAAGTGGACATGAGGTTTAAGAGGTTCAATAAAACACCTCTCCTTTCTTCTCTCTTCATTCTTGACATCAAACTGCAAATGCATGGAAGAGGAATCCAGTCCCAATGCATTCATGTAATTAATGAACGCAAGTACATGCAGTCTCCCATCTCCAGGACATTTTATATATATATATATATATATATATATATATATATATATATATATATATATATATATATATAGAAA
>CM075022.1:2925388-2945377 GCA_037576675.1 Pangasius sanitwongsei
ATATATATATATATATATATATATATATATATATATATATATATATATATATATATATATATACACATACACACACAAAGCAGTATTCATTCCCGCCTCAGGATCTGATATTTAATATGCACGCTGCATTTAATATGCACTGCGCACGGCTTTGTTTTCAGGGCCCGGCCATCGTGTCAGCACTAATCAAGCCTTAATGCCCACAACAACGCGCGCGCCGATCAATGGAGGGGAAAAAATAATCATGTTCTCTTGCAGAATTTTAATTTACACTCCTTCTAGTCGCGGCTCTTTGTGCGCCTGTCAAACTGTGAAGAGGACGGTCTAAATTCTGTTAGAACGTTTAAAACATTAGGGGACACTTAAAATGGGAAACAAGGCCTGAATCCCAAATGGCTCCGATACGCTCTATCTAAATGCACTAAATACACTCTTAGGGGGAAAAAAAGTGGTTCTTCAAGGGTTCTGTAAGAGTTCTAACTGGGTTCCAGTTTCTGACCGAGAAATACTTGTTTTAGATTCCTACACAGAGTCTTAAAGGGTTCACCAAGAAGGACAACCGATGGACCTATAAGTGCGTAGGATATGAAATAGCTGTTCATACACCTTATATAGTGACTATCCAAAGGATTTAGCCAATATTTCGAGTTAGTTTATTTTCTCATTGGTGCAAATATTTGTTTTTGATAGTATGAGTTTTAGGAAGATTTCTCTTTAAATTCATTTTAATATCACTCTCTCAGGAATTCTCTCTTGATGTCAGGTACACTGTGAGATAATCGCAGTCTTACAGGTTTGTTCCATGTTACACTGTAGGATATGTGAGGAATGAAACACTTCGGAGGGTGCTGTTATAGGAAAAATAATTAACAACTCAGTGGTGAGATGAAGCGGTGTTACTGTGACCACCCTGAAGTTGATTATTTTCTTATAGCAGCATGTCCCATGGTGTTTTATTCTTCCTACACCACAGTTTCCCAACAATTACAATTTATTTGTTATGACAATGTGTTATTTGTCATCATTTTTATCTTTTTATAGTTACGCTCGTGGAATGGTTGTGCAAAGTTGGTTCATGTTATCACTTACATGATGACAGTTATAAACAGCCGTTCCTTCACCAGCCTGTCTTTTTTTCAGGCTTTGCTGTGGCGGAAAAGTTACAGCTTTACCTCTGACTGTTACGCAGCTCTGCCACTGGAGACTCCTTCCACAAATGTTTTAAACATCTCCTCACAATAGCTTTTCCCATATCAACAATTGGATACATTTTTAACGCCATTTACCTACAGTCTCCACCATACAAGTCCCTGTGGATTAACTAATGCTATAAAATGTATTCAAATAAGCGCATTATAAACCTTAGAAACCTTTAGAGTTACTATTATAGAAAATTAATCAACACTTTCTGACCAGTCAGAATCATGAGCTCAGCAGCACTGTGGTATAAGGAAAAAAAAAAATACTGTGATATTAAAAATCTGTGTCTTTATCATAACATTAACACTGGTTACACAAGTAATCTTGAACATATTGTGTGGGTTCTAGACACAGATATCTTACCTCTAGAACCCCAAAGTACTCACAGTTCATGTATTTAATGACCAGGGAGATAATCTTGCAGTTATTCTGTCTTTTTAATGCCCACCAGGACACACAACAAATACAACAAGTGATAGACTGACTGAATCACTAAGTGTCTTGAAGAATGAAGAATCAGAATCTGCCTGAGCTGATAAAGATTCAGAGAGAGAGAGAGAGAGAGAGAGAGAGAGAGAGAGACACGCAGCATCAGTCGCGCAGCTCCTCTAGTCTAATACCAGGCTTATTCATGCTTTGTCTCTGTGTCTGCCTCTGTGTCTCCATGTCAGTGGAAAGAAAAGCTTGTGTTGTTCATCACTCCTGCATGGTGCGGCACCCAGGGGTCAGGGTCATGCGTTTGGTCTTGCATATAAAACACGAGGCTCTGTACAGTGGAGCAATACTGAACTCTAGTGTCCAAATAAATCAGCTCGGAAATATTTCCCACAGAATTCCGAGGCTCTCGGCGAGATTTTAAACACAGCTTATCAGTTTGACACTCAGGCAATAAACCAGAGCTGTGATATTCAAATAATGATCACATTTCAATACAGATAAAAGTGTCTTAAAGACAATCACAGGTGCAGGTGTTATAGTATATAAGAAATAATAGTATATAGTATAGTATATAGGAAATAATAGTTATGTCATTACCATCAATGTTGCGTTGCACCGCGTTAGCTCCATGCTATACGTTTTCAGATACGACACGACTGCTGCATTTTTGGTTTAATTGCGGTTTTTAAACAGGAAAAAATCTGGAAAAATGGATTCCTATACTTTCAGTAAGTCCTTTATTCCTAATGCATTTAAATTTGTTATATAGCCTGAATAATACCTTGTAGTGCAACAATAATACCTTGTACATTCTGCACTAAGCCTGTATAAATGCTCATAAGTGCTTATAGTTACATGCGTAACACATTATAAAGCATAAACTTATGTCTTCCTAATGTCAGGTTACATAGCATGATATAATATCTGTTATAGCCTGTGTTATGGTGCATTACAACATTAGTGCCTACATTGTGCTTATGAAGAGATATTATAATGTCTTATGTAACCTGATAGTATGAATTCATAGTTTAGTTATTATACTGTAATTTGTAACCTGACATTATGACGTCATAGCTCAGATATTATGAGTTATGTAGCCTGACATTAAGAAGTTATATGCTTCAATATTATTATGCATTATGTGGCCTGACATTGTGCAGTCATAGCTCAGGTATTGTAACATGTTATGCAGCCTGACATTATGATGTCATCGTGCAGATTTTATAATGCATTGTGAAGCCTTGCAGTATGATGTCATAGCTCAGCTACTATAATGTGTCATGTAGCCTGACATTATGAAGTCTAACATCTTATAAAGTGCTATGTGCATACTTATAGCAACTTCTGAGCATAAATACAGGCTAATGTATGGCATTATAAGTTATTAAGTACACTACATAGCACATTATAAATGTTTAATGCATTGTGAATACAGGAAGCATAGAAAGTACTACTGCAAGTAATTTTATCCCAACTGAAAGCTCAGAGATGAAGCCAGTCACAAGAATTAAAAAATAATTTGAAGGGTTTTTTTTTTTCCCACATATTTGCAGATGGCACATATTTGCCTTCTTCTGATGATTATATTTGAAACTTGCATCAGTTTTTTTTTTTTTTTAAATTACATCAACATGCACACGCGCCTGAGGAAATGTATATTAAACAATAATATCATATGTTTCACCTCACCCATTCCCCTCAAGGAAAAGTCTGTTTCACAGGAAATATGTCATGTCATGCTAGAAAAATGCATTATGGTTTCCGTTTCGTTGTCTTTAACACGGTTGACCCTGATTAAAAAGCAGGCAGAGCGGTTTAATACAGTTGGAAACGGGATCAAAGCCGAGTTCACTTCATGCTCCTGTTACTTATTCACTCTCTTTTAAGCTTTTGAACTGCAGTCACAAAGCCCCATGAGGCGTTTATCAAAGTGCTCGGCTAATGTGTGGGATTCGCTTAGGAGGTGAAATTACACGCATTTTATTTGGTTGTAATATCCAGTAATAATCAGGCCAAAATATGTGTAATCACCACTTCTCCAGGAGTAGTAGTAGTAATAATAATAATAATAATAAGTATTATTATTATCATACATCTCTCTCTCTCTCTGAGATACTTTCCTATGACATATTGAGGTATTAAAAAAGCCGTTCCTGAGGGAAGGCCACCACACACTAATTACACACTTCCACTGCGACCTTATTGCGGCAGGCAGTTACCATAGCACGCTAATACATCTTCTGGGCCCCGTGTCAAACCAGATTTCCCTTCTCCAATTTGCAGGGAGGAAGAAGAGGAGGGGGAAGAGAAGTGGGGAAAAAGTTGCAAGGTCATTACCGCACAAGGCCCAATTACACTAAATAATCTCCGCTGTAAAAATGAGCTCTATCGAGCGTCGGTGCAGAGACACAGGATACCTACAGTTCAGGGACTGTGCGTGTGTGTGTCTGTGTGTGTGTGTGTGTGAGAGAGAGAGAGAGAGGAAGGGAGGTGTTGCGTCCCAGGCGTGTGGTCAGAATAAAGCCGGAGACGGTGGTGAGGTGTTCAGGGAGCTGCTGTCACACAGAGAACAGAGGAAACAGGAGACAGCGTTTGATTTGTGACACAGAGAACAACAGCACATGCAAGTGCTCGTGCAAAAACGATCGTGTAATGATGAACTAACGCAGAATATTATGTTACACCGAGCAGGAACATTTATCCAAAGTGACTTCTAAGTACACAGAATCATGCTTAAGGATCTCTGAAATTCCCAGAACCTTAACAGCTAACATAAAACTATTAAAACTCGTCCTGGTGTTATACCATACGCTGTTTTTTAATCTGGGCTCAAATTCCAACAAAGTCCAACTTTAAGTTAGTGGATGTTTTGTATCAATAATTTTTGAAGCTTAAATGAGTAATACATTAATCTAAGTTCCACACTAATCTAATGCAATCTAATCTAATTCAAATCACAGGCTTTGTCGTGTACCGCGTTCACGATACGCCGAGTGAAACCTGCACATGAAGTCTGTTTGCTCCGTAATTATATCGCTTGTGGAAGTTCGTCGAACGTCAAGTGTTACGTTTGAGAGCTTAGGACTAATAATAAACAGATTGTTTTTGTTTAACAAAGAAAAATGTATAATTGTTGAAATGGTGAAGGAGATTTATTTGAGATTTATGGAAGGAGATTTATTTATCGCCGGTGTTAGCGCTTTGTAACAGTAGATACTTTTTTCCGCTATGGGAAAGTCTTCAGGACAGACAACGGTAACATGACAAGCTGCGTTGTTTCATTAAAAAGAGAGAGAGAAAAAGAAAGGTTTTAACTGTTTTAACGGAAGTAAAAGCAGGATCTAGACTTGTTTTGTGGACATTACACAGGATCTGTGGTGTAAAGGTAACTATAAACGGATAAAAAGTAGGAAGTGTGATTTCTTGGGAAGCCGAAATCGTAGCTGTTGCCAAATTGCTGTGGTGTAAGAGGAAAATAATCAACTTTGCGAAACTAAAGAAACAAATGTTAAAGAATAAACACTTTTTGTCCCGACTACAATTCGAACACAGTACGAGAGGGAAAAAAAGAGTGAAAGTGTGAAGATGAAGATGTGTAAGGATGAGGTAGAGATGCTGCTGATGGAGACCAGGCATCTGGGAAGTTTAACACCTGCCACAGAGGCAGTGACACACACACACACACACACACACACACACCCCTTAGCCATATGTAGCCCATTAGAATAAACTGGCCACAAAAACCTGCAGACTCCACTGAACATCTGTTTACACACCATTAATTATGACAGCGAAAGAGAGAGAGAGGGAGAGAGAGAGAGTGTGTGTGTGTGTGTGTGTGTGTGCGCACGTGTACGACACCAAGTTGAAAAGGTTTAAGAGGCTTTTTGGAGTTTTGTGTTGTAGTGTGAGGTCCTTATGATTAATCACAGGTCTAAAACTGTTACCCTGAGAGAAGAAAATAAAAACAGATAAAGCAAACGAGAAACTGATTAACAACGTGAATGAAGAATAAAGTTTTGAAAAGATCTGGGAACATTCAATCTAATCTAAGCACAGAGCCATGCAGACTTGTAAGTGAGAGAGTAAGTGTTGCTGAGCAGTATCCAATCTCATAATAGAGCAGAATGTCTAGAGCTGAGCAAAATCCAGTCTAATCATAGAGTTCGGCGAAATCCAATCGACTCATAAAGCTGTGTAAAGTCCAATCTAATCATGGAGGTCTGCAAACTCCAATCTAATTATAGAGCTGAACAGAATCCAGCCCAAGCACAGAGCTTAGCCAAATTCCAGTCTAACCACAGCAGAATACAAATCTGCTTTAATTCCTAGTACAATCTAATCATGAAGAAAAGCGGAATCCAATCTAACCAGAGCTGAGTCAAATCCTGTCTAACCATAGAGTTGAGCAGAATGCAAACTAAACGTAGACCTGAGCCAAATCCAATCTAAGCAAACCTAAGCAGAATACACATTAGTCATAAATCTGAGCACTATCCAGTCCAAGCAGAGAGCTGAGCAGAAGACAATCTAAACAGAAAGCTGGTCAAAATCCAATCTAAGCATAGGGTTGAGCAATTAAATTTTTGCATACAGCTAGGCAGAATCCAATCAATGCATAGAGCTGGGTCCAATCTAAACATAGTGCTAAACAGTTAGGAGATAAAGGGCTTGTTGAATCTATACATTTAGATGTAGCACAGTTCTTCCACTTTCTCTCATAGTCTTTGTTTCCATTTCCATTTCCAACTGTTTGTTTCAGGCAACGTCCAATCCAGCAGAATCCAATCCATCTAATCCAATCTGAGCACAGAGCAGTGAGGGTTACTGATCAACACAAGCCTCTATAGAAGGATTTAAATATGCACTTGATGCAATATCCTTAGTAACTTTTTGAGTTTTTGTGTGTGTTTGTGTGTGCATGCGTGTGTGTGTGTGTGTGTGTGTGTGTGCATGCTTGCTATGGGTAACACTGAAACACGGCTTCATCAGTCACATCATTGTGTGTGTGTCCCATCTGGGTAGCGAGGGAAGCAATGAAAGTAATTTAATGTACATCTATAATTAATTCCCTCTCTCTTTGTGAGTGTGTGTGTGTGTGTGTGTGTGTGTGTGTGTCAGAGAGTGTGTGTGCTGACGGCACTTGCCCCAGGCCCATGATGATGGAGTATATTTATTATGTGCTTTTGAAGGAGGGTGGGATTGAAGGGCGTGGCCCAGTGACACTCTAACGCTCTTCTCATCAGTCCTGCTGTCCCGCCTGGCGAGCAGGTGAAAATGGAACACAGTCACAAAGGCATTTTCTCTCTCTCTTTCTCTCTCTCTTTCTCTCTCTCTCTCTCTCACACACACACACACACATTTCATTCCTCTCTTTTTTACTAACAGAGTTAGCCATTTTGGACTCTTCTTCTTTCAGCCATCTCCACCTGCATTGTAATGACTCTAATGATCAGAAGGTTGTGAGTTCAAATCCCAGCTCTGCAACTGAAGCACTGTTGGGTGCCTGAGCATGACCTTTAACCCCTAAATGCTCCGTTCTCTGTACAGACTGGACTCTACTTCAGTTCTAAATTGTTAAAAAGGTGATTAGAAATGTGTGCGAAATGAAAAAACTGTGGTTTTGGTAGGTGATGAATGACATTTTATAGTTGCGACAGTGTCCTCCAGAAGTATTGACACCCTTTATGAAATTGATTACAACAACAACAAAAAAAAAAAAACAGTGCATTTCTCCTTTAAAATTATCGTCAGTCTTCCTATTAATATATCGTTATACCTGCCCTGGAGATGATAACAGTACAGAGTCTCTTCCCTTATGTCTACCAAGTTTGAAGATACTTGGCGACAGTTTTTGGTCCACTCCTCCACGAAGAACATTTTAAGCTCCTTTGCATATATTGTGCAAGAGGACTTTGTCTTCAATTTGGATGACAGGTCTGTATTAGCGTTCAAAATCATCTGGAGACAAAACATTTATTTTGTGTTTCTTTTCGTGGTTTTTCTTTTCGTGATTTGGAAATAAATGTGACTCAACATCTAGTTGAAAGCTCTATCTATGGCCAACGATAACCTCCTGGCAGAGGCAGCCAGATTCTAGGCTGAAATATCCTGGTACTTAGCAGAATTCATGATGCCATCAGACATCACAAGAGCCATAAAAGAGCCCCAAAGCATCACAGATCCACCTCCATATTGTACAGGAGCTATTAGGTGTTTTTCCTTGTATGCAGTAATTGTATGTTTGACATAAATTGTAGTTCTAGTGACGCTTAGTGAAGTTCTTTGTTGCAGTACCTCCACAGAGCTTATTATGAAAGGTGCCAATAATTCTGGAGGGCACTATATATAAGTAAGTAACAATTTAATAGTTCAACCTCTTTAATATCCATCAGACTTCTTTATGAATCTAAGCATTAAATATTTTAAAACCCCAGACAAATCAGGTTGACTGCATCATATGGTGAAGTGAAGAAAGAGAAGGAGAGGAGAACAAAATAAAGAGAAAGAGAGAGAGAGAGAGAGAGAGAGAGAGAGTCTGTGTCCCACTTTCAGCAAGAGTGATGAGGTGAGTGTTATTATGTCACAAATACAGATTATTTTGTAGCTTCTGTTTTTAGTCTTATTTTTCTAAATGCTTAATGTTTAACTGGCAAATTGATATAAATTGCACTGAATAGTTGTCAAGGACAAAATATAAAAACGTGAGTTTTTCAGCCCTTTGATAGACGGCTAAGAAAAGAGAGAACAGCAGAGAACAAAAGGAAACATGACCCGATTTATACTGTACTCAATCAAAAAGAATGAAACCTGCACTGAACTGGAGACTCAATTTTTTTTTTTTTTTTTTACTGTAAACTTGACATTTAGCTCACTGTACAAAAGTCACACCAGAGGAACAGCCAGCACCTGAAATTCTGTCATATATGTTGTTTTAATGCACAAATTAAGAAACCTGCTAGAGGACAAAAGGTCCTTTAGTTTTCCTTCTTATTGTCTGAAAAAATATTCACAAATATTCATTCATTAAATACGTGACATTTTGTCAGATTACTTTACATTTTTTTTTTAATTACTTTGAGTTTTAAACTTTACATGTAATAAAGTACAAAATCCTGAAACTAAATATTAATAGAATATCTGATAATAACTAAGAATGAAACCTACATTGAACTGCATGCTTAATTTTTTTTTACTGTAAACTTTACATTTAGGGAAAAATATATATATACACTCACTGTTTTAATTTACAAATCATTGACAACCTGCTAGAGAACAAAAATGCCCTATAGTCTGCTTTCTTATTGTTTGAAAAATATAGTATTCAGAATGCAGTTCAGTAACTTGTTTTTTAAAAGTTTGCCAGAATACAAGTTTGATTTGATTATAAACTTTACATTTAGTAAAAAAAAAAAAAAAAACTCCTTATTTTTTTCGTGAGGCTAAGAGATCATCTCAAGAAGTCCTTTTTTAAAAAAATAGTCTACCAGTTTCCCAAACCAAATAATGTAAATACTTGCACTGATACATTTACATTTAGTAAAGTTTAATTCATTTAGTACAATTTAATGAAATAAGAGACTACATACCTAATTTCTTTTTTTTATGATAAGCTTTACATTTAGTACATTTTTACAAAATACATTTTCTGCATCATAAGTATCAGACACCCCACCGCCAGAAATTTTGCCTGCTTAAAGTTAAGAAAAATAATGTATATACACATGTTGTTGAAATGTAATATTTGAAAAACTTGCTAAAGTCTTGCTGCCATCTTGCTAAAAACTTGCTACCATCTTATTTTCCGAAACATATTCAGAATCCAATTCAGTAAATAATTAATCATTTGTCTGATTACACTGAGAACTCAGAGTTCTTGATTGTAAACTTTACATTTAGTAAAGGGCAAAATCCTGAAACTACAATTTAATGAAATACCTGATTCAAACTATATAAGTATTTTTATTTTTACTGTGTACTTTACATTTAGTACGTTATATTTACTGCGTCGTAAGTCACACCAATGTGTGTCAGATGCCCAACCACGTGAATTTAGAGTTAAGAAAAAATGTTTTATGTATAATGTGTAATGTTTTATGTACTGGTTAGTCCTATAGTCATCCATATTATTGTACAAAAACTACAGTATTCTTGATTGTAAAATGTACAATTACAATTTAATAAAATAATACCTGACGGACATTCAGGTCATTACACAAAGATGTATTTTGTACATTACACATGTGTATCGGATCTAAAAAAAAATTCCTTTTTTTTTTTTCATGAGGCTAAGAGATCCTCTAAAGAAGTCCTTTTTTTTTTCTAAATAGTCTACCAGTTTCCCAAACTAAATAATGTAAATATTTGCACTGATACATGGCATTTAATATAACACCTAAACCTGCCATATGGGGCTATATGGTTGCCATACTATGTATGTATCATACCATTCCATCCAGCATTAAATCCCTTGGATCGTGTTATATTGGGATGCCTTCAGGTGTCCCAGAATCCATGCCCTGGCTTTGTCCATCTCCTTCCTGCATTTGGTCACTAGTCCGAGTGTCTCCGTGCAGTAGCTCGGTCTGCACATTCCTCTCAGCTAGCTCCGTGTCGTTCTCCCGAGCACGCCGCGCCGCGTCCTTCCGTCTGTAGTTGTAGTAGTTCATGACGAAGAGGAAAAGGCCAGAGGTGAGCATCACAGCACCACACATGTAGAACATGTAGCTGTAGTCGCCAAACATGTCTACTAGTGCACCTGCAGAGAAACAAGCAAGTGTTAAACCCCAGGATTTAAAGTGTCACAGGCATGTTTCATTCACTGGGAACACACACACAAACAAAAAACACCTTCAGATTATGGGATACACCATACAGTGGATGAAAGGAACTGAAAATAAGACATTTGGGGTTTCTGGTTTGTTCTTCCATTCTTGCTTGGCATGCTCAATTACAAGTCTAATGCTGAAGATCGATATTTGGTGTGATGACTCTTTCCACAGTTCTTCTGGAGACTTTGAGTGCTGTACTCGCTTCTTATTTTTGCAGCAAAACCCAGCAGCCTTCATTATGTTTTTTGTATGAAAAGTGCTCTCTTAAAAGCCAGTTATCAAGTCATCTTTAGGAATCACGTTTTTTTTTTTTTTTTTAAACATATTAGCGATGTCAGTAAAACAGCATATTATCACCCTAGAAACATCTCCAAAGTACGTGACATTGCATCCCCTACTGACAATGAGAAACTCGTTCATGCGTTTTTTTACTTCAAGACACGATTATCGTAACAGCGTTTTGGCCTGGCTACCAAAGAGCTCTATTAAACACTTACAAAGAGTTCAAAATGCAGCTGCATGAATGCTGACTCGTACTCAAATGAGAAATCACATTACTCCGACACTCAGATCCCTTTATAGGCTGCCTTTATCATTCAGAATTGAATTCAAGATCCTCTTATTAGTTTTTAAATGTCTTCATGGTACTGCCCCAATATACCTTTTGTAATTTGTTAACTAAATATACTCCAGCAGGATCACTCAATGGTAAATTCGTTTGTTGGTTGTACCAAAACCACGGTAAAAAGTGGTGAGTCGGCTTTTAGTTCTTACGATCCCAAGCTATGGGACTCTCTCCCTGACAGCCTACAAGCAATCGACTCATTATGCACTTTTAAAAAGCATCTCAAAACACATTTGTTCACTGGGACCTTTTGATCGTTTGATACAAGCGACAGCTGTTATGTAAGTTAGTTTTGACTTTTTCTTTCTTCAGGAGGAGGCTTTGATTAGCACAGCTAGCCAAGTAGGAAGAACTTTCTCTGGTAACCTTGGCAAAGTTAGCATTGTGAGTGAAGGTAACTTCAGGTCAGATTGCTACTCCTATAGGATATATAGTGCTAAGAACTCTAGAGTGCAGAAAGGAAAATGCAAGTCCATCCTTTGTATTCATAGCATTTTTGACATTGAGTTCATGCTTCATGCCTAAACCAGAAACTTTTTTAAAGTGCAATTTGGGATGCGAATTTTGTTCACAAAAAGGTCTCTGTGTCTGTGTCCCATTTAGGCCTGAGTATGAACAAAAAGCAAATGTGTCACAAGAAAACACTAGCAGTGTCCATGCAAAATTGGACAAGTGGGGCACTGCGTTGTAACAATCTAATTAAAATTCACTAATGTCGAAGAAAAACTTCACTGACCACTCCAAACCATATTTACAAGCTCATTGATAATTAAGTACGGGTGTAACGCATCAAAGGCCTCAGAAATTTCCTTCTGCCCCCACGCAGATGCAAACTGACCAACAGGTGGCACCGCAGAGCCAAAGGTCAGCTTTCAGGGCAGCCAAACCAATTAAAACCCTAGTCTTAATGAGTCCTTCCTCTGTGAAGATGATGATGGGGGAGTTTCTCTCTGCCCCTCAGTCTCCACCACCCCAAACAACATCAGTGCCTGTGTTTTGATTGATCGTGGCGTGCCATGTTTCAGGGGGATGGTGTGTGCCGATGTCCAGAATCCTCATTAAGTTGGGCGCTTGATTGGCGCGGCAGTCATTCCAGTCCATCTGTTAAAGTTGCCTTATTTTTCCCCTCCTCTCACATGTACTCATTGCTTAATGATCACACAGGGCGTCTAATGAGTGAGGGGATGAACCGAGATTCATTAAAATACGGGAAAGCGAAAGGCTAATTACTGCCATTTCCTATCTTCTTCCTCATTAGGCTGACCTCGAGGTTCCGGGGAGTGGCACGTAAAGACTGTACGTAACAAGGAGATGCGCTATAACGGGACGTAATAACTCTGCCACTCTAGTGGAGATTGCTGAGTATGAGCGAGGGACGACAGGAGTGCACGTAGGTGCTTATTTACTCTATTAAACACCAGTCTCAGAACCAAGGTCTTGCAACAGATCAATGAGGAGCAGATATTTCTGCCTCATTAAACTAGAAGCAGACGGGGTTGCCAGGTCCTGCGTGACAAAGTTTGCCTGATATGAATCAAAATGGCTCAAAAACACAGTCTAAGTTTGAACAAGAAACTGCTGCATGAAACACCACAATGTTGTGATGAGATCTTTGCTTCCATGTGTAGCTGCAAGTATTTGTAGAGCAACACCAGAGGAACCAGATGTGGTGCGTCATTTAGTCCATATGACGACATTATTTGAATAAATTCACAACCCACACCTATATAAAACAGGAGTTCCTGATGTTCCTATGTTTCAATTCAATCAGCAGGATTAAGGGAAGATGAAATCCCCCTCACACACAGCAAGGGAAACAAGGAGAGCCAGAATAACCTTTGGCTCAGCTGTCTTTAACGTGTCTTCAGCTCAGAGGGTTGGACTGTTGCTCAGAGGACAGCCTGACCGCTGCTGAAGAAACATCAAGCAAAAGCCTACAGTCCAAACGCCATCATCTTGGATATGCATTAAATATGGAATTCATTCGCTTCCTTTTTTTTTCAAATATAACACACAGTTTTAATGCAAATTTTGAATATGCACTGATCCCTGATTGGAAATGGCAGAACGTTGGATGCAAGCATTCCTATAGATGGGATTCTGTGCCTCTAATGTTTACTCATATAGCCTTTGTACCTGAAAACACACTCAGATTACTCAGATTGAGGATATGATCAGCAGTAGAGGTACCACAGGCAGCATTAACAGCTCAACGCCCGTTGGCCGAAAGGGACCGAAGGCCAAAGTGAGTGAGAAGCGTAAAGAGACTTCATTACACTCCCAGCTACTTTGCTTTGGAAAAACCTCACTGTAATTTGCACATGCAGGTGAATCCTCACGCGGCCAGAAATCCGGAGCGACTGCGGCCGATTTGCAGCACTAAATAACCGTGACCAATTACGGCCTCACGCCCCCAAACACACACACTCACGTTCCTGAGGACCAACATGTGCCGCTGCGGTGCCTCACTCACCAACCATAATCCAATTCTGCTGGAATGTCTTACAATAATGATACCCTGGAAAGCTTTCCCACCCTGTCCTGTGTTTGTCCATTAGTCATGCATGCAGGAAAGAGAGAGAGAGAAAGAGAGAGAGAGAGAGAGAGAGAGAGAGAGAATGATAACAAACGCTGATTTATTCAAGTGCAATTTTGTTCCTTTTTGCCATTTTGAAATAATGTGACCTTTTTCTTTGAAGGAGAATGGAATGAGAATAGAATGAAAAAAACAAACAAATGGGTAAACACGTGGGTAAACACGTTCTGTGGTTTACTGCTTTGTAAAGCGCTTTGTGAGCATATCTAGAGAAGTGCTACATAAGATGCTTGTCTTTTTTACTTGATTATATTCCCAACCGAATGTCTGTGTTTATCTGAATTAGACTTCAATGAAGGATTAAAAATTTATTTGTTTGTTTATTTATTTATTTATTTATAAGATGATTTTTTTTTTACTTGTTTTGGAATAAAAATCTTATTAATGAGTTTTTCATATTCTGGTTAGTGTGGTATTCTGGTCCCAAATAAGAGGTCAGCTTCTTGAAATACTGGCGATACTGGGAAACTGATATCATGAAGGACTTTTTTCATGAACAGTAGCATAATACACCCACTTTTAAATACCACCAATCCATTGAACTCACCTGCAATGGGTGGTCCAAGCAGAACCGGGCAGCACTCGAAGATCGTGACGAGTCCCACAGCACTGGAGAACCTGCTTGTTCCTACCACATCCATGAGGCACTCGAAGAGCAGGGCGCACACCATGCCATACACCACACCGTAACACACGGCATACACCACCAACCCCCAGTAACCGGAAGCCAGTGGGCACAGCAGGTGGCACACACCATTGTAGGTAATGGCGAAGCTGAAGAGGTACTGGACCCTTGGCCTCACATGGCGGGTATTGGCGAGCAGACCTGTGCCTGGCCGGGCAAACATGTCCACGAGCGCCAGTGCAGAGAGCAAGCTGGCAGCCGAGTACTCGTCCATGCCACGGTGCTTGGCATACGGTGCCAGGAAGATCATTGGGGCAAAAAACCCAAAGAACATTAGCATGTTTCCTATTAGGTAGATAATAAAACCACGGTGCCGGAAGAGAGACAGGTCCATGAAGCAGCTGACACTATCCAAGCAGCTCCTCTTTGCTTTGGTTTGCACCTGGGTTCCATTTTCACAAGATTTTGGCTTCACGGCTCCATTTGTCTCAGGTCTATGAGGGCCACCTACTGATGGGTATCAAGGAAATATTGGTTGAGAAACCTCGGAGGTATGCAAGTATGCGAAAATGTTTATTCTCATAAGATTTTCAAAAGCTACCAAAAAGGTGCCATAAGAAGCAAATGCTATTCTGAAAAAACAGGAGTCTTGTGTAAATAGTCAAGCATGCTTGCTATGATGTCAGACACTTATTGAATGAAAATATCCTACATCTTTGGTACAATGGCTAAAATTCACAAACTTTTCACCATAAAACTGACAGGTTAACTAATCATCAACCCATGACCACCTGACAATACCATGGAAATTCTATTCTTGTTAGCATTACCATGCTTTTGTCCTGTATAGATTTCACTAAACCCTGAACGTACTTGAAAGTGTACAGCTGATAAAGCATGCAAAGAAGGGTTTTGCTATTTAGCTACAATCACAGCTGAAATCATTAAAGGAACATTGGCTCTGTCATTGTGATGACAACGAGGGAAACTTGATAGACTGGAAACAGCGCAAAACATGATACCCTGATAAAAGCTGCAATATCAGGGTAATATCAGCAAGATAACTAACTAATGCCCTACCGTCATTCAGAGGTCTCATTAGTGATCCAGCCACACAGCAGTTCAGCAGCATGGCCCCAAGGATAAAGAAGCTTCCCCTCCAACCAAAACGATCAAACAGGAACTGGTTCAGCGGTGCCAGCGTGCAGAGAAAAACTGGACTTCCTGCCATGGCTAGGCCATTGGCGATGGGCCTCCTGACCTGGAAGTACTTCCCAATTATAGTCAGGGACGGCTGGAGGTTGAAAGAAAGTCCGAGACCTGCGGGAAAATTAAGATGGAAGTTAACACGAGCTCCATTTTCAGAGCCGGTATGGCCATTCACAATTGCACCGCTCTCCATGATTAAATTAAGGCCAATCCCACTCAGTTCGCATTAGAGTTCCATCTCATTTCACATTGCCGACTAAAAACTCATTAACGGATCCCGAAATAATTTCTCAAATGAATCTGCGAGGTAAATGGTAATAAATTAGACTCTCTTTACCAAAGAAAATCCAATTTAATGCTGTCTCATTCTCTAAACGAGCATCTTATTCATTGAACAGGATCGTGCATGAGGAAGGAGTGCGCTAGGTAGGATTGATATATTCCCAGTATTCAGAAATCTGCAGAATGAAGACTTCATGCTCCTTTGCTGCCTCTCATTCATTACAGTTGCTTTTTATACTGTAGATCTAAGCAAAAATTCCTTGAAACTTTTCTATTTGGACTAAATTACATTTCGTACTTTGAGATTTGATAGTACATTTTGAATAATTAACTGCTAACAGATCAGGGCAATGTAGTTTGTTTAATAGCATTTGGTGCTGTGTTCTGGTAAATGTCAATTATTCCTACAAATGAGAAGTTAGAACCAATGTATTATCCTCAGTTGGGCTGTGTGTTCTTCATGTGTGATAAAGTCTCTCTTGGAGATCACAGGCCACATTCTCTTGTTGTCCAGGGATAAAATCACCAGTTCGATAAGAGGCTTTAGGAGGGGGTAGTTGTCTTCTGTGGTTAAGGCTTTTGGCTGCAGATCAGAAGGTTGTGAGTTCAAATATCGGCACTACCGCAACTCCATTGTTGTGCCCTTGAGCATGCCTATTACCCTTGGCATGGCATGGACCTTTACAAATTAAATCATATTAACCAGGCATTTGAACAACATGGACTCTACAAGACAATGTTTTCCAATCTTGGTATAATTTGACGTACATTGATGGTTTTAAACGTGTAATTTGTATAATGATTCTGCTCACCTCTCTAAGGTCACCAAACTGTGATTTAATTATCTATAATTTGCTGCACTTATACATTGGTCTTGTGTTATGCTGTCATACTGTTTGAATACATGCTGTGTATAAATGAAAAGAATGTAAAGTGTTAGTAAATTCAGACGATGTCCTGGAGGGACTTTAACTCTGTCTGTGAGGAGTCTACGAGAGAAATGTTCCAGGTTAAAAGGAATATCTCTAAGTGTATGTCTCAGCTGTCCTGGTGATGAATGAGAGGGATGAATTCACCAGACCTGGAATACCTTAGCACGTGCCCGAGGCCAAAAATGGAAACTAATACACATCCCGAGCTTATAAAGTCATCACAGTCATTTTTTAATAAAGACTTTTAATTTGGACCAGTGTAAGCCTAGACTCCATGTGGACCCTTTGCTGAAAGCATTACCCCATTGATGGTGACCTCGAAATAATAAAAAGAAACCAAGAGGGTCATTGCGAATCTCAGTAGGACTTCCATGCCCACTCCATCCACACATAAATCCTCCATGGCAGACTGACGCTGGGTAATGAGGCTCGCTGGGCACGCGCTCTGGGTAACCAGCTTGGCACGTACAATCCTTCCCTTAGAGGGACGAGCCAGGACAGTGCAGACTTAATTACACCCAGAGAGAGAGAGAGAGACAGACAGAGAGAACAATAGACAGATAGAAAATCAGAGGGTGGGTTGTGAAAGAGACAAAGAAGGATTGTGAGGGAAAAAGAAAAGATAAATGCCGCTTGTGGCGACAAAGAAAGCGAAACACAGAGAACCAGAACAAAGGACAAAGAATTAGTGAACAAGCGAGTGGTCCACAGAGTGATAGCTTTTCCCTGAGGCGTGACCCAAGAGTGAAACCCGAGAGTAACGTCCAGACCTATAGGGCAGAAGACCGATAAACAAGTGGAACTCTGGTCCTCCCTATACACACTCCAATTACACCCACTCCAGAGAGCTCAACTTCAATACTCAGATGGACAAAGTCCTAATGGAGAGATCTGCTGATGACAGAGCCGGGCCATGGGTCTGGGGGTTCCTACAACATCATATGAATTCAATTCATTTTGACTTGTATAGTTCCTTATTTGTCACAAAGCAGCTGTACAGAAATCTTGGAAAGGCAGAGATAACATTAGCAAGGAAAAACACCTTGAGATGGCATAAAGAGGACAAGAACCTACCTAGCAAAATATGTCCTGAGAGCAAAACAACCAGGGCACTGATGACACGTTTTTTTTTTTCATTATACCACAGCAATAATGAATGCTCAAATCTGATTGGTCAAAAGGTGTTGAATAATAATAACAGCTGCCCTGACAGTAGTTCAGCTGCACATCACAGGTTTATATTAATGCACTTGTTCTAATACGTTATCATTTCTATAGTAACAGCGAATTCATAGGGACTTGTGTGGTACAGGCTCCACATAAACAGATTACGCACAGTTTGTGCAATTGTTGATATGGTGAAGTTTTTTGTGAGGAGACATTTATTTAACAATTTGGGAAGGAGTCCCAAGTGTCAGCAGTTTGTAACAGAGTAAAGCCTAAAAGTCTATTTATTTTCCTATTGATTTCAATTGCGAGATAAAAGAGAGGCTGGAGACGGAAAGGCTGTTTAGAGCTGCTGTAATAACACAAGTGATAACAGGAACTAACTTGTTTTGTGGATGTTCCACAACACAAAAAGTACAATGTTGAGGTGGAAATAGTAACTCCATTTCCTATAACAGCATACTCCCGCGAGTTTTGTTCTGTATTATTTAATTGCATTATAGCTATGGTATACTTCTCAACCTTGGGCAGCATGTTAAAGCACAGTGAACAGTACCAAAAAGGCTCAGAATTGTAAAAAATGAACGTTGTGTTTCAGCACACAGGAAAGAGCGGTGTCGTTTCAGTACCTCCAATGATCCCGATACATAAGTACAAGTGTGTGATGGTGCTGCTGAACGAAGCCGCTACCATCGACACACTGCACATGAGGCCTCCTGTGATAACCACAGGCCTGCTGCCATAGCGGTTCACCAACACACTGCTCACTGGACCTGGACACAGACAGACAGAAAGAGGGTGAGTTACTACAGGTAGTGCTGTACAATTAACCACATTATAATCGTGGTCACAATGTTTGGATTACTTCATTAGATAATTGACTTAAAAAGATAATGCAGCATTGGTGAGCTTAGTGAAACGTTTGTAGTGTCCTAAATCACACTTATACTGTTTGCTTTATGTTTTTATGGTTTATTATAATTCCATACTATTGGCAATTAAATAAGGAAGAGCTAATTAGAGCTAGATTTGTTTTTTTCCCAATAAAATAAAAAGTCACTAATATTTCTCAGGTCACTTACATATATTTCTTACTAAACATTTCTAATCCTGGCATATTTAACATGGACCCTTTTCTTAAATGTTCAGAAATCTTTGACTGGCAGTGTATATTTAATATTCGATGATTGAATGACCTTGAGCTGTCTCATTTTTAATCAATTGCACACCATGCAAGAAATGATGATAATATTAGTGTCAATCCTGATTACAACATTGTCCATTTTCAGGATAATAAAAAGTATTATCTTAGCAATATTGTACATTGTAGTGATGCTTTCATAGACAGAATGAATGAAAGGGTTAGAAATCAATGGACAAAAAGGAAGAGAGGAGAAAAGACAGAAGGCTGGGTCTTATTTGCATTATATTTTGCATATTTTGATGAAAACTAGAGCTTTGTTTAGCAGCATTAAGCCCAAAATCTCTGACAGACATGATGAGAAACTGCATCACCACTCATCTCATCTCACCTCATCTCGGAGTTTAGCAGCAAACACTTTTGATGACACCTATTAGATTACAGTCACGTTTCATATTGCTTTGAACTTGATGTAAAACAACTGCAGAGGAAGAAAATTATCAACTAAATTATCCACATCAATCAGCAAGTCAGTTTGTCTTTTCTGAAGAAAATTAAAAACCAGAAAAAAAAGCATCCAATGTTAAAAGGCCAAATCATTACCAACAGGACATTCCTTAAAAGAGAGGGACCTCGGAACGTACAAGCTGGCTCTAAAGGAACAATCTGTTTGCTATTCCAGGTTTGATTCAGAAGGTCAGTGAAGGCCTCTGCAATTATAACACGACTGCATGCAAACGGAAAAAAGGGTTGCTGGGAAAGACCTTACAGAAATAACTGATTGTGTTGGTAGAACTGTGAGTCTTATTGAAGGGGATCGGGGGGGGGGGGGGGGGGGGGGGGGGGGTAAATTTTTTAAAAAAAAAAAAAAAGTTAAAAAAAAAAAAAATGGGGGTTGGGTTTTTTATGAAAAAAATATGGGGAAAAAAAAAATTTAAAAAAA
>CM075022.1:2947684-2969509 GCA_037576675.1 Pangasius sanitwongsei
ATAGATAGATAGATAGATAGATAGATAGATAGATAGATAGATAGATAGATAGATAGATAGATAGATAGATAGATTATCTGGAACACTTAAGAGTTCTTCTGTTTGTCCCTAAAGCCATGTTTCCCTAAAGTGGAACTTCATTAGGAAACTTAGAGTGCTTAACAATTCAGAGAACCCTTAAAGGAACCTTTTTTTTTTCCCTACAGCTGCATGTTGTGGTCTCACACTTTTGGATAATTAAAAAACACTAAAAATCATGCGGTTTATGCATGAAGTCTTGTGTGTTATGGAAACCTGCTGAACGTGAGCAGCATAAGAGCAGAGCGGATTAGCGCGTGGATCGCTGTTCGTTCGCGAGGTGACATTTCCTCAGGAGGGACTTCAATCTCTCCTAAAATCCCAGTCACCTGAGGAAGATGGGGGTCATCACACATCACGTAGTTCCCACAGGGAGCGATGCTGAAGGGGAAAAATGCAGTGGTGTCCGTGTGTGATGAATTTCTGCTGTCTTTCTTCCAGTGCGTGCAGGGTGACATTGGGAAAGAAGCCAAGGGCGTTATGATGAAGGCCACGTCGTCACCATTACACAGGGGAACTCTGTCTCTCTCTCTCTCTCTCTGTTAATGATGATGGTTCTCTAAAACCTTAGAACTCTGCACCTTTATCCCCTCTTTGTGGGACTATTTTTATTGCTCGTATAAAAGCAAAGCGATCACAGACCTGGGACCCCTTTAGCTGTAAAAAAAAATAATAATAATAATAAGTAATCTTTAGAGCCCCTCAGAACAGATTGATTTTGTGAACATAATCCAACTCAAATATTAAGCTTCTTCTTTAAACGTAAACTAATATTTTGACTATATATTTGAGGCATGGATCTTTTTATTCCTGAACCTACCACCAAAATGTATTTATTTATTTATTAATTATTCTCATTTGAGTTCAGATGACATTATTTATTTAT
Organism: Pangasius sanitwongsei; assembly: GCA_037576675.1. Lineage (NCBI taxonomy): Eukaryota > Metazoa > Chordata > Actinopteri > Siluriformes > Pangasiidae > Pangasius > Pangasius sanitwongsei. Next base: position 2,948,649 of record CM075022.1, read on the forward strand.
GATAGATGATAATCCTATCAGTGGCTCACCATTAAGAGTGGACCCGACCAAGCAACTTCTGCTTTTACAGTTCACTTTCTAAACATAGCTTTTTATGTTGTTGCATTGTTTCTGACCAATCAGCTTTGTCAGAAGGTGTTGATTAATGTTCTATAACAGCACTTCTGACCTTAGTTCTGGCTGCAGCTTTAGCAACATATACAGGGACGTTTCACATAAACTAACTTGTTTCATGGACATTACGCAACATTAAATGTAACTGTAATCAGATAAAAAAGTTTGATGTCACATAATTGCTTTGGTACATGAGGAATAAACTGCTTCAAGGCATGCTGTTAGAGGAAACAAATGTTGTAGTGGTAGCAATAACTTTGCCTTACACCACCCTGCTGTTGATTATTTTCCTCTAACAGCATGCCCTGAAATGTGTTATTCCTTATTTAACGCTTCTGTACATTTTTCCTTGTAGGACACCTAATACAGTATTTCATCCTTCAAAACCAATTTTGAGATTCAGTCCAAAAAAAAAAAAAAAAGTCAGTGTGCTATTTACATCCTTGTACCTTCACTGTCAGGCAGTTTTGTTTCTCTAGAGGAACTGGTAAAGATCTTATGTAGAACTGTACAGTAAATGCTATCTCTTTTAGTAAAAGCTTTGAGTACAATACTAAGCATCCAGAGAACGTTTGTGGAATAACTTTCCCAAGTGAACTGGAGTCCTGCTGGGATTTTTTTTTTGTTGTTGTTGTTGTTGCCAAAGCAACATTACCACAAACATAATTCATGACGGTGTTAAACATTGATTGATTGGAAGGGGAAAATCATGACTTTTTGGACATGAGCTTCTAAACTCTTAGTAAGAAAGGTTAAATGATAACCCTTAAGGGTTCTTCGGTTTGACCCTTAAAGATTCTATGCAAAAAAGCTTACAACAGTGTTTCCCTATCAGAGAGGGTTCCAAGTACAAACCCCTTTAGAAAGCTAAGGACGCTTAACGACCCAAAGAACTCTTGAGGAACTCGACAGTCCACATCTCAGCAGCATCCATATTTTCAGACTACATCTGCGTATAGAAACAATACCAGCGCACTCCTACTGACAGTGTGTACTTGTGATCCCACAAACTTTATAGCTTTGCCCTTTCTCATATTCCGCAAATGAAGAACGGTGCCCTAGACCCATGTGCTAACACACACCACACACTGAATACTAATCCAGCCCAGGATCTCGCAGCAACCAAGCAATTAGCTCTTCCAAAGCGGTGAAGTTTAAAGCACATTAGTATTCACGGATCAGCTCAAAAAAAAAAAAAAAAACACCCGCAATGCTTATAAAAGATTGAAGAGTCTCACCTCCTGCATACATAACGGCCAGCATGATGGAGGAAACCCAGGCGATCTGGCTGTAGGACACGCCGAAGTGGCGCTGGATCTCCTTGAAGTACATGGTGAGGGCTTTGGGAAAGGCGTAGGAGAAGCCGATGGAGACGAAGGCGCCGAACACCACCACCCAGCCCCAGCCTCCGTCCGGAGGGCTGGAGCGTGAAGCTGAGGCCATGAGGGCTCGGAGGGAAGGGAAGCAAGCGAGAGTGAAGAGAAGGGACGAGTGAAAGGTTAAAGATGAGGACCAGGAGCTTCCTCTACAGGATGACCTTCGCACCTTCCACTAAGTCAATCAGTGCTTGACAGTGCTACTCAATAGCATGTGACATCCGGTTATCACCAATGATTAACATGTTGATAAAGGCCTGCACGTGCCATTATAATGCACAATATCCGCTAATTAGCGCTGTTTGCTCGGGTAACACTCCACTTAGGTCTAGCCTCATACCAGAACTCGGATTTAAGACTCAATTTAAAACTAGAGCTAGCATGGCTAATATATTTTCTATTTATAGATTTACCGAGGGAGATTATGCAGTGCCTACATCAGTTATTTGATGTATTGCGATATTCAGCCCGCAAGTTATATTCGAATTTTTCATCACGGCCAGTGAATAAATAAATGAATGATCGCGCAGCTGGACCGCAAACATTACCAAAAGTACGTCACAGTTAAAGGTAAGAGTATTTTTGTGTACTACTAGCTGCCTTAATATCATATAGGTGTAGAAATATCTTTTCCCTAAGCTTTGTGTTGCAACACGCACGTTTTTAGGTGATATCAAATCCAAAAAAGCAGCCTAGGCACAGCTGTCTTCCTGTTATTGGCCAGCATTAACCGAGAAATGCTGTTAAAAGTCACCCAATAATTCCCAAATTAATTCTCAATAAATTAGTCTACATCTACATTTCCAAATAATATGCATCTGCAAGAATCTGGCATGGGAAAAAAAATGGACAAGTTGCATTTTATCCAGTAGGTCAAAGAAACATCCAAAAGGTACAGCAGTAATAATATTTAAGGGGGAAAAATCTGAACAAAATAAACTCTTCCAAGGCAACTGCAACTCTTCAAGGAAAGTCACCACTAATATAAAAATATTATATACAGATCTGCCAACCCCAAATAATGAGCAGTCCCAGGAAAGTTAAAAAAAAAAAGCATACAATACATATTAGATATAGTCCTTGCAGAAAAATCGCTTGTCCATCGTAGAAACGCTGAAATAGTTCCACAGCGCTGGTATTGTCACTGTTGTTTAGTCTGTTTGTTTTTTTTTTCTGTCAAAATGTTCTGCTTTTTTTTTCCTCTTTCAGTTAAAATGTGTTTCCTTTTGCAGGTATCAGATTATTTTAAATATTTGCATGCACTCACTTGCGTTTTGCCATGTTGTCAAATAAGCCATGCCCTTAGCTCAGAGTGATGTCTTTGCACGTGACTTTAGTCCCACGTTAACTCAGCTACTGGTGATATGCTGGTAAAATAAATAAATAACTAAATAAATGAAACTAGTGAGATTTGAACCAGGAACCTCAAACACAGGCAGCGAGAGCGTTCCCACAACATGAGCTGAGCTGTTTTGAAAGTGTGTCGTGGGTAATGCAGGTATTCTGGAGCGCGCGTGTCTCAGTGTGATCGTGGTCTGAGGCTCGGCTCAGTTGGGACGTTTCTTTTCTAAGCACACGTCTTTGTGTGTAGGTGATGTAGAGTAAAAAGCGTGCTTGTCTGAAGGCCCCAGCGGCTCAGTGGGCTGGTGGTGAGCGCTGTGCTGTCCCTGTGAAGGTGCTGGTCTCATTGTTATTACACACATGCATTTCGTTGTTATTACACAATTTATCTTATTACTGTATATGTTACTATATTAAGTGGATTGTAATTACATCACATAACTATATGTATTACATTACATTGTATTACCTTGTAATTGCCAATTGATTACTTTATTTCTAACAATTACGCTGTATTTACATTGTAATTATATTGCAATTATATATTTATTACATTCTTATTACCGTGTAATTACTGTGTTATTGCTGTTGACAAGTGCATTGTAATTACATTATTATTACATAGTTATTACATTGTTATTACGCTTGATCTTACCAAGGAACTCATTGTAATTACATTGTAGTTACATATTTATTACATTGTTATTAAGCTTGATGGAGGTGCATTGTAATTACATTGTTATTACTGTATTATGTCATTGTAATTACATTATTTATAACTTGTATTATATAGTAATTACATATTTATTACAATTGTTAACAAACGTTGCTGCTTAAGGTTCATTGTAATTACACATTACATTGTAATTATATTTAATACACTGTCAAATTCTTATCTAATGTAGATAACGGTTGTAATGACATTTTTAGTTACATAAATGTACTATTTATATGTTTAGTACATTGTTGTGTATGCAATACTTCAATGTATTAAATGTAATTATTCAATACGAAGTTCTTCCAACTGATCACTTTTATCCTATGATATCCTGATGGTCTCTTCCAGGATGACCCCGCCCCCATGCACAGGGCACAAGGGCTTGACGCCACGTTAGGATACGTTCGGTTTTCCTTCAACGTTTTAACCAACATACACAGGATTTTTTTTTTCCCAATTATTTTATTTTCAAATTATGTGCAATGTGAATTTCACAGTAGAGATCAAAGTATATTTAAACAAACTCTCATACCATACAGCCAGGCAAACAAAAAAAAAAAGACACAAAAAAAGGAAAAATAAAATAACTAAAACACTATGTAGCTATATATGCAAAGACGAGGAGGTTGATTGGCTTTTAAAGTTGCAGCAGGTGACACGAGAAGTCTAACTCGAACTCTTTGTAAGCTTTCTATACGTTCTGACAAGATGACTGGTGTTCTGGAAAGTTAAAACTAGTACTGCTGTTACAGTTAGTGTCTGTAATGCTTTGGGTTATGTGATGTCATCACTGGGGACAACCATTAAAAACAAAAAGAGGTATAAACAAAAACTGGGATAATCAGGAAAAAAAAAAAAAAAAAAAAACTACCCATGTCTAGATTGAGAATAGAAAATAAGCATTCATTAGCAAAATGGCAAAAAAAAAAAATCACATCTATTATTCAAGTTGGAAAAAAGGTAAATAAAATCTTGTTAAAAAAAACAAAACAAAAAAACAACTGTGCAAGTACAGCAACTTATGTTACAGTATTTTACATGAATATCAAACCGTAGTCAATACAGTACTGGGTATAATCAGTAATTAATCCTGAGAATGGTCCGGTTCTGGTTCTCATGCTACTGAGCTTTGTTTAGAAGTCTTGACGAAGGCAATTTATTGCACCAGAGTCACAGCTAAGCTCGTTCAGCTTCCATCCCGCCGAGTTCGAGGACTCCAGACGAGAAAACTCCAGAGAATACGGCACATGTGCTTATACCGCTGATTCGACACGCATGTGGGCCACGTCATCACATCCTCGCACGATACGGCCTGGAGTGGAGTGAGATCGGTGCTCTGAAATGGCTTTGCCGTGTGTGTGTGTGTGTGTGTGTGTGTGTGTGTGTGAGAGATGGAGAAAGAGAGCTTGCGATTGGGACTGAGGAGTGAATGTAGTGCAAGATCAGTATGCCACAGGAACCAACAGAACGTACAAAACACAAAACCAAACAAGCAATAATGCTCAAACACATCGAGCTACAACAGGACTTTAACCCAGTGGCTGTATTAAAAAAAAAAAACCAAAACAAAAAAAAAACAAAAAACGTGTATTTCTGTACAAGATTGTCAAAGAAAAAGCAGCACCAAGAAACATTTATTTCTTAAAATTCTCCAGCTGATGGACGGATGCTTCACAGACTGATGTTCTTCCCAAACAAGGAAACGTCCAGGATTTGACGGCACCTCTCACTGGAGTGGCGATAATGATAATCATATAAACCCCTTACATGGTAAAACAAGTTTGTGTGAATGCCTAATGCATTTTTTTTTTTCTCAGATGACGACATTAAAGCATTTTGCTTCTTTACGACGTCTTTAACGCTAATTGAAAAAAAGAGGCATCCCTGTGTTTTTTTTTTGCTTTTTTTTTTTTTTTTTAATACACAAACAGAATTTTTGTTTCCAACACAAGGATTAATGCATGTGAAATGGGGTCCTGCTGGCATCGACTTTGAAAAATCCCCCTACCTGCTTAGTGGCACTCCGCGGCCCTGGTATGACATCATCAAACCTGTTTCCTGCTTTTCATTACACGTGCAGCCAAAATGGTATTCGACAAAACCGGGTTCAGAGCTTAGCAATCGGCCTGTGCGTTCAACCACAGGTTCCAATTTTTTAAAAAAATTTAAAAAAAAAAAAAAAAGCGCTCCATTTATCTCTGGCATTTTCCCTTCCAGGCCTAAAGTGGAATGGTGTGTCCTCAGAACTGGAGTTGAGAACCCTCGTTTTAGCCTTAGCTTAAACTGCGCCAGTTCTGCAGTACACTACACTGATCCACTCCAATATGGAGACCAAGGATAACATTGTATCCTCGCTAAAATGGTGCGGGTGACCCAAAAAAAAAAAACCAACCACAAATATATAGCTGGATTGGTGCGAGTTTACAACCATGCATCAGTTTGTCATCGTTCTTCAGATCATAATGCACACTTTCAGTGTCCCCCCCCCCCCCCGTTCTTTAACACAACTCGTAAAAAGGCTTAAGCGTCAGCTGATGAGTTGCACTGGAGCATAGAAAGCACCAACCTGGATAGAACTGCGGCTCTCCAGAGGTGGAGGCCCTGAGAACTGCAGAAATAGATTCAGCGTTGACATGGATTCATGGAGCGCAGCTGAGATGGATGAGGTGGGGGTGGGGTGGGATGGGAGGTGGGGGTGGGGGAGGAGTTGGGACCCAAATTGAAAAGCGAAAAATATCAATAAAACATTTGGGTTGTTGACATGTTAAAAGGCAAACTACGACAAAAAAAATAAAATGTTATTTAAAAAAGACAAAATAAAATAATCAGCCACTCACAATTAGACTAGTCTATATTAATGATTACAAAATGACTTAATAATCAAAGAGGAAAAAAAAAAAAATCAAGATAGAATTTCTCCAAAGTTGGTTTAAAGGATCTTTAAGGAAAAAAAAAAAAAACAAAAAAAAAAAAACTCATTATTCAGTATTCTAGCTACCTAACGATGGGCACCTCATCCCACCAGACCCGTATGAATATATATAGCTATTTATATATTTTTATTACTTTATTGTCATTTTTGACACACGCTGCTGGTCCTTTCCAAAAAAGGACATCATCTATTACTGTGTTCCACTGCACACCAACAAACCACAAAAAAAAAAAAACTGAAAAAAAAAAAAGAAAAATCCCTCACCTAAGCCTTAAAGATAAAAGGAAAAAAAATGGCTCAAGACATAAACAATGTGATAATTGCACTTAGAATTTGTTTGTTTTAACTGTAAAACAAGCAACAGCGAGGACACTTTGTTCTTGTCTCTTATAGATTAAAAATACTGCCGTCTTCACAATAAGCACTCCTCTGAGGTCATCGAATATCGTTCGCCTTTAAGACTTTCCTCCTCCCGTGTCTGGGGACTCGAACAGCACCATAGGTGGGGAACAGAACTACTGACTCCCCCTTTTCCTGAAACAAACAAACAAACAAAAAAACAACAAAATATCCCTGCTTCCCACTTTCTCCGGCAATCAAAGCACTTTCTGGAGACACTGAGGGTACAGCTTGGCTACGACGCACTCAAAATGGCGGCCAAGATCCCAGAGGCGCTCTGGTGTCTCATAGACTTTGCTCCAGCTGTCGTCCTCTTCATCGTACTGGTATAGAGAGTTCTTGCGGCTAGTGCGGAACACGTGCTCCTCCACCGTGACCTGGGTGGCACGCACAAACAGGTGCAGGTGTCCTCCTAACATCATTGCTTTGATGTAGGGGCTTGCAGCCTGCTCGAAGGGCAAGTCCTGTCGCTGGCTCCAGCTGTTCTGCTCGAGGTCAAACACCTCCACGGTGAAGGTGCGTTGGTGGTTGCGGCACACGCCGCCAATGTAGTAGATGCGGTTCTCGTGTAGCGCCGCCAGTCCCTGGGTGCGGGGGATGTTCATGGGAGCTAAGTGGCCCCAGTAATCCTTACGGGGGTCAAAGAAGAAGAAGTATTCGCCTAAAGAGAGGAAGAAATGGAAGGGTAAAAGCAGTGCAGATCAAGGACAAGTGAACAATCAAGTTCAATACTGAACATTACAGTGATCTTTGTGCTGTCCATGGCTCCTTACCACGTCGGGTATCTGACAACACGCCACATCAGAGCATGTGTGAGACTATCTGACAACCAGGTGCACGTCAGTACCTTCAAAACGGACAAGTCTAATTAGCTGGGGGTAAACTGAGGTGGTTGAGTAGTTTTGCTTCTTCTTTGGAGGCAAATGGTTTCGGAGAGATGGTGGGAATTTGAGAGTCTGGGAAAGACCTTCAACTACACCAAGAGATCTATCAAGAGCAACAAACACGGTTGAGATGTTAAGTTTGAAGCATGCCTTCAGAGAATTCAGGTTCCTTCTAGTGCAAGATGTATGCCCCAATCTCCACAGGAGGACCTTTGAAGAAGTTAGAGCAATACTACTTGTTTTTTAGATGGGAAAATAAATAAAACTGGCTCTTGTTCAGTGGCCAGAGGGAAGACTGTATAGTCAAGCGTGTAAGGCTCTGCTATAAATGGAGTCCAAGGACCAAATGATTTCACCAGCAGGGACTGAACTGAGGAGTGCAAGAAGCTAAAAACCAAATCCGTCAGCCAACTTGCACTGCTTGGATCAAATCCATCTTGTGGGCCACTTTCAGGCAGAATGATTTGCTTGAGGCAAGGACTAGCAGGAATGCGGGAGCAATAAGATGGAGGATGCAATGGATGGAACATCACATGGTTAAAGATCTTGCAGGCCTTTGCTCTGCGACGCAGTCTGCTTAGGATGTTCTTCTCAGCCCATATAAATATTTCTAGGGCTTAACTGACAAAATTGCAGGAGAGCTCAAAGAATTTTCATATAAAAATGGAATGACAAATATATAGATGTATTTTATGTGTTACATAAAGATTACCAATAAATATTAAAGACTCAAGCAAAATCCAAATAAATATTAAATTCTCACCTTGGAGCACATAGATACGATCCTTATACTCCACAGCACTGTGGAACTCCATGGCAACGGGCATCGGACTAACAGCAATCCAGAGATCATCCCTGGCATCGTAGCATTCGACTGATTTAAGAGCATTGCGTCCGTCACCCTCGTAAACGCGCCCTCCGAGGGCGTACACCTTCCCGCAGCAGTGTACCAGACGGCATCCGATCCTCGCTCTCAGCATGGGTGCGCGTGCCAGCCACCGGTTACCGGCGTGCTCGTATTGCCAGACGTCACTTTCTGCACGATGATCTATGCACGTCTCGCTGCTTCCGGGCCGATAACCTCCAGCGATGAAGATGTCATTCTCTGGCGTGACAAGGATGCCGACCTCACGTAGGTCGTTGGGCGGTTTGCACAGCTTGAACACCTTGCCCGTGGCTGTGTCCAGACACGGTACTGTCTGCTTTTTGGCCGAGTGCTTGTGCGCTGCGTCAAAACAGATCACCATCTCAGACGCCGTCATGCCTAGACGTTGTGGGCAGCCGTTGGCACCGTTAGCTCGGCTCTTTTCCGTAGGCTCCGTGGGCAGCGCCAGGGAAAAGGGGGCTGGGATGCGGCTCACAAAGGCCTCATCTAACAATGGCAGCCGGATACACTTGGCAAAGACGTCGGCGAGGAAGGGCTGCCGACGCACGGGGTCGTGCTCCAGCCAGCGCACGATGCCCTCGTACACATGCTCTTCCTTTTCCACGTTGAGGTCGTCACTATCTAGAATTCCCACCAGCTGCTCCTTGGTCAGCTGCAGGAACTCGGGTTCGTCCACAGCGCACAGAAATTTCCTGCGCACGTAGTCCTGGGCTCGTTCACGTAGCTCCCGGTGTCCATATGCGTCAGCAAACATGAACACACCGATGCAGTTCTGTGGCTCCAGCCGGCTGATCATGAAGTGAGCGCACTGGTCTTGCAGCGCTGGGATCTGGAAGAGACTCGCTGCCGTAAAAAGAGCTTGCACGTTGTGTTCGGACAGGGCAACGCGTGACGTGTAGGCGTAGTCCAGCACCAGGCTCATGGACTCCGACTCCACGCCCACGATGCGCACCTCGCGCTGGCTGCTCTCCGTAAGGCCGCTGGTGAACATTGATCTGATATGACAGAAGGGAGGAAAAAGTAAACAAAATGAGGACTGTTGGCAGTCAGAGACTCAGAAGCATTTGCATTAATGATGACAATTATCAGAAGTTATTCCAGTTTCAAAAAGAAATGTCTGCGACTGATAGTTTATTAATTTAGCGTATACATCCCAGCATCTTAGAGATTTGTTCTCTAGGCTGTTTCATGGTGAGGACAATTTCACACCTTTTCAAACTTTTGGTTTCTTGTAAGTCATTTTGCGTGCTAATATTACTGTGCGTTTTATCAAGCGATGGGAGTGTCCGGTTTTTCAACAAAAAAAAAAAAAAAAAAGGTTACACAACTATATCGTCATTATTAAATCGTTATTAAATCATGCTGAGCCTTGTGTGTCATTAATTAAATGTACAGATTTCTTGCCAGATATATCTTCAGCCTTAGCTAATACTCTCAAATGTCTGTAGTAAACTGAAACTACTTTTGATTATATAATCCGTAGGCAACTGAGGAGCAGGGAGGGCTTCTGTTTTTTCCTCTCCTTACTAATTTTGTAAATTATTTTCTGAGCACGTCTACCATTACTATAACCTCATTGCTCTTTTCCAGAAGTGATGTCAGCCCAGCGCAAAGATAAATCGTATGCAGCATGTTCTACCTGAAGTAAGGACTGATGGCAGCAAGCACATTTCTGTGACAGGCGAAGGTCTCGCCATTGTCCATCTCCACGACGATGTCGGTCAGCTGCGCTTCGTCGTACAGGGCTTTAAGCTGCTGGAGAATGGTGCAGGCGTGCAGGGCGTCTACCCCGTTATAGCTTGTGTTTGCAGGAGTCCCATTTTGTACTTGTAACAGCTTTCCAACGTCTGCGGCGAGAACAAGAAAAGCAGAGTGCAAAAGTTGAAACTAACGAGTCAATGTAATCAATCGTTTCTTGTTGTAATTAGTCCAATGTCTGCAAAATAAACACTTTATAAACCACTCGAACACCGTGAACACTAACAAACCATATTTAAACAGGATTAACTAGATAAAGGGACAGAGCAGCACCGTTCTACAGTACCTAAATGGAAAGTAGAGCTTCTCAAACACTGAGAGAATGAGAAGCTTTCGGTCAGTCTGTCATTCTGTAATAAACGTCATTTAAAACATTCAATGGATCGTCGACGATCATGAGTCCTGTTCTGACAACCTGAGTCACAAAAACAGACATCATCTATGAACAACTAAACAAACTCATTTAAACCAACGGGCTCATAACGTCCTTCCTATCACAAATTCCTGAATCCTACAGAGCTTCATACTCAAACATGGAACAGAAAATAAAAATTCGTACAAACAAATCGGCACAATAAGCTGTAAGCATTTTCCCCACCCCAGCACCCGTTCTTAGGAAACCGGAACCAGGGTTGATTTTAGTTCCTGGACTACGATATCACAATCCTTTTCCCTCTTACTTTTCTGTAAGAAATTACTTGGGTGGAGCTTGCCGTATTCAGCAGGATAATAAACTCCCTTTCCTCCTGCAATTTTAAAAAACCTGTGCTCATCTAATAACCAGTTATTAAGTCTCGTTTGCAGCAAGGCTAAACGTTTCCGTGACACCCCAGTTCTATACGTGCCTCTAGTGGTGTTCCACTCACAGAAATTGTGTGCGTGCGCAGGACTTTTTTTTTTTTTCCCCTTATCCCACATGCTCCAGAAGGAATTCTGACCAGTCCCGCCTACTCCCACAGAAAGCTGAACAAATCCCACCTATTATTTTGGTTTGTAGCCACCGCGTGATATTCTCTAATCAACTCTCCCAAAATATAAACAAATTAGTCTTTTAAACCACAGCGATCCTGAACAGAATGAAGTATTTACTAAATGACTCACTTCCACGTTAAAGAACTTGGACTTTCTTTATCCCACAAACTTCATATCTGACCAGAAAATAAAAACCGCCCGCTCGTGCACCTTTTACAGTCAGGTCCCGCAGTCTCGATGCGCACCTCGAACGCCGATGGCAAAAAAAAAAAAAAGACTCAATGCAAAAAAAAAAAAAAAAAAAAAAAAATGCACTTCCTGTGTGGCAGCTGGCTTAAAATACATTGTTAGCTTCATACACTCGCAGAAAAAAGCGCATTAAACTGCACCGTTCTTTGTTGCTGATGTGGTACCCTCAAGGGTACATTTTTATTTCTCTAAAACCTACGTTTTACCTAGAAAATTGCACGTTGTGTCCCTTTAAAGCTTTAGCCTCAACGGAATTATGCTCCATTTAAGTAGTTTTTAAAGGTACCTCACGTTCCCAAGGAAAAGTTACAGGTTAGTACTATTTTTTTTCCTCAAAGTGTTTTGGTGCAACGAAGTTAAACAACACAGAACTCTGACATGAATCTTAAGGTCTGCTGCGTTCCAGTGATTTTCCCGACACGCAGCTTACATCGGCGTCACAAAGCGATTCGAAGGCAGAACAGGAACTCGTCCAGGATCTGCAAAGTTCTTGTTCAGGGGTCCAAGCACTCAGCACTGGGGATCAGTAACATTTAATCACCACTGAATAACTGTATTAGGTGCTTCTTTATTCTCTTGTATCATCCCGTTTTACTGGTTTTAAACGCAACCAAGCCTGCTTGTACAAACAGCATCGAAGGCTGCAATGCCAGTACAATACCATTTTATCAAAAAAAGTTCAGGTGAACCTATATGAGGCCACTACACACTTATCATAAATGTGGCTTATTTCATCTACCAAGATTTTATTTTTTATTTATTTATTTTTTTAAAGCCCCTTTAGGTCATGGTCCCAATCAGGGTTTTGTATTGTTTACTTTTACTGGATGCTCATGGCTGTTTACTTAGATGTTAATGAAGATATAGTCATAAAGGGGTGCCAATATTTTAGCCAAAATGCCCATACTCGTGGAATCAGTGTTCCTTTAAAGGATTTAAGGTCTTTACTATAGACCAGTGGCTTTAACTCGTGGTTATAATGACTCATCTTTTCCAAAGCAGGAACCAGCATGCTAGCTAACAACTCATTGTAAATTAGCCAGACAACCAGCAGGTGGTAGCTAGTCGAGATAGCAGGCTATTTTGCTGACTAACTAGGTATAAATTAAACTAGTTTTACCAGAACTTTGATTAGTATGTTCCTAAAATCGTTTTCCTATCAGGAAGTGACAATGACACGTCGTGGAAATCTTCAAACTTGACGTGTTTCGGGGATTTTAAAAGCGAGACATCCTGCAGTTAAACCCCCACGAGCGCATTAGCCACAAAGGCTTACAACACACTAACGGCTACAAGCCCCAAAACATGTCCCACTTTACTCAATATTATGTCAGAAAAATATTCAGACACCCCCATGTATATTCAATTGTTTCATAATATTCAGTAAAGTCTGATGTTTTGGACGTGGCCGGTTCAACAGCGCTAATCTGTCCAGGCTAGGTTTGCTAACCTAGCTTGGATTAGCCAGCAACCGGTCTGTACTTTTTTTCTGGCTACACAAACACTCGAAACAACATCCCTTTAAACCGTACCAGACAGTTCTGGCAGAGCAAATGCGTGGAAGGTTAAACATAATTCATACTTTTTTTAAAGAAATAACTTTGATTATTCGAAGAGAGATAAAACCGTGTAACTCTAACCTCCACCGGCAGCCATTCTCGCCCAGTCCGTCTTACTGCGGCTGGGAAAAACGTCACCGGTCGATCTGAGTGCCCCGGAAACAAGCATCAACCAATCAGCTCTCAGACACTCTTTCACTGACCAATCAGATTACGCCGTGTTCATATTTTTGCATAGTGCATTAAAAGGGATATCATGAACAGCCGTGGAACTTCATCATTGTCACTTTATGCAGCACTGCTGCTAAATACATGGTAGAGAAAACAGAGATTCAACACCTCACTACTTTTCTAGACACATTTCTAGAAATGTTTTAATGGGCCATTTATTAAAAACAATATAAAGCATAACTAAGTATGAATATTGAAGTCATTACTGAAATATTGTTGTCAAGACAAACTGACTGAAAAATCATCAAAATGCATTATAAATATTAACAAAGCATGTGGATTCAAAATACAGTGTCAGATTCTGGCCAACTTAAAATGATTATTTGTGATTTTCATTTGGTATTTAGAAGCCTAAACTTTAATTGTACCCTTTAGTCCCGAATCTGATACTTCAACCTGATCTACATTCAACAAATTGAAACTAACGAGGCCAGTGTGGTTGGATTGTGGTTGGTTGCTCAATTTACTATGTCTTAAGAAAATGTATGAACCAATGACTGTATATATGAGTGGACAACATGGCACCATTTACTCTCATTGTGTGGTTTTGAAGCCCTTTTTGGTCGAAATGGGAGCCACCTTCTTGTGAAATTTGCCCAGCAGACGCAGCCGGGTGGACAGCAGATGAGGCCGGGTGGACAGCAGACGCAGCCGGGTGGACAGTAGATGCGGCCGGGTGGACAGCAGATGCGGCCGGGTGGACAGTAGATGCGGCCGGGTGGACAGTAGATGCGGCCGGGTGGACAGTAGATGAGGCCGGGTGGACAGTAGATGAGGCCGGGTGGACAGTAGATGCGGCCGGGTGGACAGCAGATGCGGCCGGGTGGAAGGTAGATGTGGCCGGGTGGACAGCAGATGCGGCCGGGTGGACAGTAGATGAGGCCGGGTGGACAGTAGATGCAGCCGGGTGGACAGTAGATGAGGCCGGGTGGACAGTAGATGCAGCCGGGTGGACAGCAGATGCGGCCGGGTGGACAGTAGATGTGGCCGGGTGGACAGCAGATGCGGCCGGGTGGACAGTAGATGTGGCCGGGTGGACAGCAGATGTGGCCGGGTGGACAGTAGATGCAGCCGGGTGGACAGTAGATGTGGCCGGGTGGACAGCAGATGCAGCCGGGTGGACAGTGTCCCCGCCTCTCACCCACCTGTATCGGTGATGGACACTACCCATGAGCACACACGCTGTAAGACACCTGAAGTGCAACTTAAGAAGCCACATTGGCTAACTCAAAGTACAGAAGTTAATTATTAATTAATATGCAAGATGCTAAATTGTAGTCGTATAATTTTTAGATATATAAATTTAAAAATTTTTTTTAGAGCTTTGGAAAGTGCGTTCACTTTCATGCGGCTCGACTGTCATGTCAATCACCTCATCAACCATTCTCTTTTATCTATCGTCAAATAACACCTATAAAATCTATTTATCATAAGGAAAAACATTGTGGGAGATATCAGGGTCAGCTGAACTAAACACAACACTTTTTCTGAAAATAATTTGCGGAAACTAATTATTAACATGGAAGCTTGCAACCTTTCCCACTGGCTAACATGGGGAATGTGTGGGGTTTAAAAACTTGTACTGCAGCCAGCCACTAGAAGGTCTTGTATACATTTTGGATTCACTTTTGACTCCCTGTTATGACGTCCACTCATATGCTGTATACTGTCATTGGTATGATATGGCTCATATTAAAAAAACGTAGTTCCGGCTCAGTTTATAATGCTTCACTAACTAGGCACTGACTAAATGCTGTAGCTCTACTCCTACATCTGCTATTATGTTTAAATAAATTGCATTTAACTCAATTTATGCCCAATAGACATAGAGCGGAATCATGAATATTGTCTACTAGGAAACTTTCAGAGGAACTGACTAAGAGAGGTTGGACAAGAGTAACATGTTAGTAACCAGTCAAGTAAAATAATAATGAAACTGACAATCACCCATGCAACAGCCACGATATTTAGGATTCACCCAGATGAGTTCATTAGTGAAATCCCTGTGACTATTTGAAATAAAACGACCAAGAACATATGTTCAAAAATCTTCCAGATGTTGCTCAAACTGTTAAATCACATCCATCAGAAAACATCTGCACACGCTTCTATAAAGCTCAGTATCCTTGGAATTGTTCCATTTCTTATAGCTAAAGGAGACATTCCAGCTAACCAAGATGTCCAAAAGATTCATTCATTCATTCATTCATTCATTCATTCTTTGGCTAATTCCTTCATTAATTCTGCATTTTACTTTACACTTTTTACAGTAGTAGACTGAGGATTTAACACTATTTAGAAAGTAGAGTTACAATACAAACAGGATGCAGAGTTACAGATACAAACATAAATATGCAGATAGTAAGAAAACATATATTGTTTTTAATATTATTTTATACATATACACACAAAATCTTGTATATTCTGTATTTTCCACTGTTTATGTGTAGGTGGTTCATCTTACTTCTGCAGTGTGTTTGGTCTTTCTGCATTGTTATGGATTTCTCTGTATGCAATATGCAAATTTGTACAGTTCTGTATATTCCACACACATTGTTTATCCATATTTCTATAGCGTCTTGGTTTTTTTTTGTTGTTTGTTTCTGTAGCATCAATTTCCCACGAGGGATGAATAAAGTGTTGCCATATTTTATTTTATCTTATTAGAAACCTTTGTTTTTAAAATATACAAGCAAATAACCAGCGAATTCGAAGCCAATACAGAGTCAGTTTCACTATCAGCCTCGCGCACGAACAGGGAATCTCTTCTACCATGAATCTGACACTGTAAAATGACACAAAAAAGGAGTCCAATAAAACAAAACTGCAATCTACACAATCCATTTCGCTTTCTTTTATCCATTCAGGCTGTGAAATTGGACCGAGCTGCTCTGAAATGAAAGGACTAAAGCTTCCAGCGTACTTTTTTTCCCTTTCTCATATCTCTTGCCTATAACCCGCTCTTTAGACATATAGAAAACCAATTTCCTGATTCAGGTGCATGAGACATGGTGAGGATTGCATTTTGTGAGAACAGCGGTGAACAGGGTGGCACAAAATGCCAACTTCAGTTTGGACAGTCATATTGTAGCGCTTGAAGAAATGGCCATAAAAAAAAAGAAAAAATAATCCGAGGCAACAGCAGGAATGTGAATCCTCACAATTTCTTACAGTAAAGAGGTTTGTGTGTAACTCCATGCTATAGGCTGTAATCAGTCTGTGTCACTTGTTGCACTGCGGTAATTTCTGTATCAGAAATTGCTTCAGCTCTTGGAGCTTTCTGAGGTTTTAAGAACAGCACTGATAGCTACAGTGATTATGACAGTATAAGATTTCTTGTTTGTTATTTCTTGTTTCAGTTGACTAATATTAGGAGGTATGTATGAAATAAAACTGTGCTAGTAAAATTATGAAACATGTTTAGCAAGTAAGAAATAAAACACTTGGTGATGTGCAGTTATACGTGTTTTATTCCTCTTATACTACAGCAATATGCCAACAATTACAATTCTATATTTATGCCTTTATAGTTACATTTATGGTTATGAAACATCCATGAAACAAGTTCATTCCTGTTCTCACTTACGTTATAGCAGCTATAAACAGTCGTTCCCTGACCAGCTTTTCTTTTCTCTCTCTCTAATAAGACAAAAAATGCAACTTGTCATGTTAGGCATCCGCCATGCCATTCCTTGAGTAAGCTGTTACTATAGAAACAATAACCTATTAGAATGAGCTACATCTCCTGACCAATCAGATTTGAGAATGCAACAGTATAATACAGAATAATTTCCCTTAATGAATTTGGATACTTTACTTTGAAGACTTTACTGATATATTTACTCAACTGCATCATCTATCCTACAATAATATACGCTCAATTACAGAATTTTTTGGCAGCCTTCATCAAAATGATCAAAGATTTAAAACTTGGTCTTGAATCTTGGTTTTGTGTTGGTCTCAACTGAGATCGTCTTGACTAAAATACTGGAGAGAACCCCGAACCTCTTTCTGTAATGTCTAACAAGCTTGAAGAGACACATGTGGGGGATCTGGGTCCACTCCTGCATACAGAATTCAAACTATTTAGTATTCCCAGGTTTGAGCATGAGGACTGCCCTGTTCGATTTAGACTGGAGAGTTTCAATGAATTTTCAATCCGGAGACTGAGATCTCAATGGAGGCCGGTGAGAAAGATTAATTCAGGTACCATCCTGAGACATTGCATATCCAAGTATCTGTGTAGGGGGCCCTTACTTCTGGAGTATGAGCACAGCGATGGAGCCACCAGCATTGAACTTCATAATAGATGACTACAGTAGAATGGGATGGAAGGCATGAAGCAGGGAGTCTAATTGTCGTTTAAACGTGTATGTTTTTTGATGGAGATGGAGGTAGTAGGTTATTATAGACCTGCGGGACCCTGCATGTAGCATCTGCAGGTTTTCAGATGAAGCATTCAGTCCCCCATGTCTCCTTCCGCCCCCTGTGATGAGGAGAATAGGCGCACGACGGGATGCAGTGGTAAATACCAACCTGCACTCCCTGCTTCATGTTTAAAAAGTGTTCTGAAGCCCACACCCCCCATGCCTCCCTCACCTCTCTCCCCCCCGGTCTGAGTCGCAAGCGAGGACTCGAACATCTGCCGTTACCGCATCCATCAGTCATGTCACAGAGCAAACAGCAAGTCTCAAACTCTCTCTGCGATCATCTTGATCACCTGGTCCACAGAGCCAAATTATCTCAACGATTATTTCTCACTTTGTTTACATGAAGATAGAAAAACTGACAACGTGGCACAGCGATCCTTCACGGGGATGTCACTGAGGGGTCCTGGAAGAAGAAGTGAGCTGTCATAGGAATCTGTTGCTAACATTCACCAAAATGTTTTCTGCCGCAAATGTGTTATGGCTTTGGATTAGATCCACCTGGATGATGTGGTCATCAGTTCCAGTTCGGGATGTCTGAATTCCAGCATATCTGGCGATTTTTCTACTAGAAGACACCCCATTCGACTCACCAGTTAAATCCTGGGTTTATTAGGTGTGTTAGAGCAAAGAAACCACCGACCTCCAGGACAGAGATTAATTTACACTGCTGTGAGTGTTAATTAAACGCTGGGGATTTTTCTGTCTTTAGGCCAAGACAATAAATAAAAAGTACTCGAATAAGAAAACTCCAATTGCTTCTAGGCAACGTCCTGCCTGCTCATATTTTATTTGACTTTTTTTCTTTGAGTCTATGGAAATCCTTCCAAATAAACACCAACATCAGGAAAAAAAAAAGCTACTAGCATATAGTTATGTGTTGCACAAAGGTTTGTAGCAAACACACATGTAAAAACAAAAGACTCCTATTCTTGTATTATTGACAGCATTTTAAGCTCGTATGTTAATAATTATATCATACGTCATTAAGCCAAGTCATAAAAGATAAAAGCTACTTTTCCATGCTAATCAGTTGCGAATTGCTTTGGCACAAGAGGAATTATTGGCAATTAATCAACTTCAGGGTGGTAACAGCATCTCCGCTTCATCACATTACCCTGTTGTTGATTATTTTCCTATAACTGCACATACCAAATCATTTTTATTCCTTACAACCGGCCTTTTTTGTAAGCCATAAGACTCGATCAATCTTCCTAGGAACACGAGTTCCTTTTGGTGATCATTAAAGCTCAGTCTAATCTAATTTAATGTAATCTCATCGCATAAAACACTTACTGAACCAGTGAGCTTGGGATGAATGAACACCCACAGCGTCAATCTCAGTCCAGCCTGCGTGTACTGTGATTTTACTGCACATTTAAATGCGACTTCATGCTGAGCTTTTAAGGACATCTTTAAGGTTTTTCTTTAGTCTCTTGGTCTTTTAAAAACTTCAGGGATGCATCATTAAGTACGGTGACCGCTTCTGCATTTACCCTTCAGGTTAAAAAAAAAAAAAGCGAACAAATAAAGGGAGCGACGGCTCCTGCTGAGAGGGCGACTCATTTGTTCCACACGTCCAGGCTGATGGATTCAGTTTTTACAAACTCCTGCTTTATTTAGCCTCTCTTTAATTGGTAAAAAAAAAAAAAAAAAAGGCACATGCAACCACAGGCCCGCTTCTCCTTCTTTCACTGTGTTTCGTAGCCCGTGGCTCTGGTGCATGGTTGAATGGCTTGGTGGTGGGAGGGAGAGTGGTGTGAGACCCCCCGCCTTGAGCGCCAGTACTCTAATAGTGCGATTCAGATTAGAAAGAGTCGAATCCCCCATGCAGAGAGCGGAGCATCCATGTGTGAAAGCTTGGGCAGGAGATCCATCAGCAAATCCGATTGCACCGCAAGAATTCGGGCTCCCGGTAGAGATGAGGATTTTATTTCTTTTCTTCTTTCCGCTTGTCCCTGGGAAGACCATTCCATGAAATGTACCACACCAACGCAATCGCACGCAAGATGGCTCAAGAACTTTTTCATGCCATGTCAGTGGCACATCTTTTTAGGTTTGTGTGATGTCTTGGGGAATAATGTCCATGTTGTTTGGTACTGCAGCTTCCTTGGTTCTCTTTTGGATGGGTAGATGGACCATCCATCTATCCATCCACACTCATAGAAAAAGAAATCTAGTATCCTTAAGGGTTCTTAATGGGAACTCTTAAAGATTCTGTATAATACCTTACAACTAAGGTTTTCATTTCAGAGAGGGTTCCAGAGAAGGTTGAACACTTTTAGGAAACTAAGAACCCTTAACCACCCAACCACCCACCTATCCACCCATCCTCATAGAGAAACATATCCAATTATAAGGATTATTCAGGAGAATATTAAAAACATTCTCTGACTGAATCATTTCTTTTCAGAGAGGGCTCCAAGAACCCTTAGCTATCCATCCATCCATCCATCCATCCACACTCTTGAATGGATCTTGAATCATGAGTCCTTAAGGGCTCTTTGGTTGTCCCTCTGGGGAACCCTTAAAGGTTCTATGTTGTACCCTACAACTGAGAAATTCCCTCTTAGAGAGGGCTCTTTTGGGAAGAACCCTTAACTATTCAAAGAAACCTTGAAGAAGGGTTCTTTTTTTTCCCCCTAAGAGTACATCCATCTGTATATTCACCCTCCGAGGTACACTCTTTAAAATGAAAGTTCCAGAAAAGGATATTTAGAGAAAAGCCATAAAAAAATACCATCAAGACCCTCTGAGTCAATGAATCTTCTGGCATTTTTGTTGCTGCCACAATAAGCGTAAGAGTCACCTTTCACATAATAGAAAAAATTATGGTGTGATTTATTTTAGCAAATGGGTAAAGATGCATTAATCAAAATGTTCTATGGGACACCAAAAAAAAGGTTATTCCATAGCATCACTCAAAAAAAATCTTTTCTTGCGTGGGGGGGGGGGGGGGGGGGGGGGGGGGGGGGGGGGGGGGGGGGGGGGGGGGGGGGGGGGGGGGGGGGGGGG
>CM075022.1:2980896-3001277 GCA_037576675.1 Pangasius sanitwongsei
GGTATGGGAGTTGTGTGTTCGAGTTGTGAGTTATAAGTTTGAGTTGTGTGTTGAACTGTATGGGAGTTGTGAGTTTGAGTTGTGCACTGAACGGTATGGGAGTTGTGTGTTCGAGTTGTGAGTTATAAGTTTGAGTTGTGTGTTGAACTGTATGGGAGTTGTGAGTTTGTGCATTTGGGTTGTATTTGCATGAATAACAAATGCTTAATTATCAACTTCCTAGATAAACTATTCAGTACATGATTAAATGTAACTACATATGAAAGTGTACCACTGAAGAATTCAAAAAATATATATATTTGGACCAAATTATTCTGGCTATTTGACGTAGAATCAGCTCTAAGAAAGAAAAGTGGGACGGCGTTACTAACGCCATTGCTCCTGATTCCACTGGTCCAAGTTTAGGTCAAAGTCAAAGACGAGATACAATGAGTTGGGGGTTGTTCCGTTGAGTCCAGGGAAGCATCATCAGAAACGTGAGGAGAGTCTGACTCCAGTCCAAGTCATGTGCCTCGATTCCACACCTTTACTACCCAGCGATCAAACAGTGTAACTCCACACACTGTAGTCAGACAGCTAGAGGTCAAAGACAAGGACAAACCTTCACAGAGATCATCACAGAGATATTGCTGAATACAGAATGCTTTAATCCTTCATCAGCACACATTTTCCTGACACACACTACTGACTGAACATATGTCCACTCTGAAAATGAATGAAAGTCAGTGTGACCTGCAGCCATGTGCTGTTAAACAGTCAGACACAGCACACTGACTCCACCTGCTGGACACTGAAGATACAACAACACCAATTGACGTAAAGGTGTGTTAAATCGGAACATTTCCCTGAGCTACATGTTTGTTTTTGCCCTCAAAGAATCATAAAGTGTAAGGTTAATTCATATATTCATTTATAGATTAACACAGGCTGCACCAATAATCATGGGTTATCTTAATAATGTAATGTAATAATCATAAATTACATCAGTAATTTCAGCTCTTAAATCAGAATGCAGGGTACAGATAGTGCTCTTTATTGTATGCACTATTAGGCACTAATGTATTATATTCATTAAATTAAATACATTTATATCTTAAATATTTTTTTCAACTTGCCAACTATAGATAGAAACTTTATTGATCCCGATCAAACACATTGTAATGTTAATAATGTTGAGGAGGGAAAATAACAATGTTTTGGCATTAGAAACAACCATTCATTAAAAACAAACAAGATAGATAGATAGATAGATAGATAGATAGATAGATAGATAGATAGATAGATAGGGGACATATGTTTGCTCCTAACTGGTAGATAAAGGGAATGCATGGAGACAAGGTATTTATAAGCTACTGTAATTTGAAACAGACTGTTTTTAAAATCTGCTATATATTAAACAGCTGTATTTTAGTCAATATAATTCTGCATTAGCATATACGTTAAAAAAAAAGACTGTTCGCATTTGTACGAGTGTGTATGAGGCAGTAAAGAGAAAGGCGGTCTGCCATTTACACTGCTGGTGTAACTTGAATCATTAAATCCCGCTTTCATGCCTCAGCAGATAAAAAGCTAGAGTCAGGAATGAGCCCAATAAAAATCATGAGGTAAATGATCCCTACAGAGGACAAAATCCAATCCAAAGCTAATTCTGCACAGCTGAACACTACAGCTGAACACGAACATATTTTATTCATCATAGGTTTGATACCTTAATACTCATAATATCACATTTACGTATTTCCTGTTTAAGCTCCACAATTCAATTCATAAATGTTCAAACTGTGTGGGAGCTGTGTGTTTGAGTTTTATGGGAGTTGTGTGTTCGAGTTGTGTGTTGAACTGTGTGGGAGCTGTGTGTTTGAGTTGTGTGTTGAACTGTGTGGGAGCTGTGTGTTTGAGTTTTATGGGAGTTGTGTGTTCGAGTTGCTTGTTAAACTGTATAGGAGTTGTGTGTTGAACTGTGTGGGAGCTGTGTGTTCGAGTTGTATGGGAGTTGTGTGTTGAACTGTGTGGGAGCTGTGTGTTCGAGTTGTGGGTTTTAACTGTGTGGGAGCTGTGTGTTTGAGTTGTGTGTTGAACTGTGTGGGAGCTGTGTGTTTGAGTTTTATGGGAGTTGTGTGTTGAAATGTGTGGGAGCTGTGTGTTCGAGTTGTATGGGAGTTGTGTGTTGAACTGTGTGGGAGCTGTGTGTTCGAGTTGTGGGTTTTAACTGTGTGGGAGCTGTGTGTTTGAGTTGTGTGTTGAGTTTTATGGGAGTTGTGTGTTCAACTGTGTGGGAGTTGTGTGTTCGAGTTGCTTGTTAAACTGTATGGGAGTTGTGTGTTTGAGTTGTGTATTGAACTGTGTGGGAGCTGTATGTTCGAGTTGTATGGGAGTTGTGTGTTGAACTGTGTGGAAGCTGTGTGTTCGAGTTGTGGGTTTTAACTGTGTGGGAGCTGTGTGTTCGAGTTGTGGGTTTTAACTGTGTGGGAGCTGTGTGTTCGAGTTGTGCATTTGTGTTTTGTGTTCAGCTGTATAGGAGTTGTGTGTTGAACTGTATGGGAGTTGTGTGTTGAACTGTATGGGAGTTGTGTGCTTGAGACTCGATACATTGTGAACTGCAACAGACACAACAGTACAGAAAAATGTAACTACATAAAAAAGATTATCAGCTCCTGTGGAAAAAAAGATAAATAAAGTTTAGGAAGTGGATCTGAGTGAGGGAGGCACAGTGCAGGTTTATGTAGTGCTCTTTATGGCCAGAAGGGGGCGAACTTTCATTACACAATCAGAATTCATTACAAACTTTTTTACTTGTGACTAGTTACAGCAAACTTGAGAAGAAAACCACACCCTAGCAACTTACTTATTTACTTACATAATTTCTTAATTATTTACTTATTTAATTTCTTAATTAATTACTTAGTTATATGTTTGCTTGCTTGCATATTTATTTATTTATCATTTCTTTTTTGGTATGCTTTTTTATTTATTATACATATATTTACTTATTTGAATAATGAATTATTTACTTTATTAATTTGTAAACATAACTTTTTACTTAGTTACAGTATGCTTGCTTGCTTACTTACATGAATTACTTATTCATGTATTTATTTACGTATTTATTTGTTTGCTTATTACCATTTACATTTACGACAAGTGGCAGCTTGGTGGTGCTGGGATTTGATCTCAAGACCTACCAATTTTTTCACCAAAGTAGATAAGCAGACTATTAAAGGGTTATTCACGTTTCAAATTAAAAGTGATCAGAGAAAGAAACGACTGATCATTTAGATTGATTTAAATTTTCATGCCAAATTTGTTGTGAGCATGCAGGTGCTACCTTTACTTTTTAAAGTATATATATAAGTATCTGTAAGCTACTTTAACACTTCACCAGAGCACGTTTCCTAGTTGTTGGGCAATCACTTTTAACCAATTAATTCAGCTCCATTACCATTTTACTCTTCAATGATTTAAGGACTTGACCTTTTAACGACATTTTGGGATCAGGGATGAAGTCTGGAAGCCTCCAAATGCAGTGACCTGCAACTCTACAGACTGATCCCCAGAATTATTCAAAATAAATATATAAATAACATCAGGAAGGTCACTGAAATGGAAAGTGAAATGTAGTTTTAATGTAGGGAGACTGATCTCTTACTCCTTCTTACTCAGCGTGTAGATACAGAACGCACATCAGATATTAGTACACACTCCGAGAAAAGTGTGTGTGTGTGTGTGTGATTAAATCAATGGCCAGAGTATGATATGCATTACAGAAGAGGCACAAACGCTAACATACAGCCATTTGTTTCAGGATCCAGCGAGATCCCACATTGCTTGCAAGCTGAACCGTGTGTGTGTGTGTGTGTGTGTGTGTGTGTGTGTGTCTGTGTGTCTGTGGAGTCCATGCAGTGTTAATATGAAGAGCAGCCAGTGTTCGTCCTCGTTCATCATAGACAGATGGAAACCAAATGCAATTTATTGCCCAAACCATGTGTATATGGTGTGTATAAGCGTGTGTGTGTGTGTGTGTGTGTGTGTACGTGTGTTGGAGACAGAGAAAGCGAAAGCATTGCACACACATTTTCTGGATATATGTGTGTACAAGAGCGTGTATGAATGTGTATGAAATAGAGAACTCTGTGTGTGTGTGTGAGACAGTATCATGTTGCTGCGTTATGTGCTGACACGGCTCTGCATGTTGCACCTGGTGTGTGAGAGGAGATGGCCAGCTGCTGATGCTCCACACACACACACATACACATACACACACACTGACTTTTTCATATCCTTATACAATTTTATATGCTTCTCTTTTCTCCTGCCCAAACATGACACTGCTTGCAAAAAATGTATTCTATAATTTCAAATAAACAGAAATTATTTGTTTATCCCTTATCAAGAAATACAAATTCTATGTAATACTATGTAATACTATGTAAATTAAAAATGTTTCCAACCCTGTTCATACACACAGAGTGTCATAAAAACTTTTACTGTATACAGCCTGTATTTGCATCTTCGAACCTGATTGGCTCTTATATTTTATGATGCAATAACACTTGCATGTGACATGTTCAGTGAGATTTTCAGCACTGTCCAGTTTCTTAAATGAATCTGACTGCTGCATGATAGTTTTTGCACTTTTACCCATCTGTGCACTCACATATAATCACAGAAAGTACTTTTTATAAAGTGTATTGCGCCTTTAAACTTTCTTGAAACAGTTTGGCTCCGGTTCTTTTGCTGTTCCTGGAAAAACCTGCTGACAAAAAGTAATAGCCAGACTGTGTAAGCTCATCTATCTTATCATAGCAGAGAGAGAACACACTTAAAGACGGCTTTCTTTCAACATCATGGATCACTCTGCAACATGGAAGCGGTAGATAAAAAAGTCTCGGCTCACATCCATTACAGCTCAGCCGTGCTTGGGTATTCAGTTCACAGTTTGAACAGTCCTGTCAGCAGATCCTTCCAATACTTTTGAAATCAAGTTATCCCAAAAAACCTGATCAAATCCTTAATTTTTTGGAATGGAATTAGAACAGAGCTGAGATGTAATTACAGATAACATGGTATACCATAGAGATCATAATGTCATGAATATACACACCTTAACCGTCCTGCTTCCTGACTTCCCTCTGCTCCAGCTCCACACTGAACACGTCCCCTGATTATTACTAACACCTGTCCCTCCTGATTAGTCCTGTTCTGTCTCATTAGCTTGTGTATACATTCCTCTCTGATTAGTTAATGGCTTCGTGAAGTCTGCAAGCACTTCTACTGCAGTTCAAAGTTGTGTTTCAAGTCCCAGAATTCCCTTGTTTTCCTAATTCTATCTTCCACAGTGTCCCAGTTCTCCTAGTTATATACTAGTCCTCTTAGTTAATCTCATTCTCGGTTTTCCTAGTTTCCCAGTTCTTTTAGTTCCCCTTTCTTTCCTAAATGCCCAACATCCATGAATTCCCCTAGTTTCCTCATTCTCGCTTCCCCAATTTCCCATTTCACCAAGTTGCCTATGTCTCAAAGTTTCTTTAGACCCAAAAGTTTCCTAACTCTTCTAGTCCACCTAGGTCTCATAGTTGTCCCATAGTTGTTCCAAAGTCTCTAAACCCAATAGATTCTTAGTTCTCCTTAGTTTTCCTAGTATTTGTAGATACCCTAGTTTCCCTGCTTCACCTAGTTATCTTAGTTATCATAGCTCTTCTACTTCCCCTACATCCCCTAGTTTTTCTAAGGTTCGACATCCCCATAGATTGCAAGTAGTCCTAGGGTTAGGGTTAGGTAGCCAAACACTTTCCTAGTTCACATAGCTCATTTAGATCCCCATAGTTTCCCTAGATAACCTAGTTTCCTAGTTATCCTAATTCTCATTTCCTAGTTGTCCAAGTTTTCCTAGCACTTCTACTTCCCCTATGTCCCATATTTGCCTAATTGTTCAAGTTCTTATGGTCTTTTTTAATTGCCTAGTTCTGTCAGGTCCCCTAGTTCTGAAGTTTTTCTTTGTTCCCACAGTTTGCAAGTACTCCTAGACCCAATATTGCCATTGTTCCTCTAGTTCTTTTAGTTCATCTTGTTTCCCAAGATACAATAGTTTCCTAATTTTCTTAGTTTGAAAAGTTTGCAAGAACTCCTAGAACCAATATTTCCAAGATATCCTAATTCTTCTAGTTATCTAGTTGCCTAATGTCTCCTAGCTCTCTTAGGTCCCAATTTTTCTAATTTTCTTTTAGTTGCCATAGATTGCAAGTACTCCTAGACCCAATAGTTTCATATTTTATCTAGATACCATAGTTTCTTAGTTATCCTAGCTTTTCTAGCTATTATAATTACCCTGGGTTTTAGTTCTCACAGCCCTTCTAGACCCCCTAGGTCCCCTAATTATCTCCTGTCTATCTTAGTTCCCAGGTCCCATATCTTCCTAATTCTTTTAGTCCCCATAGTTTGCAAGTATTCCTAGACCCAATCATTCCCTAGTTCCACTAGTTCTTTTAGTTCTCCTGCTTGTCTTGGATATCTTAGTTTCCTAGGTATCCTAATACTTCTATTTTCAGTCAGCACTCATATTTCCCATAGTTCTGCTAGTTTCCCTTGTTTCCAGATTTTCTCCTGGTTCCCCAGTTCCCCTAGATCCTCTAATTTCTCCACTTTCCTAGTTCCCCGAGTTTCCTAGTCACGTATCACATCTAGTCCTTCCTGATTTATGATGTGAACCTTAACGCTTAGTTCCTCTACTGTGGTTAAAGGCGACATGACATTTGGTTGTTTATCTGTACGGATGATCATTATCATGATAATGGATTATTCCGATACCATGGTTGCAAATCCACTGGAATTTGTACAAGCAAATTTGTATGCAAAGTTCCAGCTGAGGATGGCGGTCATAGTTTTTCTTCAAAAACGTCACCATCACTCAGCATGATAAACGTCATATCTCTAAGGGGCTTTGGTGACCAGGTTTCATCATTTCACCTTTGTAAGGCAGCTTTTTTTTTTTTTTTTCCTTAATGCATTTAGGAAAGTAGAAGTGTGGGAGCAGACCGCTTAAATCCCAGAGCAATCGTGGGTTAAGCACTAGCCTCGAGGGCATCCTGATGATTAGCATTCGCCAATGAGATCGAACTCATGACCTTTACCACCACAGCCATTTACCCACCATTAAGTCTTTACCAAACAAGTGGTTTTATTTCTCTATTCATATCCTAGATAGTCACAATTAGGCTTAATATCATACGTGTTTAGCAAAAGAGTTCATAAATGTGTTAAATGTGCAGCGTAGCTGAAAAATGGTACCCATTATCTCTGCATATGTAAATGATGTAAATTTGATTTTGCATGCAAATTATGTTAGCTGCAGTCCTTTCATAGGACTGTTCAATACGGGTCACGTCATTGAATGCGATCTTGTCTTAGTGTCATAGCCATTCAGGGTGAATAATGAACACACGGGAGTATTTATGCAGGCATCTTTCTCCTCTCAAAGGCACACAAATCCACATTATCTTTATCTTTTACGCTCTCTCTCTCTCTCTCTCTCTCTCTCACACACACACACACACACACACACACACTTTTTTCCCAGAGGCACCCCCATCCTGCATCCTGTGTAGAATTGATTGGTTCCTTGTGCAGTGTGTGAATTCTCTGTTTCCCAGATTGCCACTAAACACATGGAACAAACGTGTGTGTGTATGTGTGTGTAGCAATATTGCCATGTCCACGGTTTACCCCGCAGAACTTTTAAACTGGATTGGAGTTGGAGTTTTGCATACATTTGATCAGGGATGGAGAAGTACGGATGTTGAGTCTATTATATTATATTTATTATCTTGTATCTAATTTCATGTGGATATAATGAATCAAAGTCATACTTTGAGTTCAAAAGTTCAAAAGTGTCCACACTTAAATGTCCTTAAGTATTTAATGTATTATATTAACCAGAATTATAAGTCAGGATTTTTTTTTTTTTTTTACATAGTCTCATTTGAAAATTCTTTTGAAAAAGTCTCATGAAAAGTTGAGAAAGTTAAAATTCGGGTTAGGGGTGGGGTTTGAGTTGTTTTTTTTTTCTTACAAATTAATTCATAGAAATCGAACAAAATCCAATCTCATTACCATCAACATATGAATTTGTATGATTTTTTTTGTGTGTGTGTGTGTGTGTGTGTGTTCCTGAAGTAGAGATTATGTAGATGAAGGTTCTACTTGGAATGTTAAATTCTCTGCAGTACGGTTCTCCTGGAAGGATGAACCAAAAAGAACCTTTAAGGACGTAAGGTCCTTTAGTTCTAACTACTATAAATGCATATACTGTATATGAAAAAGACACTGTATGTGAAAGACCATAAAGGAGAAAAAATAAGCTCTACTTTCACTGTATGCATTTGATGTGGTGTATCAATGAATTTCAATAAACATTATATACAGCTATATTCTATTTATTATATAATATATGTAATAAAACATGACTATTTAGAACCTTGGTGAATTAGATACTTAGAGAAATTGCTTCATTATAAAATTTGGCAATGATCGTCATGATATTAGATTATGTTAGGGAGGAGCCTATTTGGAATTTTACCTTGGTTTTGATTGGCCATCGGGCCGCTTTTGTCACACAGATCCGGCATCTCCAACAATCCTTCACAAACTGCTATACAACAATGTTTTTGTCACAGTTCAGAATGGGAAATAAAGTGGCAGTTGCTGTTTGTTTGCTGAGCCGTGGACCTCGCTTTGTTCGAGCCGTTGGAGTGTGTTTGCACACGATGCAGCTCTGAAGGGGAAAAAATGCAATTGGCAGAGCAACTGGAAACGCTCAATTGTCCGTTTGTGCAAGAGGAGCGGCGCAGCTGTGCAGCACTGGAACAAAAAGACACGTTGTGTTGGAACCACAACAAAGAGCAAAGAGGCTTTTCTTTCCTTCCTGCTGCATGGCTAAGGACAAACACCTAGAAGCTCTCGCGCCCTCCTTCACCTTTAACCCTCTGCGGCTTTTTACACCTCAGTAGCACTGAACAAAGGGATCAAACTTGGTGAAAAGAAGAAAGTGAACAGTTTTCATCTTTAGTTTTAGATAGGGAGCAATAAGCTTTAAAATACACCAGACAGTAGTGTGGCTGCAAATCACAGGTTTTAATTAAAAAGCATGTTATCTTTGATATGTGACGTTTTCTGGAAAGGCGTGTTTACTTAACATTTATGAAAGGAGTCTCCAGTGTCAGTGCTTTACAACAGTCAGAGGCGAACTGTAACATTAAGCTTTCTGACATGGGAAAGTCTTCAGGACAGAGGATGTTTGTGTTTTCCAGTTTCTTGGTAACATGACAAGCATTTTTTTTTTTTTTGCCATAACAACTTCAAGAAAGAAAAAAATGAGGAAACGACTATTTATAGCTGCTATAATGTGAGTAAGAACAGGAACTAACTAATTACCTGACATTATAAGTAACTATAAACAAATAAAAAGGTTCTTTAATAAATCAAAAAAATTCTAAGAATTGCCAAATTGACACTTCAGAGCATCCTGTTTTAGGAAAATAATCAACTTCGAGGTGATCACAGTAACACCACTTCATCCCGCTACCCTGACACTGATTATTTTCCTAGAACAGCACACCCTAAATGTTGTATTCCCTCCATAAATCATCTGCGATCACTCCTGATGATCTATCAGAAGGTGTTGATTAATTTTGTATAATAATTTTTGTTTCAAATTACATAATGGACAAATATTTCAATACGTAAATGTATCACTTTTAGATAATGTTTAGATTGTATAAACAATACACTTACTCTAGGGTCAAAAGTTATTAGTAATTATTAAAAATATTATTAATTAATGAAAAGAGATATTTTCCTGTACAGATCATTTCTCTGTAAATGTTCAGAAGAACAACAACATGTGTTCTTATTGAACAAAAATGGTTAGGGACGATAACTCAAAAAAACATTGGTGGCCACAGAGTAAATATCAGATATCAGAACGACTACAATAATCAATCATGTACAGTACATGTATTATTATCATTTTACAAAATGTATGAATAAGAATGAAATGTCTCCTAACTGTTAAACACTTCTTCATAATGGATTTACACTATAGATGGCATGATTCCACGTTTTCTTTTCCGACACCGATACTGAAACCTTGAGTATGGGTCGATATCGTTACTCATCCGATGTTTTTTTTTAACTACCAAGCTTTAAAATGATTTTTTTTTTTAACAAAAAAAGAAGTACTTAAACATACTGAAAAAATATGAATATAATACAAATGAATTCTAACAAAACATACAACCTCTTTTTATATGTAAACATTTCCGGTTCCAGACAAAAATTCTTTCCCGAATCCGATTCCTGATATCTGATTTGGAATTGGACTTGATACTGATCAGATTGGTGCAATCTCTTTTTAACCATAATGTACATAATATGAGACAAACTTGCCATATTATCATCCCAGACCAGATCAGATTTCGATACGCTCTGTACATCTTGGAAATGCAAAAGCACAGTGTGTGTGTGTGTAGGAATGTGTGTGGAACATGTGTTGGCTTGAGACTGACAGGTGTTGTAGGAATAGCGTGATTGTCGTGAGAACAGGCCGTAGTCGGACCGGTCCAGCTGCATCCAACGCCTGCGCTTAACTAACCAGAACCGAGCGGAAATCCTGTGGATCAGGACGCTTTCGATCACGGCTGAGAAACGTAAATCAGAGTTTAGAAAGAACGCGTGGCGTTGCTTCAAAAGCATGCGGTTTCGAGATCTTCTGCTTCGGGGTTACAAGATATCCTTTTATTCCTGGTCTTCCATTTGATTCCTAAAATGATCCGAGATTTAGTTTTACTCAGTATTCACGTATGAATACCAAAGTCAAGAGAGAAGCACGAGATTTAAAAAAAAAAAAAAAAACAAATGCTCAAACAAAAATATACAATTACAAGTGAATTCATTAGTCAGTCATTATTTGGAGTAAATACTCATGGTTCAACCTGGACACAGCAAGCAGGAAGCCGAATGTCCTGTGAAAGTGCTAGAAACAATTTCAAATGAATATGCAAAAGAGAAAAAAAAAAAATGTTCTTTTTTTTTTTTACCCATTAAGGACAAGCAGCAACTATGCAGCTAACAGAGAACACTATTAGACTGTTTAATAAGCGTTCAATAGGTTTTTTTTAGGGTTTTTCTGCTAACATTATGAAAATTCAAGATGGCGCCGCCGTGTCCGGATGCCATCCTGGTCGCTCATATTTCCTTTTTTTTTAACCTACTTCTTCCGCTGACACTCTGCGCACTGCACTTTGCACTTTGTATTGTTACCACACGTGACATAGTGCATATTTTGTACATCCGTTGTGCACATTCCTGTACATATATTTCATATTTCTTATTTCTCACCTTATTACTTATTATTTCTTATTCATTTCTGATTTTTACATTTTAACTTTAATTTAGAATTTAATGCACAGTCTAAAGAGGAGTAGGCCAGGTTTCCATTTCACTACAAGTTATATACTGTATATAATTGTGTATGTGGCAAATAAAAGTCTTGAATCTTGAATTCAGGGAGTTTGTCCTCACCACTGTCACCTCTGGCTTGCTTGAGATCGAAATCTACATCTGGACTTTGGTAACACTGCTTTGTGACTATTGTTAAAAGTGCTACATAAATGTAAAATTGAATTGCATACATTAGCATTATTGTTTTCTACAACAAAAAATGATGTCCAGATGTTGCAGGAAGGTGTACAAAACTGTGTACAGACGTTCTCAGGACACCCAGACACCCTGACTGATTAAGCAACAGCTGTCTTTAAGCGTTACTAGGAGCGTCATAAAAACTAAAATGATTAATGAATGTTTAAACAAGTTTGCACGTGGGTTGATTCTTCTTCATCTCACACCCATTATTATTTTATAAACCAAGTAATGTTCGCCTTAATCGGATTAAAATTTCACACAAAGCTACCACAACTGTTTTGCATTGTGTTAAATGTGTTGTAAAGTACGGTACATAGAAGTGTACATGAAAAGCTGGTTTGTTGAGTTAAAAATGCATTAGACTGCACGCAAACACGCCACATGGAGTGACAGCTGTTTGTTTTTCGCATTTCGATGGTATTCATATAGCTGCTGCTCTGTTCCACCCTGCCCTGCCCACCCACACACACACACACACACACACACACAGCCAGGTGCATGACAGAAGCCCTGCAGATCTACTGTATGTTTCTATAGGCTTTTTGTCCATAGAAGCTTTTCAGCATGTGTGGTTTTAGCATCAAACTTCAGTTTTAAAGTTTCAG
This sequence comes from Pangasius sanitwongsei, assembly GCA_037576675.1. Classification (NCBI taxonomy): domain Eukaryota; kingdom Metazoa; phylum Chordata; class Actinopteri; order Siluriformes; family Pangasiidae; genus Pangasius; species Pangasius sanitwongsei. Next base: position 2,993,193 of record CM075022.1, read on the forward strand.
TCAGGAAATGACGGCTCAATCCAATTCAATTTTATTTCATTTGAACAGCACTTTTAATAACGGACACTGTCACAAAGTGGCTTTACAGGAATCTGGATGTAGACTTAGATCCCTAATGAGGAAGCCAGAAGCAACAGGGGCGAAGAAAAACTCCCTAAGGAATGAAGACGACATGAATAAGAAACCTTGACTCAAACAGGAACCCGTTCTCTGGGTGACACCTGGGTGGTGTGATTATAAATTATTACAGTATACAGGTGTAGAAAAGTAAAGACAAACATTATTAAGTGTGAGTGTGTTGCACATAAGAGTCCTGGGATGAGCACAGGACAGTCTTTATGAGTTCTTAGGTACAAATATTCAATATCTACAGTATCTAGGTGAGATTATCCACTGAAACAAGCAAGAATCTGCGAATCTTCAACCCCTTTTACACAGGCACTTTTATGAGGCCACTTGCGCAATTCCCAGGGAATTATCCGGAAGTTCATGTGTGAACAGAAGCCGGGAATCTTACCATGACACATAAGACACGATGAGACGTTCCAAGGCGGCAGTTTGCAAATATTACCACAGTAAAGAACAACAGGAGCAAGTCCTAAAGATAATGAAGGTTTGAAGGTTTTACTACTTAATAATTGCAAATCAACTTTGAATTTTTTTAAATATTACTAAAATCAAGTGAATTTAACAGGAATCAAAGGATACCAGAGTCGTAAAATGAAATAAAACAATACTGCTGAAAAATACTGGCAACATTTTAGGTTTAACTTATTACACAAGGTTTTTTTTTGTTTTGTTTGGGTTTTTTTTTAACTTTGTTGTCTGTGATTATTGAAAGTCCCTTTTTGTAGCAAATACAGCAACTGTGCTGGTTAAATCTAAAGATATACAATCTGAGGCGGCTCATATCAATGAGCTAGCAGGACTAAGCCCCCCGTCTTTCAAAGATAAAATTGTGAAATTGTGAGATTTTTGTGAAAGCAAGCACCAGCAGTGGTTGTAAGGAATACACAGAATGTAGCGAGCCCAGGGCTGTAGATTCAGCAAGCCTACCAGTGACAGTCATGTCACATGATTACACAAAGTGACACGCCCTCCAGGTTTGAGCTCAAATGGGTTAATGTATATTCTAGCCCATTATGTTGACGCTTCCATAATATGTCATCAGCAGTCGACTTATGGACTCGGTTGTGGGTGTAATGAACGTGAACTCTATCATCATCTTTCCCCTAAAATGTGTTTGGAGGAGAAACTAAAAGTCGATAGACTGAGCACACGTCTTCTAATCAGAGTACAAAATACACAAAAGGACAGACAGCTGTGAGTTTAGTGTTTAAACCAAAAAAAACTCTTTTCTGTTTACCATGTTTACTGTTCAGAGGAAATGCAGCATGAAACACTCAAAAATTATAAATCACTAATGCAGCTCTTCATCTACTTTAACTGTGTCTGTGTGTGTGTGTGTTAATTTTTCCCAATATTACTTACATTTACAGCATTTAACAAATGCCCTTATCCAGAGCAAATTACAGATTATTTTATTATTATTATTATTATTATTATTATTATTATTATTATTATCATCAATGAGACCTCAGGATTTAATGTACTGGTCAACCCTAATAGTTTAATTGTCAAGCTATTAAGAGGTATTAAATTTTAGCCCTCCCACTGAATATCACAACCAGCAGCCACTGTATACACTGTCTTTAAAATAAATAAATAAATATAAAAAAGGTTGAAAAGGTTAAAAGAGTCAATTCCACCAAATATATTCTTTTGTTAAACTTTTAAGGGAAGTGTGAACGTGTGAATCAGTGAAAGACGCACAACCTGAACGTGTAGGTGAAGGTTCTGCTAATGTCCTGGGCTCTGTGTGGGAAAGAGGTGCAAGTGTTTAAAGGAAGGAGTTGGAAGAGGCATATGTAAATAAAAAAAGAGGGAGAGCGTGATAGACGCGTGGAGGCTGCTTCTGCCAGTTGTTAAACACAGAGGCTTTTTTCAATGTTGAGCAAATCCTCTGCTCATTTAGAAAATATGGGTCATAAATTTGGTGTGGCATTTCACTGGGAGTTGAAAACTGTCGCTCCTTGTCTCAGGATTCCAGCTGACTCTCTCTCTCTCTCTCTCTCTCTCTCTCTTTACTTTCCCCTCTGTTTGTCCTCATTCTCTCCACAAACTGTAAAATGCCTCATTTACTCTCGGACATCTTTCCACTTTTCAGCAGAGCACGATGAGCTGAGCACACATTAATCACATCAGAGTAAAGACCTTTTTGAGCTATTTTCACATTTTATCTTTCCCTAATGTCACTCTAATCTCTAATCAACACTAGTGTATGACACTGTGTGTGTGTCTCAGAGTGATGCTGGATATTAGACCGATATGGAGCTTTTTTTCTTTTCTTTTTTTTAGTGCAGCATTGCTGAGTGACTCAAGTGCCATCGATTCTTTTTATATATATATATATATATATATATATATATATATATATATTTCTATATTTCCGATAATCTTCCTTTTCTATTCTCTTGTAAGCCTGGGTGACAATATGACAGTGTCGATAAAAAAAAATAATAATAAATGATATGGAGGCATACCAAGGATAGGAAATTCTTTTCGTACAGATGTTCGAAAAGTCATAAAAATGCTCCATTTGTGAAGTAATTTAAGGTTTGAAATGTGGTTAATGTTGAATAAATAACTCAAATAAATGTTGTTTTTTTTCATTATAATAGGAATCATTAAAAGTGGAAGGTTTGGTTAAAAAGAAAAATTTATTAGTTAGTGTGTTAGAAATTAGTATAATTTCTATAATTATCTTCTCACATTCTGAAAGATGAGGAACTGATGTCTGCTATCTGGTTGGATATTAATTCACAGCTAATTATTAACGGACACCTAATCCTGGATTAATGACTATATTGACATTTTCTTTTGTACTTTTTTATGTACCGTTTATTTATGTACCTATTTAAATTTTTTTTTTTTTTTTTTGCTAATTTCTCCTTTCTGTTTGTGAAGCGTTATCATTTTATACAACTGAGTGCACATTTATAGGGTTACCATAATTATTAAAGCTTTATGAATGTAATGTCCACAAATAAGCGTAATAATACTTCACTAACACTTTCATAATAACAAATGAATACAAGAGCACATTAGGAAATAAACGTGTTTATGGCCAATTGATGAGTATATACGAAAACTATTAATAATATTAATAAGTATGAATTAACATTCTATTTACTCATTATAATTTCCTGGGAATTACTGCACGTGTTAATTCATTATTAAGAAATCATTAGTTTAGCAGTAATATATGGTTATTATATGCTTTGGAGTATAATATAAGTGACAGTAAAGCTGCTAATGCTGCCTATTAACTGCTGTATGCACTACTTATATGTGCACTTATTGCACTTATTAGCTATAAATCAGTGTGTAATATGTGAGCCCCTTCACGCTTCAGTTCTACAGATCTTTTACTGGTTCTCCCAGAGGAACACACTGAAGAAGGCTTTAGAGTGAAACATAATCTCAGCACTACATTATGTGATACATATCATGTAACATAATCACGGCTCCAGCTATCGCAACATGAGATTCTTGCCATTTTGCCCAGCTCTTTACATTTTACTCAGAGGTAATTTGTTATCCTCATGGCTGCGTCTCATCAGAGAGATTAGTGTCTTCCAGCCAAGTGTCGTTCCAACGGCCCACTTCCTAAAAGAGTGTATGTGATGAAAAGAGGGAAAAAATGAGAGAGAGAGAGAGAGAGAGAGAGAGACAAAGCGGGCCAAGTCCCAAATGTTCCATCTTATCTGATGAGGCATCCACTTCAATTTGCAATTTTAATGAAAATCAGACACCTGCACTGTGTATATGTGTATGTGTGTGTGTGTGTGTGTGTGTGTGTGCATGAGTGAGTGAGAGAGAACATAGACAGAGAGAGAGAGAGAGACAGAGAGAGAGAGAGAAGGCACACTTTAGCAAGAGAGGTAGGAGAAAAAGAGAGACAAAGAGCTACAGAAAGATAGACAGGGAGAGAGAGACAGAAAGAAAGGGAGAGACAGAAATAGAGAGGAGGAAAAAGAGAGACACTGAGAGACAGAAGGAGGTTAGAGAGAGGGAGAAAGAAAGTTAGAGAGGAGGTCTCTCTGAGTCAGATAGAGAGACAGAGGGACAAAGAGCAACAGAAAGAGAGGAAGAGAGAGACACAGAGAAAGTGAGACATAGAGAGGGGAAAGAAAGAAAGAAAGAGACCAGTAGAGACAGAAATGTAGTTAGCACTAAAGCAGAGACAGGGAGACAGAGAGAGTGACAGAGTAGAGAGACAGAGGGAGAGAGAGAGAGAGGAGTGAAAAGACAAGTGCTGGGTGTGTATTAGACATGCCTTGGCTGTGGATCTGGTTACCTGCGCTGGATTTTCAGCTGGTGAAGAAAGAGAGCCTTTCATACGGTGCGAGGAGAAAGAGATCTTCTCACATGCTGAAAGAACGAGGCAGTGATGTCTGCTGTCTGCTGCCGGGCCGGACAGGAGAGCCGATTACTCCCCGGGGAAAAGACCGACACCACCCTGATCCTACACCATATCCACGTCCACCTCCACCTCCACACACACACACACACACACACACACACACACACACACACACACACACACACCCCTCCATTCTGTCGTCCACCTCTCATTACCATACATCAGCAACAAGATCTTCGTGTAGGGAGATCTGCTGCATGCAGCTACACACATAAACACACACACACACATTGAGACCATACTGGGACATGCCACACACACTGTAGAGTGAACGAGGAAATTTGAGTGGGAACAAATTCAGAGCAGCATGAATGCAAATAAGGAAAGACAGAAATAAAGGAAAGAGTGAAAGAGACTAACAGTGTAGGAAACAGAACAGAGACATTAAAAGTGACAGAAAGACAGGTGGAAGGGTGAGACAGGAAAATAAAAGAGACAAGAAAAAAAGGAACATTTAATATGAATATAGAGAGAGAAAGAAAAAAATGAAAGAAACAGAATGGTACAGATGGAAAATGAATAAAGGCTGAAAAAATGGGGGAGATGGAAAAAAAGGGATGGTAGAGTGATAGGGGAAAACTGAGTGGCCAAAAAAAGGGAGCAGATGAATGTAAATAGAGGGAGACAGAAAGATAGGTGGGGAAGTGGGAGACAGGAAAATAGACAAGAGAAGAGATAATAGGATTGTGAATAAGAGAAAAAGAAAAAAAATTCAAAGCTTAATGTGAATAAACAAATAGAGATGGAAAGAGACAGCGGGAATGACAGAAAGAGGGACAAAGAGCGAGAGTAAGATAGATTGAGACAGAGAGTGACAGAAAAATGGATGGCAAGACAGAATATGAGAGAGAGAGACAGAGACAGAGATAGTGGGAGAAACAGGCATAGTGACAGAGAGAAAGAGACAAAGAGAGAGAGTGACAGAGACAGAGCGAGCGTGAGACAATAAGAGACAGAGACAGATGAGAGAGTGAGAGACAGAGAGACAGCAAGAGCGCGAGCGACAGGGCGACAGAGAGAGACAGGGAGTTAGAGAACGAGAGAAAGATGAGGAAAAAGTGAGTCTAGTGTGACAGAGAGAAATAGACAGAAAGAGTGAGACAGGAAAATATTATGGGGATATGGATAAAATTCCACTAAATAGAGAGAGAGAGAGAGGCAGTGAGGGAGAGAAAGAGGGACAGTAAAATAGAGAAAGACTTAGAGAGAGACTCAGAAAGAGACAGAAAGGTAGAGTGAGAGACAATGACAGAGATAGCAAGAGACAGAGATACATAGAGAGACACAGATCGAGGGTTAGCAAGAGACAGAGTCAGTAAGACAGAGAGAGACACAGAAAGAGTAAGAGAGAGAGAGACAGAGAGAGTGTGGGAGAGATGGAGAAATAGTGAGACAGAGACAAAAAAGAGCGTGAGAGAGAGCGAAAGTGAGACAGTGAGAGAGAGAGAGACAGATTATAGAGTGACAGAGACAGACAGACAGCAGGAGAAAGTGTGAGAAAGACAGAGAGAGACAGAAAGTGCAATAGGTAGAGTATCAGAGGAGAAAGACTGAGTGAAAGAGAAAGAGAGAGACAGACAGAGAGCGTGACAGAGAGAGAGAGAGAGAGAGAGGTCATGGAGATATTATCAGTCCATTACCAGCTCACCTATTCAGACACACAAAGCCAGTTCCCTTCCTGCATAGTGGCCTTAATGTAGGGCCGAGCACACACAGCGAGCCGGGGACAAAAGCGCAGCAGTGCAGGTGTTGGAAGATGCCACAGCCAAGTGAAAGGACTCTGAATGTCCTTCTGTGTCCTCACGCTGGCATTGAGCGAGGGAGAACGGATCCGGCGCACCTCTCCACCCCAGCCGCATTTTTCACCGGTCAGTCGCTGCAGGAGCGATCTCTATCTCAGGTTCTCACACTCCACTGTGACCCACGCTGCACTTTCAGACAGACCTGAATGGACACACGGCTGAGTGCTCTTTACAAGGACACTGTGTGTGTGTGCGTGTGTGTGTGTGCGTTCCACTTTATCTTTCCTTACCAAAGGCCTGTTCTATATGATGGCACTCCATGCTGCTTGTGAGCTGAATTCTGCTGTACCTAATTAATGCATTAATGATTGTGTTTATGAATTTGCTATTGTGTGTGGGTTAAAAATGACTGAAATTGACCAGAGAACAAAAAAGATCCCACCAGTAACAAGAAATTGTGACATACATATACACACGTTGCTTAAATGATACATTTCGGTTATGATGGGAATTCTGGCTCTTTTCTGTGAGTCAGATCATTTGATTCGGCTCACCAATAAGAGTCGACTCTTCTGGCTCCCAAATGGCTCATTGTAATTGTGTTCTAAACCGGACAAAGTATTTTGAATAGACAGAAGTTTTTTTTAACAAATGATGGACTTTAGTCGTTTGTCACTTTAGCCGCAGATGAATGAAATGAAAATTCATTTGATTCAATTAATAAAAAAAACCATCAAACATCGCCAGGACCTTGTGTACCAGTGAATACAGACTCACTCCGAGCACTGAGTGCAAGCACTGTCAGTGAAATGCTAGATTTAACCGACGCCAATCAAACCAGTCCTCTTTTAGACTGTGTTTATTCTTTGAGAGGTTCAAAAGATCGCCCCAAAACGTACGATCTTACGTTACCTCATTATATGAGGCATGGCAAAACATGTCTGCTTCACATTGCTCTATTAAAAACAAGCACCTGTTCCCTCTCTTTCTCTCTCTCTATGTGTCCATGGCTGTAGGGGTTGAGAAGGGGTGAGGAGGGGTGAGGAGGCTTGAGGACAGAGGCATTGTCACCCTTTTAGGGTGCGGCTGGTGACACGTGGCCCTACTTCTGAGCGCCTGGCCTTCACACGCGCCTCGGTGGCAGGTGCTCTGATGGATGTTCTCACAACTGCCAAAGCAAACAAAGCACACACATGAATGCGCACATACACATAGTTGGGCCACTTGCTGACGAAGGGGCAAGCAAAGCCTCAGACCACCACTCCGGATAACACCGTGTCTTTCCTAGGATAACTTTTGCTGACCGAGGGTCAGATGTTTTATTTACAGGACAGTCACAATGGGATGATGACTCGTTTGGTGATCTTTCTCACAGTTCTATACTATACACTAACCTACAACACAGAATACTGTCATATTATTCATGTGCATATAAACATACATTAATATACATTTATACCTCAGCGCTGTTGATTTCTCAATTCTGATTGGTCAGAAATTTCTAATATGTTATCGTTTCTATAGTAACTGTGCTAATTCACAGGGACGTGTATTCCACTCCACCACAAGTTTTACAGGTAACTCTATGGGAAGTGACAAGCCAGCTTTCAATAAAATGATGCCACGGGTGGGGTGACATCAAGCTCTTTCTTACCTCTGGACCAATCAGGTCGCCAGTTGGAGCAAAGTTTGAATATGAAGGAACGAAGTGCGATTGGTCAGTTTAGAGACAGTGGCACTGAGGAAGAGACAGGAGTCAGAGCTAGAGGTAGCAGAGCTGAAGATGTTGAGGTTCTC
>CM075022.1:3001377-3030896 GCA_037576675.1 Pangasius sanitwongsei
GGCCAGATTAAGATGGTTTGGACATGTTCGGAGGAGGGAGAGTGAGTATATTGGTAGGAGAATGTTGGACATGGAGCGTGTGAAAAAAGGGACTTCTTAGGGAGCAAATACAGTCAGATTTACAACATGCTGAATCTAAAATATTTCATTACCAACATTCCAGCCTTGCAATATAACTAAAAATAGCACAGTTTCTATTTTTTAAGATGTCCAACTTATACCAGGCCTGCATACTGCATACAGTCACGTCACACAAGCAGCTCACATCCTCCTGATTTTTCAAACTGCCTAAAGAGTTAAACCAATTTGTGCTTCATCTGCTTTACTGATAATAACAAATCTAATCTGGAGGGCAGGCTAGTCTAGTTAGTTAGCCCAACACTAGCTGGGACCGTTAAGAGCATTTATGTCTACAGTGTGCACGTATTATATACGAGCACAAAAGGAGTGCCAGCTAACTTTGTTTTTCTGAAAAAAAAAACCCTATTTATTATTTATATACTCACCTCAGGGCATACTATGAACTATTCATTAACTACAATGAAACTAACCGGAATGGTGGGTAATTATTAAGAGTGAATGAGGGGGAAAGTCTGGATGGCTCCTGGGAGTTTAAAGGGTTTCATTTGTCAAAAATGTATTTAAAATTTAAAATTAAATTGAATTTAATTAAAATTAGATGAGAGCTATAACCATGTCTACTCTCGCTCTGTGACTGTGTGTCCTTTTCCTACTCTGTAACTTGATACACTCTGTACTCATTAATCCCGCTGTAGAGCTCATATCACTGTAAGTGGAGATTTAACACATTTAACACTGATAACTGTGCTGTAATTAAAAAGTGACTCATATTTCCAGCTGTAGTTCATCATCACCTGAAATCATGTTTCGCTGCATATCAGTACAACACTGTTGTTATTTCTGGCATAAGTCTGAGGCTCTCAGATGGGATTTGAGCAATCGACCCTCCAGGTCCTGATATAGTCCATGTTGGCAGCAGGTGTGTGTGTGTGTTTTCTGGAAGCAGTGGGCATTAACTTGTATAGTATTTTGTGATCTCATGCCAGTGGGAGTCGGGTGTTTGGGGTGTTTGGGATGGACTGCACAACCCCAAGACATCTGGAAAAGCACTCAGGGTTGCCATGACCATGGCACTTGGGGAGTGAGACAGGTGTGTGTGTGTGCACGTGTAAAACAGATCTTGGGTGGAGGCTCTCACTATAGCCTGGTTTCTGGGGAGCAATGGGTGCACAGTACCAGAGCTAAAAAATAAAATAAAGGTCTCAAATGTGTATGTGCAGAAGAGATCTTATGCACTTTTTACATTTTGTATATACATTTTGCTGTAAATGCCTATGTTATGCCCCTGGAAAAGGAGAAAAATAGATTTCCAAACATTAACATTTAATCAATCATTACATACTGTATCAATAAAATTGTGTGTACATTTTTTCATAGCGAACCAAACTAAAAATTCCCACCAGATTTACAAAGTTTTGGCTGATTTTCTTCACAATCATGTGTTGATATGTTGTGTATGTTGATAAATATCAATCTCGCATCTCACGGCACAGCTGACGTACATTTAGTGACGCCCACAAAACTCTATAAAAGCTCAGAGCAGAGAGCTGAAAACTACAAAATGGAGGCTAAACAGAAAAAGACCACCTCCTAAGTGCACCAGCTTCCAGTAATGCAGCTCAGCCACTGCAGTGCATCGGCTACCACAGACACATACTAACTCTTCCTCTTTTAAAAGGGTGCCATTACTTTTGTCCTGATTGAATGACTAGTCTTATTTGCTTCAATTTATGGATTTGTTTTGGATCACTTGCTTTCAAGTCATTAATATGAAATGGGTGAGTTTCATAAAATGTTCATTAAATAATAATAACTAACTTATCGACAGTTAAGTCAGTTTCCTCAGGAGTGAGTGTAGGATATGAACAGTTTACCAAACTAACCAGATTTACATGAATATTGCATTTCTTATGTAAATGCTCCTGCAAACAATATAAGAATAAATTAGCTCTTGATAAATGAGGCTCATTAATGGGTTTTTTTTTTTTCAATTCAATATCAATATGTTGTTATTTAGTTACATGATGGACCATATTAAGCAACAGATCACATTTCTGATAAAAAAAACATCTTCATCAAGGCTATGTGGGATTTATCTGGAGAAGAACTGCAGCAGGTCCTTCAAGACATCTGGAACTACCTCCCAGCCACTGTCTGGATTAATTCAGTGAGTTTTGTTTGTTTGGCAAATTTTTTTTGTTTAGCATTCAAAAACGAAAATGCCATCTCTATAGCGTTATGGCATGCGTGCAACATGGATCATTTGACAGCTCGTATTTAAACTGTTTACAAAAGTAAACTTTTAGGCTTACGAAAACTTTTAGGCTTACGTTCATTTCGTTAAGGAACGTAACCAACGACTTGATCGTTGACTTTCAATTTTTCAACTTTCAACTTGACTTTCACTGAGTGAAGAAAGCACACTTAGCTAGCAAGCTAGCAATGAAAACATCTGTAGACAGCTCCTTATTTACCTAAACTTTCATCATTTTTGCCTGAATTCAGCCGCAGTGACATCCGACGGGTTTTCCCAGGCCGCCACGTATATTTCGCGATTGCCTCAGAATTTACCAAATGAATATACAACAAATTCTTAAAAATTGATGAGCGTTGTTCTAACACGGTGTTTGGATATTTTCATTTTAATAAATTAGTCCCCAATGCACTCTTGAGTAAAAAGCATCATCTGAGTGTATTAGTTGAAATGTTCTTGGTAGTAGACTCTTAGTAGTGTATTGGACCCTACTGTATATATCTGCATGTGTGTGTGTGTGTGTGTGTGTGTGTGTATCATGATGATGGGAGCTGCAATGAGAATCACAGGTGCCTGTGTTGCTTCCTGCTCCCCCAGTTCTGGCCTCCTGCTCGCTCTCACAATACTGAAAAACACCGCCAGACCTCTTTCCAGCCAAAGCAATAAAGATACTCTCTTTCTCTCTCCTTCTCTCCCTCTCTGTGTCTCTCTGTCTCTGTCTATTCATTTTACTCTCTCAGGAGGCTTTTTTTCTTTTAGCTCTCTTCCCTGTTCACTCCTTGTCTGTGGTGCGAGTAACAGCATTAACACCAGCTGAGATTTGTGATGTCCAGTTGCTTCAGATGGAGCTCCCTAGCTGTCTCTCTCCAAAACAGTAATATTCCTAGCCAGTACATGGAGTTCAGGAGAGGATACGAGAGGATAACATTTACCAGAACTGTTTAGCCCTAAAACCTACATGCTAAGAAGGTCAGCTAGCGACTCAGACCCAAACCCTCAAACAAATTCCACAAGACGTTTACTAGTGGTTAACTCGCAGTCTCCTGATAACGCAACAAGCTGCATTTTTTATTAACTTGTTTCACATTCCACAACGTTAAGTGTAACTACAAAGAGATAAGAAGTATGATGTGTCGTTATTGAATAAACAAAACATTGTAACCATCAGCAATCTGCTATGGTTTAAGAGGAAAAAAACACCTCGGGACGTGCTGTTAAAGGAAAATTTTCTACTTGTCGTTGATTATTTTCCTATAACAGCATATGTCCAAGTGTTTCATCAGATAGTTATTATATGCAGGTTATTTTAAATAGTTCACAATGACACAATCACACCTAAAGTCTTACTTAAAATACTTAAAAACTTGTACATAAAGTACACAACACGGGTTTAAATGTCAGAAATAATTTGTAAAAAGCAAGAGGCATTGTGTCACTATCCAATTACTCGTGGAATGTATTCTGATCCAGGACCTGTTTCTTTCATCCAAGCCTTTTTTTCTTACACACAAACGCAACACTGTACACGCTATCTCAGATGAACATGTGTTCTGCACTGTGTAGCGATGGATCCCAGGGGCTGCTCATGGCTGAAACTCTGTCTGCTTCAGCCAGGTGGATCTGGCCAAAAGTTCAGCGCCTGCACAGCTCAGCACACTTTCCTTGAGCGTTTCTAACTCGTGCTCGGGGAGAAGAGCAGCGGCCTGGAATTTCACATCGTCCCTTTTATTGTTTTGGCAGAAAGGGGATAGGGATCGGGAAAGTAGACGTTGTGTAAAGCGAGTTCAATCTGTCTGACAGAAATATGCAGCGTTAAGTTAAACGACGGCCGAGCGTAAGGAATGGATATATTTCTATTAGCACACTCAGACCGATAAACAACCCCTTCCCGGGATTCAAAGCAAATCCCACAGTTGCCCCACTTCACATGAGCAATTTGTCGGCGCCTAACGAAGAGCGTTCCCCACGGACGCTCGGAGCCATCAGGACCGGGTCAGTTTAATCAAATAAGCGATTCTCTTTCAGCTCACAGGAATTTGAAACCCCTAAGGTTAGGCAGGCCTGCGAGGTGGATCTTGGCAGCGGGTGAACTGCAGGATCTGCTCAGTTATTTTTCCGGGGGAGGTGAGCAAGTCCTCCTGAGCAGGCGGGTTCGTACAGGCAGCGATATCATAAGAAATTGAGAGGAGAAAGAAATAAGACACTCAGTGTTAACACAAGTTCTCTGACAGCTTGTCAGGATTGTATCAGTGCAATGACAGGAACTAAAGGGGAGTAACAGACTAACATAACTTTTATCTATTAACTATTAACAATACCTGATAAAGAGCCTGAACGTTAGCAAATCTTCTATCATGACAAATTTTGCACGAATTCAAACAAGCAAAGGCTGGATGTTTGGGTTTGCGTTCAATTTCATACTAATGACGTCATAAGAAAAGGTACAAACATTAACCCCACCCCCACCACTAACCTATCACCTCTGCAACTTTTAAACTGCTATAAATGTGCAAGCGTAAGACCATGCACCCAGCTAATTGGTAAAGAAAAACACTTGGCAACGTGGGAAATTAATCAGAAAGCGGGTAGTGTAATGCAGCTCGACGTAAAGTGGAGTTACTGTCAACAACAAAGTTTTTTATTTTCCTGTAATAGCATGTCCTGAAGCGTTTTATAATTCTTATACCCCAGCAATTTGCCAATGATTACCTTTTTTTCATTTATTTTCAGTTACGCTTAATGTTGTGGAACGTCTAAGGAAAATTAGAAATCCTATCACACAACGTTCTCAGTTGGACGCAAACTAATGTTAAGAACATTCCTCCACCCAAAGATTTGTAGAATCGTAACATTTAAAAACATTTTGCTAACCTCAAGTTGTTAGCTGGGAAGTTAGCACTATGCACATGTGCCTAAGTGATATGTTTTATTCCACTCTTAGCCATATAAGCACTACAAGATGGATGATTTTCATTAAAAAGATAAAAAGACAATAAGAGGAAAGATGGTAGAATGAAATCAAAGCTGACATACATGGATTTTTATCCAGAACATGTGGTTCTTCTGTTGAGCCAGTCTGCAATAGGTTTTTCCTGCCAATATATAGAAAATGTTGATTATTTTGATGGCAGGTGGTTCACGTGGAGCAAAGCATTTGTGCAATAAGCCTCTTCATCTTCTTCTGATGATGATGATGATGATTTTCACAAATTTCAAAACGCAAATACCAAATTCACTTTGACAGGATCAGATCAGACTATGCTGAGGATTTAAAAATCTCATGTCCACATGGCCGCGGTTAAAAAGCTGACACTGTGATGGATTTCGTTATTCTCTACTCCTTAACAAAAGTTTTAAAGTGTGGCTGATTTTGCACACTTGGCAAGCCAATTCTATGCAAGCTGTCCGTCTTGATTTACTGTACAATTTGCAGAGACGCTACACTGTGTGCTGTTCTGCAGCTATAAACAGTTAAGGGCTAGAGACATGTAGGAGGCAAAGTGCTGCCAAAAGCAAAGCAGCAGCACGATCAATTCTGGCCCGTTTGGAAAAAGTCAGCCATCGCTGACACTGAATGTAGCACTACAGTTTGTCCTTTTCTGCTAAAGCTATTTGCCATGGTTTAAAATCTCCAGAAGAATATTACGATTGGGAATCCCTGTATTTGTACTTAGGAAAGAGCGAATGTCCGAATGTCTCCCTTGATGCTAATAGCAGAGATATCAGAGTGCTTAGCGAGGGATCGAAGGCTAAACGCTGAGTAGGTTTAACACAGAAATCCAGAAGGGCTTGTGAGCAGTATCACCAACATTAGCGTGAAATATATATTATTTCTATAAAAGGGACAGATATGGGGCCACACTATAAAACTGAATGGTTGGCTGATGAAGAATACAACCCCAATAAACTTTTCTAAACAGAGCCTTTTTTTTTTTTTCAGGCGACCTAGTGACTGAATCTGAGGGCAATTTTTTTTTAGCATTAAACTGTGTATTTGGCTCAATTTCTGTAATGTAAAGTTCAAGGAATTAATTAGAATTATTATTATGACAGATATTACATTTGGGCAGTCAAAAATTGTGACTGCAATTTTTAGTATCCACCACCATTAGTGTGAAACCCCTACATTTTGTCCTGTTCCAAACAGTTGCCATTATTTTCTTATTAGTTGAATGGAGTCAACCTGCATGCAATTAAAGTGTCACGTGATCGCAATATAAATATACCTGTTCCTGGAAGGCCCCAGAGTTTTTTTTTAGAGAACATACCTAATCAAATAGCATCATGAAGACCAAGAAGCTATCAAAAAAAAAGTTTGGGATAAAGTTCTACAAAAGCGACAAGCAGGGTTTGGTTATAAAAAATATTCCAAACCAAGTGGCCAAGCGTATCTCTGAAGGAGCTGGAGAGAGCCCCAGGTCAGACGGGAGAAGCTGTTCAAAGGAAAACCATTAGCTTTTTATGTGGCAAGAAGGAAAAACAAAGCCACAAGTTTGCCAAAAGATATGTTGGTGGGAACAGATTTTCAGGTATGATTAGACCAAATTTGAACTTCTCATCCTCACTGTGAAGCATGGTGGTGGAAGCATCGTTTTGTGGGGATGCTTTTGAACACCTGGGACTGTGAAACTGGTCAGGCTTGAGATGGATCCAAACACAGGACAATCCTAGAAGAAAATCTGTTGCAGTATGCAAGGGACTTGAGACGGGGGTTCACCTTCTGACAGAACAACAACTCCAAACATACAACATACTGCCAAAGCTACAATGGAGTGGTTCAAAACCAAGAAACTAAATGTGTAAAAATGTCTTAGTCGAAGCCCAAAACAATCTGTGGCAAAACTTGAAAATTGCTGTCTCCAAACAATCTGACAGAAATTGAGCTACAGAGAGGGCAGAAATACAAGGATCCAGATGTGCAAAGCTGATAGAGACATTTCCCAGAAGCAGCTTGCAGCTAAAATTGCAGCCAAAGGTAGTTCTAGGAGGAGGAGGCGAACTAATTTTTCTGTTTAATAAACTGTTGTGTCACAGTTTTAAATTATAGACATATTGTACAAATCAAATGGTTTAAAAAAAATCCCAATTCTGATACCAGTTGTAACATCACAAAATGTGGAAAAGTTCATGGGTGGTGAATACTGTAAATATATATATACACATTTACAGTGTTCAGCGTGATACTTCTCTGATCATCTTACCAAGACCTTTTTGGGAAACTCATGAATGTTGGACTGATGAAAGATTAAAGCTCCACAGAGTATATCACATATAGCACATCCACTCCTCCTCACCTCTATTACAGAGCGCAGTGTGAGGTGTAAAAGGTTAAAGGTGTAGTTTATAAACGCTGTGCTTGAGTCTTTGTGTCACTGGGCAAGATGTGTATTTTAAGAAGGCAGCAAACACAAATCGGCCATGATGTGTGTTCTGTAATCGAACACTTCTACTGGGTTAATAGGAAAAAGTGCCGATCAGCTGGAAGATGAGAGGGAGAGCAGGGAGAGAGGAGAGAGGGGATCCTAACATCCACCAGAGAGAGAGAGAGAGAGAGAGAGAGAGAGAGAGTGGGGGGAAAGTGTGTGTGTGTGTGTGAGAGAGAGAGAGAGAGAGAGAGAGAGATCGGATGATATTTGGCTTTGGGCTTTAGGAAGTATCATATGTGACACTTCAGTGAGAGAAGGTTATACTCTGGGTCTGCTTCCATTGCCCACATGGGAAGACTGCTCTACACACACACACACACACACACACACACAAGCACACACTGATGAATCCATTTGAGTCTATTGAGATAGCAGCTGTTAAAAGCTCAATTTAAAGGTCCACCCAAACAAACCAACTCAACAAAGAGTTCACATTTGGTTGTTAAAATGTGATGATTTACACTGTGTAAGCGGTTTGTCTGCTGTTTGAAAAAGTGGACTGGTTATTCAGATATACACTCCCTCTCCACTTTAAAAGGAACACCTGTACACCTGCTCATTTATGCAGTTATCCAATCAGCCAGTGCCTAAAATCATGCAGATACAGGTCAAGAGCTTCAGTTAATGTTCACATCAAACATCAGAATGGGGAAAAAGTATGATCTCTGTGACTTTGCTCGTGGCATGGATGTTGGTACCAAAAGGGCTGGGTTGAATATTTCAGAAACAGCTGATCTCCTGGGATTTTCACACACAACAGTCTTTAGAGTTTACATAGAATGGTGCAAAAAAACAAAAAACACTGAATGAGTGACAGCTCAGTGGGTGGAAACGCCTTGTTGATAAGAGAGGTCAGAGGAAAATGGCCGGATTGGTTCGGGCTGCCAGGAAGGATATAGTAACTCATATAATCACTCTTTACAACCGTAGTGAGCAGAAAAGCATCTCAGCATGCTCAAAACATCAAACCTTGAGGTGGATGGGCTACAACAGCAGAAGACCACATTGGGTTCCATTCCTGTCAGCCAAGAACAAGAATCTGCCCAGATTCATTCAAACTAGACATTTAAAGATTACAAAACAAATCACCTGGTCTTTTTCCAGTCTTCAACTAAAAACATAAAGTTACTGTTTAACCTGCAGGTTTTTCAGCCTACAGACCCTCTGCTCACAGGATGGTTTTTGTTTTTCACACCATTCTGTGTAAACTCTAGAGACTGTTGTGTGTGAATTTCCCTGAAGATCAGCAGTTTCTGAAATACTCAAACCATCCCATCTAACACCAACAACCATGCCATTGTTAAAGTCACAGAGATCATGTTTTTTCCACCTTCTCATGTTCGATGTGAACATTAACTGAAGCTCTTGACCTGTACCGCATGATTTTATGCATTGTGCTGCTGCCACTTGATTGGCTGATTAGATAACTGGGATAAATTCACCGGGATAATTCACATATTAGTTTTGAGTGTATATATATCTCAAAACATTTCTAACCTAATTTCTAAACCTAGAAAATGCTCTGAGCATCTGCTGATATAAAAAATCTTCCAATCTTCAGCTGTCCAGTTTGAGTGATCCTGTGTCCAATGTAGCCTCAGATTCCTGCTCTCGGCTGACAGGAGTGGAACCTGATGTGGTCTTCTGCTGTTGTAGCCCATCAGCCTTGATGTGTTGTGTGTTCTGAGATGCTTTTCTGCCCACCACAGTCGTAAAGAGTGGTTATTTGAGTAAGCATAGCCTTCCTATCAGCTCGAACAGGTCTGGTTATTCTCCTCTGACCTGTCTCTTCAGTACTGCTGCTCACTGGATCTTTTTCTTGACCTATTCTGTGTAAACTCTAGAACCTGTTATGTGTGTGAAAATCCCAGGAGATCAGCAGTTTCTGAAATCCTCAAACCATCCCAGCAAGTATAAATGGACCTTAAGGACCACTTTTGTACCTTTAATTAGTTTGTAGAGCAATACTTTAAAGGTACACTCCGTGCACGGTTCCAGGAACCACCTCAGGGACAATGAGTGGTCCAGTTTAGTAGCCTTATTTCTAAGAGAGTATGTGAAAAACATGTGAAGATGCATTTCATCACCTTATTATAGTGTGACATTGCACACAAACAGGCAAAAATATATTAATTATGCAAAAATGTTAGATGTGGGATAAGTAAAAACACATGCAGTACATGTGGAAAGTCCACATGTGTGAAACAAAACACATAAAGGTGTCTTTTCTGTAAGAGTAACTCCACCCCTAACCTTAACTCTTTATCCAAATTAGTCATGCAAATAGCTACAAATTTGCAAGTGGGAGAAACCATTTTGAATTTGAAGTGCACAGATGTTGTTATAATGACCCTTTCTTTTTTGTTTGGGCCAGGGGTTAGATCTTATCATACAGCACCCATGACATCCACAGCTACACCCACACACAGACTTCTCTCCTGTTCCACCCAGAGCGGACACAATGATTGACAGTTTGACTCTAAATTATTAACAGGGTCCTCAGCCGTGTGTGAAGGGCAGACGCCGATCTCTCAGTGCTGCCCAGAGCAGAGGTGGCACCATCATGAAAAATTGATTTCACCACCCCATGATGTGCTCCCCATACACTCTCAAAATACACACACACACACATGCACACCCATTATGGTTCAAGATAGAGTGTGACAGAGTGTGACACTTCTCTCTGTGCTGCCTAATTGACCTCTTAAACCTAACAACCCGTATATTTATCAGTGTGCTGCACTTAAATGGATGGATTACACTCAGCTCTGCTTCATCCTGTACATAAGAACAACTAGTCTCAGATCAGTGTAGATTCAATATTGAGAGGAATCTCCATTAGGCTTGGAATTGACCAGCTTTAATATCACACACATGTACATGTGCATCGCATTTTCGGTTTAGTATTTCCCTCCATGGAGCCTTTAGCTTCAACTTCACTGCAGGTTTTCAGAAGTGAGCCCTTACAAAAGCATAAATTTGTCTTGATTTGTCATGAAATGTATGCTTATGTATGATCATTTTATAAAGTATTATTTATTATTATTTATTATACCACAGTGCTTTTGATATCGTCCATTCTGATTGGTCATGTGATTGGATACGTTAACATTTCTACAGGAACAACTTACATATGGACCTGTCTAGTGGATGTGCCATATTAACAGAATAAAACCGTATATAATTATCGTTAAGGTAAGCTTTCGCTTATTTAGCAGTTATGGAAGGAGTCTCCAGTGTCAGTGCAGAGGCTAAGCAGTAACTTTATGTTTTCAGAAACAGGAAAATCTTCAAGATGGAGGAATTTACTCATTATGGTTTCTCGATTACATGACAAGCAGTGTTTTTTTTTTTTCGTTTTTTGAGGGAACACCTGCTTATAACTGCTATAACATAAGTGATAACTTGTTTTACAGATGTTTCACAACATTAAATGTGACTATAAATGGAAATAAAGTAAAACGTGTCATTCTTTAATTTCCAAAAAACTGTAATCATTGGCAGACTGCTGTGGTATAAGAGGAATAAAACTTTGGGACATGGTGTAGGACAATAATCCACTTCCAGGTGGTAACCGTAACTCCACTTTGTGTCATTGATTATTTTCCTATAATAGCACATCACAGAGTGTTTTTTTCCTTATTTATAACATTTTATTACTAGTATCAAACACGTATGGGAAATTATATGTGGTTACTGATAACATTAAGTCCAAATATGGATCTTGAAAACGATACTGCCATATACCTGATTTTTTTTTTTTCATATTAGCTACTATTCAAGTTTCAAGTCTTTATTGTCATGTGCATAAAGAGTGCTGTAAGCATATATATATATATATACAAAAAAATTTTTGTGCTGCAGTTGCACACTCCTACAAAGACAAAAGTCTTAACTAGTATGAAAAAATAGCTGTAAACATACTGTAAACATACAAAAGACAGTGAAAATTTATAAATGTACACTAAACTAGTAAAAATAAGTAATTTCCAAATGTAACACTATGTATTTACATAAGTTTTACTCGACATATTAAGATATTTACCTGTTGAGGTCTGAGTAATCACCGCCAAGTACTGCTTACTTATTACTACTGTATTATTTATATAACTCCTTAATTATATATTTACCTATTAAATAGTACAGTAGTGTAAAATAAAGTTCTCACTCTCACTCCTTAACGGCACAGTTAGCTTTTATGGATTTATTCACTGAAGAGGCTGGCTAAAGGAAAACGTGTGTTCGTTCATGCAGTACAGAAGGAAGATGTCTCAAGACTTTGATGTGTGTGTGTGTGTGTGTGTGCGCATGCTGCATGTTCATTTCCTTCACACTAATAAATCAGCATGTTTAGCTCTAAACAGCCACTTCACAACCATGGAGTCATTTATCCACATACCATAAACCCTTATGCATGTGTTTCGTATGATGTGTGTGTGTGTGTGTTTATGTGTGTCCTTGGGGATTTATATTGGATTTAGGGTGTATGTGAGTGTTTACGCATGTCTCTATGCTGTGTGTGTGCATGCATGTGCATGAGTGTGTACATGGGCGCATGGTGAGGCACTTGATATGCAGCACA
The DNA here is from genome assembly GCA_037576675.1 of Pangasius sanitwongsei. Lineage (NCBI taxonomy): Eukaryota > Metazoa > Chordata > Actinopteri > Siluriformes > Pangasiidae > Pangasius > Pangasius sanitwongsei. Next base: position 3,013,721 of record CM075022.1, read on the forward strand.
TGTTGGATTGCACCATGCACCTTCAGGTCAGACATGTTTAAAAAATTATACAGTTCATTTAGAAACAGGGGAGGAAGTGAGCCCCAGGGGTGTACACACACACACACACGCGCACATGGATGCGTGTGTTTTCAAAGCTGCTCTATATCTTACATTGAGCACTTTAGATATATCTAGCGTACAGTGCCCTAAAGTTACTTTCTTTCCGATTTGATCTCCAACTAGACCTGGCTGTCGAGATCAAAAAAAAAAAAAAAAAAAACTTTAAAGATAATTTTTGCAGAAAAATTATAAATGTAGGCACATATTTATAATATTAAATTGTGGTTTACTTTTACATATGAAAACCATATGGTCTGTGAAGCATGATTTTGATTTTTATTTTTGATTATTTTACTATTGTTTTATCTTAAGCTTGAAAATCTTGCTCATTTTATGGGGTAAACATTGTTAATTATACATAACAGCAACTCAGAGAGCTCACCGAAATCACTTTGAACTCTATAAACCACCGTTTTTCTGTCAGTCAAAACACAAATAGCATCAGTTTGAAAGCTGTAGATGCATCTAAAAAAGTCTTACATTTTGCTTAATAGTTTAGCAAATATTTGGTGTAGAAAATTAGCTTAAATTGCTTCTAAGTCTTCCTGCTAACAAACTAGAAATTATGCATTTTAATGTAAACAAATTACTGCTAACTGAGATTATTAGCAACAATTAAATTTCTTGCTAGCAAGCTAGTTTTTCTATTTGTTGTTGTCGTGGCTGTCAGTCATTAATGAAATTAATATCCTATATTTTTACTCAGAGTTTATTTTACTTTTCTATTAGTTTTGATAGTTTACTTGAGATAGAATAGAATGTTTAATGCTAACTTTCTATGCTAGTTTGCATACTAGTTAAGCTATTTACATTGCACTCTTGTTCCAAAGTTCTCCTTAAAGCTTCCATTGTATTTTTTATTTTTATTTTTTGCCTATAACCACCAAATTCTAACACATTTTAGGTCACAGTAATTGTTTAAATTGTTATAATAGACAAAAATGAAACAGTCTGAGGTAATTCTGAGGTAACTGTGTCCACAAGTGAATTTGAGGCATACCAAATGCAAATTTTTTTTGCATATAATACCAAGGTTTACATCTCTAATGTAGAGATTTGAAGTTTGTTGGTATCTCAAAAGGTTCCAAAGTCAATCGAGTTTGAAGAAAATGTGTGACAAAGTTGTCAGCGGCAACACCTCCGGCCTCGAAGGTGTTGACAACTTTGAAATTACCTCAGACATCCTTCGAAAATGTCAGTCATGAAGACAAAAACACAATTCAGGCATTCCTGTCAAACCCAAGCCACCTCGCAGGTGTGTGTTTCGCCAAAATGGGACACCTGGAAGTCAGGGTCAAAGGTCAACTGCAAGCTCAACAGCAGCGAGAAGTTTAGCTTGTCAGAGCTGAATGGACGAGGCAGGAAAGGAGTTGACGCTTCTCAAAACATTTCACGGAGAAAAAGAGAATGAAGGATTAGACAGCAGTGTACGTGTCACGGCCTTTCAGTAAGACAGCACACTCACTCACCAAAGCACACACACGTCACAACACAACAGCTTGACAGATCTTGTGCATCTGCTGGAAAGAATACTCAGGCACAGCTGAAAAACCAGAAAGGAAAAAAGAAAACGGTGCGCATGTTTATTTGTTTGCTTTAGAGTTTGATTTGTGTAAGGTGTGAAGAAAGACTGCACCTGGGCTGCTCTGTTGTCTTTTCATTTTAAACGTATGTATCACGTGTTAGAAGTTCAAATACAGCCAGGGGGCGGCTGGTAGAAAGGTGCTAATGGGGCTAAACCCACCTGTCTATCAAAGATGAAACGACATCAGTATAAGATTTCATTTTTGGCATCTGCAGCAGATTATTTGTCTTCAATGTCTTAGGGCGTTTTCACACCTATTAGCCCGTTTGCTGAGTCTGAATCAGAGTGAAATTGATTCTTTTGGTTCGTTTGAGTTTCACACTATATGTAATTAAACAAACCAAAAGTGAAAAAACATTGGCAGAGGGATGTGTAGGGTTGAAAATGTAGTCATAAATGTCATAGGTGTGCATAGAAATCACAGAAATCATCCGAACATGGAGAACACGGAGCCAGCTCTAAATAAATGACTAGATAATTATATATAATTATAATCTTCCTCACTGCAGTTGAATCACGCTAGAGTTCGACGGGAATCGGACCAAGATCACCTCGCTCAGATGCTCTCGGATCTGCTGTTTTGGTCTGCACCTGGGTGCAGTTGTTGTGTTCTCATCAAATGAACCTTAAGGGTGGACACACACAGTACCACTACCAGTCATAAGAAAAACATACAAACTGGTACGAAGGAGCAAGAAGCGAGGCTGGGGCTGATTTCACAGATTACACAGAGTGACACACCCCGAGATTTGATCTTCATTTGAGCTGATATTGTTCACATCATCAGCAGTGATCTGAGAAGCTGCATGTGAAATGAATTAGTTACTCTGTCATACTTTTGTCCAAAATACCTTTGGAGGACGAACTAAAAGTAGGATGACTATGCATACGTGGCCCAATGTATGAATTACACAGAAAGAAGACGACAGAACCATAAGTTTAGTGTTTGTTTGTTTTTTGTTTTTTTTGTTAAAAAGAGTTACAACTTTTCTGTTTAGCATGTTTGGTATTTGGAAGGAACATGGCATGAACCCTGTTGCAGGCATTTCTACTTTAAAATAATAAAAATCACAGATGCAGCTGTCTATTTGCATTTAAGTGCGTGTGTGTATGTGTGTGTGTGTGAGACACATTTTGCCTCACATCATTTTTATTATGTCATTGATGAGTCCTTGTGATAATGCATTACTCAGCCCTAATGGTTTCCTTGTAGAGTTTATTGAATATTAAATTATAGCCTCCTATCTAATATCACAACCATAATTATAGTGTGTGTATGATGCGCTATACTGGAGATGAATATTATTATGAATGCTATTATTTTTCTCCCAAAGAAAGAGTCTTCATAATAATAATAATAATAATAATAATAATAATAATAATAATGTGTGTGTAACTTGTTTTACTAGTTTAATCCACTCTTGTTATTAAGAATAAGGCACAAGAAGGGTCATCTGAAGGAAAGTAAAACGTCTTGCGGCTCTTGTGTCAACAACACTGAAGTGGGCAGATGACTTTAGAAGGAAAAAAAACGAGAGTATGTTCCTGCCTCGGCACACAGATGGCTGCTGATTGCCTTCCTCTGCAAGCGTTACAGATAATCACTTCGTCGAGAGGTCACAGTTGGGAGAGAATTGAGGAATAATGGCTAATGATGGCTGATTGCCCATCTGCTGGCCGCATTTCTGCACAGCTGGGGAGCGCCGTGAATAACACCACTGTCTCACACGGACCGGAAACGAAGCATTATTTGACATTTTTTTCAAATTAGCATAATGTATACAGCTGTTGGGTGGCACATTTTTTTGCTAACTGCCTTTGTCCTATTGATGTATGAGCTTAGAGCTCAATTAACTTCTTACCCATGTAGTAATTATAGTGCACCACTCATTTGGAAACACTTTATGCCTATTAGACATTACAGAACTTTCCGAATAGCCGCAGAGCTCACACATTTATCACTTGCAGTCTCTTGAACACCCCATGAAAATAAAACTGAGTACTGTTTAATGTGGAAATTTTCCAAAATGGGGCCTGATCAGCTCATGTTAGTAACAATCTTTTGTACAGAAACAAGAAGGAAATGTTTTGGGGTTCTTCTTTTTATAAGGAGAAGAGATTGAACCTGATTTTTTAGTTTAAACTGATTGGTTGAGCACATGGTGTGTTTGGTTGGAGTAATGCTGGTGTTAGCAAAAATCCCTTAGCCTGATTTGTGGATTAATTTCACACCGGTTTGATGGCGAGATCAACAAATAAATGACAGACGAGCACATTTGTTTAACATTTTTAAAAATTTGTTCACTATTTATTTTTGTGGAATAAATAGTCTTTATTCATAGCTTTACCATGACTTGTGGTGTTATGATGGTTCCTACCTCAACACCACCAGTTCAGAAGGTGCTTTAAGGATGCAAATATCCATTAAACCACTTAAATCCTGAATGTGAAAGAGAATGAAAGAATAAAACATTGAGATACAGCCATAGAGAGATGTCTTGGAGTCAATCTGTAGAACCGATCACAACGACTGCAACGTAAAAATGGCTGATCGGTAAAACAGCCTGGAAATCACAAGCTTCAGTCTCAACGACCCTGAACAACTTCCAGCCTTGACATCCGTCCTGGAGCTTTACTTTTACTATCCAAACAACGGCCAAAGGAAAGAAACTACATATATAAGTAACTATCTATGACTCATTCAGCTCTAATATTTACCGTACATCTGATCGTGGTTAAATCTGAGGGATGTTATAGTGCAGACACATGATGGATCAGCCAGGGAAGAACATTGCTAACATTGTTCCTGTTTGGAAAACTGTAGCTACTGTAGCGAGAGACAAGGATGCAAATACATATATTACACGGTACATCAGAATATATACCAATCTGTTGCCCTCGCTTGGTGACGCAGCATGCAGTCAGCAGTCTATTTTTCATTTTACAGCCACCAAAATAAATTTCTAACAGAAGAAACAGAAAAACATTATTCAAAATGGTCCAATGGCACAGGTTTACTCGCCTGAGGCAGAGCTGTAATACATCAAAGTGCTTCAATTAACTGGATGTATTTAAAGTGTGTGGGTAATGCATTCATGGAAATGATGAGTTGCATGTCAACAAGCTGTCCAAGAGATAAAGAACCTTCAGCTTTGTATTTTGAGGTTAGAAAATCTATTGAGGTGAAGGCGAAAAAGATGGTGTTTGGAAGCAATTCCTCTTGAAAATGCATTTTCTTAAAGAAACAGTTTCAAGAGGCTTCCCTCTCTCAAGGAAACAGACCCACATAGCCCTTGCACAAAAAAATTTTTAAAAAAATGGGTAGCTCCTCTGGAAGGAACAAGCCAAGACAGCTTCAGTGGATGGAATGGAGCAAGAAAGCTTCTCTGGAAATAAACAACTAATGCAGATCATAAAAAAAAATGACTGGGCCAGCTCATCTGGAGGAAACAACTAATGCATATCATCAAAAAGAAAGAAAGAAAGAAAGAAAGGAAAAGAATCTGTGGGAAGAAACACAGTAAGGCTGCACATCCGGAAGGAACACGCTGAGGCAGCTCCTTTAGAAGGAACCAACTGAGGCAGATCGTTTAAAAAAAAAAAAAAAAAAAAGCAAGAAAGAGACAGATCTTTGGGAGGAAACACAGTAAGGCATCTTATCTGGAAGGACCTAATTGAGGCAGCTCCTCTAGAAGGAAGCATCTGAGGTAGATAGTTCATAAAATACAGGAAAGTGGCAGATCTTTGGGAAGAAACACAGGAAGGCATCCTATATCAAGCCAGTGGCACATGTGGAACATGACACAGAGGGAGCTCCTCTTAATTAAAGTGATTTGAGATAAGAATAACTGTTGCAGCATATCCCCAGAAGAATCTCCTAGAGATCTTAATAAAATTATAAGTGAAAATGTGTTTCATTATACCTTATAAAACAAGGTGAGAAACAAAAACGTTTTATTAGTTGCTGGCAAACGTATAGTAGGGCTACTCTTAAAGGAAACACAAAATGGTTTATTTTCCTTGGTCTTCCTTCCTTTAGCAAGCATTCCAATGCTTAATGAAAAGGTGAAAATGTCCCTGGTCCTAATTAGCAGTGTGGAGCGCCCTACCTCCAGTGATAACCAAACAAAACCATTCAGTTATCAGTACAAATTGTTTTGTTCTGCAACCAAAGCAGTGGTCTCTATTGAAGCCATTCAAGCAGGTGCTGTGTGAACTGAACGGTTAATTATGAGTTTGAGGATAATGGGCCTTTCAGAATGCTATCAGGCTTTGAAGGAAGGGTTTCTGGGAAATCTTTGCTCAGTTCCCCCATAATTCAGTGTGCACTGGAGGGCCCCTGGCCTGTGTCAAAAGCTCCCAGCTGGGCTCCGGAGCTGCACGGAGGAGCTGAGAGGACGGCCGGAGAAAAGCTGAATGGGTTTGCTGAGAGGGGTCTGAACTTTTGTTGGCGCTCAATTGAAGTTTCAAAGAAGGGAAGAGAAGTTCGGCCTGAATTGACATGCATAGCCACGAATGCCTGGACTGACAACAAAAAAAAAGCTGCTCATTATCTCTAAGCTCTAATTAGCAACTAGTTGTATGGAGGTCCTTCTTAAGCTAGGGAGATATTTTTTCTTTATCAAAGTGTATGAATTTTTTTTTTTTTATAAATCTTATCCTGATTTTTACATCACACCATACTATTATAATAGGACATCTGAAAATAGGACATCTGAGGATGCCATAACTTTTAACAAATGACATTACCATTTGAGAACAGCCTATAAAAATGTACATAATGTTTAACATCCAGTTCCCACACTCCAACCCTGTCCACATCCACACACACACACACACACACACACACTCACTCTCACCTCCGTGTCCACCATCACAAGTGTGAGCAAGGTGGCAGCCATTATCCCATTATCCACAGCAGGGGCCTGGAGGCAGGGGCCCAGCTGCAGTCGTGAAGACTAAAACCTCCACTGTTTAGAAATGAAGTTAAGAACACAGAGTTCTTTTAGCACCTGTTCTTAGATCTAGAAGAAAGTTCTCCAAGCACAGTGCACACATCTGCAAACTGCAAGAAGTGAAGTATAAATTACATGTGTGAATAATAACAATCTGCAAATGTTACATGATTACATGTGGAAACGATATTTGCTTCAATTTACAAAATAAAAAAAATATGAATTCATAAATGAATGATTTAGAAAGATTAGATTAGATATTTATGAGTGAAATACACAATAAATAGCTAACATGGCTGTTCTTATTTTGCTTTAGTCAAAAATTAGAGATGAGAAGATAACCAGAGAAGAGAAACAGAGTAAAATAAGAGTAGAAAGAGAACAGGAGAACGAGAAGAGAAGATGAGAAGAAGACAAGTACAAACACAAGAAAAGAGAGTAGAAAAGTAGAGAAGTTAAGTTATAGGAGGAAAAGAAGATGCAGAAGAGTAGACAAGAGAAGCAAAATAGAAAAGAAAAGAGAGGAAAGAAGAAAAGCTAAGTTAAAGGAAGAGAAGAGAAGAGAAGAGAAGAGAAGAGAAGAGAAGAGAAGAGAAGAGAAGAGAAGAGAAGAGAAGAGAATATCCATATAATAATTGAGTTGTGCCAATTAATTAAATTTCAAAATAGAAAAAAAAGAAAGAAAAAAATACATTCTTATACTCTTCACTTTAATAAAGGACCAGACATACATTCTCTCTCTCTCTCTCTCTCTCTCTCTCTCTCTCTCTCTCTCTCTGTCCTGAATAGTCCTTTAGTGAGCAGAGGGGGGCTTCAATCTAACACGTGGCCGTGATCCAGTAGGGAGGAGGGAGCTGCATTTAATCGTTCATAATAGAAATTAGCATGGTGTAATGAACCTGCTATGAATGTCTATTATTTGCGGGATTCAAAGAGGAAGGCAGACTTTGTAGCTGGAATTTTTGCTGGCCTGAGCCAAACAGCGGTAGGAAAGCATTCACATCTCCTCGTGTGTGAACAAACACTTGGTTTTACAACTGAAATATGTGTATGTTTAGTGAGAGTGATTTGTATAATGCAGGTGTGGTGATTTTTATTACTTAATATCTCTGAGTCTGTAACAGGTTCTGTTTCCCTCAGAGGAATGCATTTAACAGGGCGTCCCATGATGCCTTGACCTCGTTCACCTTGTAACAGCCCACCTCTGAGAAACACAGCATGCCTCTGCTCTGCTTCCTGTTTCATCGTGCCTGACCTGAGACCTGCTGTACCTACCCACTGTTACAAAGCTAGAATTATGCTGGCTTGACAAATGCTGCATTCAAATGTAGTCTTGAGAAGAATCTATATCTATATGTACAGCCTGCTCTATTCAGAAATCTAAATGCTTATTGAAATCATAGTGTACAACTCGTGACATAATAATTAAAGCCACTGATGATCAGGTGGCACTCAATTCCAAGTTTAAATCAAGTCTTTTGTTAGTAATTCACTAGCACATATTAGGGAAATGTTGATATTCCTGAAGGCTGTGACTTGCCATTTAGTGTTCAAATATCCTGTCTAGCAACAATGTTCTCACAACATTAACCAATAAACACAACAAAAGCCAACATACTGTTCTTCGTAAGCTTCTCCTGCTTATTATTATTCTATCTCAAATTTTAAATCTCTAAACTATATTGCATTTAACATAGAATCGCCAAACCTTGCACAGTGAAAATGCACATAGATTACAGCTTATGCTTTTTGCCATAGACTTTATTACAGAATATTAAGAAATTTTTTTAAAATGTTTCAACATCTTAGACAAATCTGAGACATCAGCTTCGAAACCTTCTATTTGGCCCCGCATCCACTCTGCTTGGGAACTCATGCCACAATCACAGTTGCATATTTATAAGTCTGATTTAGTATTTGCGAGCCATAAAATTAATATCATTAATTAATGAAATGATTACTTTTGACAGGAAAATATTTACACAGCATTTGTCCATGCAGAGAATTTGAAAAGCACTTGAAATGTATTTGAAAAGAAGAGCAGAGAAAAAGAAGGGGCTTGATATTTCCTCTGTCTGCAGAACAGAGGAGTCCAGACTTACTTTGGGTGGCACTCCCTATACAATGATGTGCTGGGCCGAAGTTGTCAAAGGAACGTTTTTCATAGCAACGCTACCAATGTTGGCCAAACGTTCACAAAGGAACGTTTTTCATAAGAACCCTACCAATATTGGGCCAAACATTGGTAAAGGAACAATTTTCATACGTACTCTATACAAATTTTGGACCGACATTGGCTTCTTTTGGCCAGTATTTGGCAATTTTTGGCCAATGCTGGCAAAGGAACACTTTTCATATCAACCCTAACAATGTTGGGCCAATGTTGGCAAAGGAACGTTTTTCATAGCAACACTACCAATGTTGGCCAAACGTTCACAAAGGAACATTTTTCATAAGAACCCTACCATTGTTGGGCCAAACATTGGCAAAGAAACAGTTTTCATACATACTCTACAAATTTTGGGCTGACATTGGCTTTTTTTGGCCAATATTTGGCAATTTTTGGCCAATGCTGGCAAAGGAAAACTTTTCTTACCAACCCTACCAACGTTGACCCAACATTGGCAAAGGAACACTTCTTATAACAGCCCTGCCAATTTTTGGCCAATGTTGGCAAAAGAACAGTTTTCACCATAACCCTAACACTTTGGGCTAATGTTTGGCCAATGTTGGCAAAGGAACAGTTTTTTACCAACCCTACCAATTTTAGGCCAATGTTGGCATGGTAGAATTACTGAAAGTCTTTTGGCTCTGGTGGCCCAACATTGGTCCAATGGACCTAAAAAATGGGTCAAGACTGGCACACAATATTGGCCCAAGTGAATGGCTGACATTGGGCCAACCTTCTCCCAACATCAGTTACATGGCTAGCAGGTTACATTTGTCTGTTTCATTTATAGAGATTCTATCAGTGACAGCAAGACCAACATTACTACCATGTGGTTTTCAGTGATTGTGCCTTAACAACAGCAATATTTTTTTTCAAAACTGCACACTATATGCATTATGCGTAGTTACAAAGGGAAACTGGTTGCTTCAGTTTAGATTTAAGATATTAAATTCGCCCGTATTGTATGTGTTCAATGACATTGGCTGAGGAGGCACTAAATGAATCTCAATTTTGCTTAAGGCTTAAGGCTGACTAATTGCTCTAAGGGTTCTTGGAAACATAGCAGCTGTATGGCAAAACCCACTTTCAAGATTTGTTAATGCCCAAGAGAAGTGGTGCAACCTATTTATTTCCTTCATAATGTCTGATGATCATTTCCAAGACAGGCTTCAGGAACAGCATATTGTTGGCGTTTTATTATTATCACCTTATCTTTATTGCCGTCCTGTGATCCGTTGCTAGAAATACAGTATGGAAAACAGTCTTGCCAACAGAGCAGGGGTATTTATTGTGCAAGAGAGAGAGCGAGTCCTTGGCGCAGGCCCATCCAGCCTAAAAAAACTTTGAACAAAGAATGCTGCCAAACAAAAGCAGTTGCACCTCGAGTGCCACGCTGCATACAAGCCACCTTTCACGACTCGGCTGCTCCCAGCATTCCTTGCTCTGAGCTGAACAAACAGTTCTGGGCCACTGCTTCTTTTAGCACATATTCTATAGCTGTCTCAGTGAAAAGTAAACTTTTATTGGTCTTTTATTGGGGCTTGAAAAAAAGTGGAACTTGTCGCCCATAGCCAGCTTCTTGTGCTGACATACACAGATACATTTTTCTTCCAAAACAAATGGAAACAAGGTGTTCACACAAGGCTGGCTTGATGATGCATGCCCTCTGACAGACATTGGGCTATGAGGAAGCATAACTGACAACGAGAGAGGTTCTTCAGCAGCACAGCCAGGGTGAAGGAAGCCTTCTTTCAACATGATAGAAGGGGGGGGGGAACGATAGGACTTGGCAGAAGCGAGTGAGATTCATTCGCCTTATTAAACAAACAATGGGGAGAAATGTAAATGTTAGTGCATGCCACACAATAAAGAATCTCTGTCCGCTTGTTTGGACACCTGCACAGGGTTTTGTATGGAAAAAAACGTCACTTGAGTCACACTGTTGACCTCGATTTCAGCGACTGAGCGGCCTTAGTCACTGATCACTCATTTTTTGAGGTCTGCAGGAATGTCGCTTTCATGAATACATGAATATTTTTTTAAAAAATCCTTTATCTTGCGTGATTTCTCATGATGTAGTCATTGACAGGCCACAGTGCTGGGTGTATTTTCTCCATCTTGCCGCATCATGCCTCATTTTTAACAAGTGAGATTGTACGAAATAAAACAACTACCACCATGTTTTGTTTAGCAGTAGTAGAGAGGTTAAAGTTGTGCTAGTTAAAATTTAGTCTTGCTACTGAATTTATGCAGAGGTGGGGCAGGCAAGTACGAACAAAAATAATACCTACAGGACTGGACAGGATTGGTCAGAATTCCTCCTGAGCAAGCGAGATTGGGCCGACTTCCATCAGGAATGGGCAGGATTTGGTCAGAATGTTTTCAGGAGCAGTAGGGATTGGTTAGAATTCCTTCGGCAGTGGTCGGGAGTGGAATTCCCACACACACACACACACACACACACACACACACACACACACACACACACCTCTAATGTGCATCAGGAATACACATGATCTGAAAGATTCCTGGCCTGTACACATGCGTGTGTGAATGTGGCCTATGGATCATATGGATCATGCTCTTTAGCTGCAGCTCTGTTTCTTATTAGATGAGGCATTTCCACACTGCCGGCCATCCAGCGCGAGCTCCGTGAGCCTTCCCGATTTCACGCCTCCCCTGATTTACTGGTGATGAATAACTCCAACAGATGGGCTTGTTATCTTTAAAGAAGCTGGCTGAACATCGCAAACACATATGCACAATCCATTCTCCCCAAAAGCTGGAATAAACGTGCGGTCAGGGGCTGCATCTCTCTCTCTGCGGTGCATCTAATGTCTTTACGCTTTGCACCTTTAGTCCCACCGCATGCTGAAGTCCCTTTCATCTCTTTCCAGCGGTACATGAACAGGGCTGGAAACATTCAAGCGCATAAACACACAAAGAATGAGAGAGAGAAACAGTGTGAGAGAGAGAGGCAGACAAAGAAATACAATCAATCATATGTTGCTTTCATTAGATCGTGACTAGCATGCTCACACAGTTCTCATTATTCGGACCTGACCGAGCCAAACACAGCCCATGTGTTCTCTGGGCACTGATTACTGAAAAACCAGTTTAGAGGGGGTGTTTTTTTTTTTTTAAACAATAATGTAAAAAAAAAATCTTATTCTGTCAGATGAAAGAGCTCTAATTTCATTGTGCTGGGCCTCGTGTCATTTAAAGGTCTAAATACATTTAAAAAACGCACTAGATGTCTAAACGGATGTTTTGGCTATGTACGAGTACAAAGCACTTGTCAGAGATGTAAACTGTTTGGCATCAATTAAGCCACGGCTACAATAAAGCCACAGTATTATTATCTTTTTAGTGCTTTAGTGTTTTGGATTAGTGGTTTTACCACATAATTAGATGTTACTGCGTCATAACAGTCACAGGGAAGAAACGGTAGAGCTGCAGCACGGCTAGAGCTGAGTTTACTAACAGGCAGCAGAGTAAACCTGCACATTCCACTTTTAAATAAAGACAGGAGGTTAATTTATTCACTGAGTGATGATTACACACCAGTTGCACTCTTTCCTGATGGACGTTTTGAGCTGCAGACTTTTGCTCAGATCTGAAATCTGAAACCCCTCAAACACCAAACGTGGTCAAATGTTTAAGTCAGCCTAAAGCATATTATTCAGTGACGACTATGAGTTATTCAGTAACGTCTACGAGTTATGCGAGTGAGGAATGTCAGCCTGGACCCACTGACAGAACCATGGCATTTAAGGGGTTAACACTGAGCATGGTTTAAGACCAGCATTTTGAAACACCAGTTGTCTCATAAAGCTGTTCAGATGTTCTGTGTGGAGAAAAAGTGCAAAAGTGTCATTTGGACAACAGCACACATTACAGTTCTACAATTAAATGTCAAAAAATACATAAAAAATTATAATAAGAGTACAAACTAGTCTCTGTGGCATGTTTTAAGAATTGTACATTTTTACATTTTAGATAGATAGATAGATAGATAGATAGATAGATAGATAGATAGATAGATAGACATAAGCAGAAACAGACAGGCAGATAGACAGACACAGAGACAGACAGACAGACCGAGTGATAAAGAGACAGACAGATACACATCAGGCAGCAATATGCAGAGACGCAGACTGACAGAATGACAGGTTGGCAGACAGACAGACAGACAGACAGATAAACAAACAGAGGAACAGATGACACAGACAGACAGACAGAGACAAAGACAGAGATATAAACATGCAGACTGAGAGATAAACAGAGAGACAGACAGATAGAAAGACAGAGAGATAAACAGGCAGACAAACAGAGAGAAACAGTCAGACAGACTGAGAGAAATAGACAGAAAGAGACACAGACCGATAAATACAGGAATTAATATATAGCATAGACTGTAGCATGTGATGTATAACTGTCCGATGTTCATGATTCCCTAAACCTGAATATTCAGTTTACAAACGCAGCTGATATTGCGAGTGGCCACGGAGAGTCTGAGAGACAGACAGACAGACAGACAGACAGCAGTATGACTTCTCAGATCAGCTTTTTGCTGAAGTATCCAATGACTCTACACCACTAGGGATTCAACCCAATAACCAAACTTCTTATGCAGGACAAGTTTAATCCTTTAGACACAGTTTAGTCTCCATCACACCAGATCTCTACTGATTCAGGATTTCTAATCAGGGCAGAGCTCTACATCTCCACCACACTGTAACTCTGGCTTCTTCACTGCATGTTTGTCCTTTACTCAGTCACCCAGTGACCCCCAGCACGTTATGTTATGGTGCACAAGCTTCTATTGATCCTAATCTTAAACTCCAACTTTGACCCGCACGGCACTCGTGAGTTATTTGTAAAGCAAATTATTTACAGCTGGTGAACTGGCAGGTAAATCACGGGAGAAGCCATGTCAGCAGGCCTCTGGAAATAGAAAGCTGGCATACCTGAAGCACATGCCTTTTAGGTTAAAGAGGGGAAAACGCACGGCTGCAGATTCCACGAGTCTGCGTTTGTTTTCCAGCAGTCGACAACTGCTTTCTGTCAACTGCTCTTGTTTATTCACACTTCAACCAGAAATGATTAAACCCAGGAGACCTTACATATGATTTACACACAAGTCTTACACGGGTAAATTATTATTTTTGTGCAATCTACAACTTCAGAACACAGCACACAGAGCACCGAGAGAAAGGACACACACAACTGCATGCTTAGACATAAACAACAGCACGTCATCTGGGACTTGAAATTGATTGAGACTGATTTGTTTATCGTCTGCGTCGTCTGCTTTAATTATTGTCATAAATATGCCGTCTTCATTTCAAAGAAATGCCCTTCAAACTCTTTATGGCTTACAGTGTGAACAAAAAAAAAGTTTATTGACAAATTGTCTCTTCTGGCCTGTTGATCAGGATTTAAGTGCATCTCATTTACACTTGGTTTCATTTTAAAGAATGAGTGCAAGATTTATTTAAGAACAAATGTTTATATTTTAGCCAATCATTCACTGTTTATTGGTCTTTTTATTTTAGCTTAATTAATTTTTTTTTTTTTTTCAAATTTTAGCTTTTTAATTTTGAATTTTAAAGATCTTAAAGTTTGAAGTACACATTAAAAACAAACATCTGCCATTTAGCCTATCACTGAATATTTATTTATCTTAATAATTTAATTAAATATTTTTGGCTTAATTTATATATCTTATTATATATCTTTTTTTCAAATTATCTTTTACATTTTTAATATTCTTAATATATTATTTATATAATATTTTCTTTACAATATATTTATGTTCATTACATTTTGTTATTTTATTTTCTTTTAGTTGAGCTCAGTTTATTGGCTCATTTATAATTTTTTGTATTTATTTATTTATTTGTTAAGGTTTTATTTAGCTTCTTTTTAACTTAATTCAGCTGATAGCATTTAGGTTTTATTTGTTTGTTGTTTTTATGTATTTTATTTTAGCTCAGATTAAGTTGTTTTATATATATTTTCTTATATATATTGTTGTTTGCTTATTTAAAGTTTATTTATATATTTGTCTTTTTTTTTTTAGCTTTTGTTCTTTTGTTGCTTGAGTTTATTTTAGCTTAGCTCAGTTGCCTACCTGATTAATCTCACTGATCTTTCTTTTCCTTTTCAGTGTGTATTAGTGTATTTTAGGAAACTTTACTCCACTCTTCTGCACTCTTTTTTTTCCCCTTTAACTTGTGGCTGAGAATGAAAGGGGGCGGAGCGGTTTCACACCCGCGGCGGCGAAGATGGGCGGGGCTAACACGCTGTGACTGACAGCTGTTTGCTCGCGAGCCGAGCTGTACGCTCAGCCAATGGGATCACGAGGGCAGCTGCTGTTAGATTAGTTTGACCAATCAGGAGGGGAGCTGGGCGGGTCTTTACGAGTCCGAGGCTTCCAACGTGGGGCGAGAGTGCGTCCTGAGAAAAAGAAAAGGGGGAAAGTAAAGACAGATAGGGGAGGAAAAAAGAGAGATCTGCCCTTAGGATCAGAAGTGAAAGGAGAAGCGTTAAATAATCGGATCGCTGGGATTTTGTCTGTTTTGATAAGATCCTGCTGATAAGAAGCTTCACCGGTTTCTACAGTCGCAGAGCCTGGAAAGTTACAGCAGCTTTTCCACCAGACGCGCTTGTTGTTGTTGTTGTTGTTTATTTTAAACATATTTGCACCAAACACAGCAGAGAGAGAGAGAGAGAGAGAGAGAGTGTGTATTTCGGTAAAGGAAAACAAGTTGTTTAATCGTCCAGGGAAGACTGCAGACTGAACATGTCTCCATGGAGTCCGAGCACAAGATTTCTTCCAGTTTTCAACTGGACGCACGTTACAGCGACGTCAGCGACAAAATAACCCGGATTTCTGCCCACTTCTGACATTCTGTGTTTGTGGGATATTTTTTTTAAAACCTTTCTTATAACGGTTTATTCGGATCGGATCCAAAATAGTCAATCCAGCAGCTTGGCGCGCGCACATACACACACACACATCTCATTCTCAACCTTTTAAGGACAACAGCTTTGGACTTGCTCTCCGCTTTGGCTTCGGTGCCGCAAAACTTTCTTCAGTTGTTTGCAATCTTTTAACATTTTAACCTTTTATGTCACTTTAGTTTTTGATTTTTTAAAAAAAACAAACTCACACACACACACACAAAACTTTGTGCGCGGACTTGAAGGTGTGAAACCAGGACCTGTGTAATATTAATTTTTTTTCTTCCCATAAAATAACACAACACATTAATGATGCTTTTTCCGCATCCAGACGACGTAACGGAGGACAGATAATAAATAAAAAGCAACCAGACTCGGAACTGTGGAGAGATTAGATCACAACTGATCCGCCGATGAGAAGTGGATACAAAATGGCGGCGGCTCTGGGACACATTTCATATTATGTTTTTTATTCCCTCGTAACCCTGGAACTGTTCATCACTCACGGCGCGAGCTCGGATTTGCCGTGTTCACAAAACTGCACGTGCACTTCAGACACGGCCGACTGCAGCCACCGGAAATTAACCGATATTCCGAAAGATTTACCGGATCGGACCGTCTATCTGTAAGTATCGCGTACTACTAATTGGCCAATCTGTAGCGATTTCCAGTCCGAGCGATCAGACATGGGAAATCCGGGCTCGGTTACCTGCACGCCTGTTAGTGGCCATTTGCTCTCGTTTGAAACGGTTTGAAACGTTGTGTCCGGTTGAACGCGCACTCTTCTCCTCCCTTACATGAAGCTTTCACCGGTTCTCAAGTGCGTTTTAAAAGCTAATTCATGTTCCCAGTTATATCACGATGGGTTTAACAAAGTGCTAACACATTTAAACAACAATTCTATACAAATAAAAGTGAGGAAGAAATTAAACAACTGATACAATAACAAACTTTAACATCCGTCAGGTGTGGAAATGGTCAGTGCTAAAAGACTGGGAAAGTGTGATGTGATGTCATTTTATCACGATATTAATAGTGAGATATGACCAAAAATATCACGATACTTATGATACCTACATCACAAAAATATCAGGATACTTACTTATGCTACCTATAAACACACAAAAATATCACGATACCTACTTACTATACCTATATCGCACAAAAATATCATGATACTTACTATACCTACATCACACAAAAATATCACGATACTTACTATACCTACATCACACAAAAATATCACGATACTTACTATACCTACATCACACAAAAATATCACGATACTTACTATACCTACATCACACAAAAATATCACGATACTTACTATACCTACATCACACAAAAATATCACGATACTTACTATACCTACATCACACAAAAATATCACGATAC
>CM075022.1:3030996-3045918 GCA_037576675.1 Pangasius sanitwongsei
TTTATATATATATATCTCAATATATATCTCACATAATATCACTATATTTTTTTGTGTGTATATATATATATATATATATATATATATATATATATATATATATATATATACACACACACACGCATACATTTTGTTTCTTATTTCTTATGTGCTTCATGTTTTAACCAAAGATGTGCAGAATGATGACAACATAATGTCAACATGTGTATGTGTATATATATATATATATATAGAGAGAGAGAGAGAGAGAGAGAGAAAATAAGACTAGCTTGAGGTCTGATATAAAACATGTACTCATGCCCTTTCATTGTAAGCCTGATTAGAGTTATTAGACTTATGATATCTGTATGTATACAGTGATAACAACCAAACCATATCTTATCACCCACCCTGTTTTTGCCACTGTGTCTGTTGAGAGAAAGCGGTACCTTTTTAGGTGATATGTAGACGGGTCACCTTCCGTTTCGGAGCTGGCGTGAGTGCTCAGGCCTTCGGTTGGTGATCATCGCAGTGTAGAGAAGTCATCATCGTGTAATGAAAATTTATTTACAATAACAAAACCTACAAATCTGCACGATACTGACATTACAGAAGGCTGTAGTATAAACAAGGTGGCTGGACATTAATACTAGTTTAAATCATTTTATGACCACCGAAACTCTGAATGAACTGGTTATGACTACAGAGCCTTTAAAAACTTTGTTATCCAGCACTCAAAGCATTTTATGTTCTTTATTAACATGGGAATGTGTATGATACAATTTTTCTTCTCGTATCTGTTATTGGATATTCAAATCTATAGCAACTGCTTTAACAGTTTACTGAATCAAAATGTTCTGTAGCTCCTGTTTTGTTAGCACAAACCTTAGCAACACTAGCGTAACAGATCTTGAAAGTAAATCTATAAGTATGGTGATATATATTTTACCATATCGCTCACTCCTAACTTAAATGAGATGGATCCCATTTACTGTACACAGAGCAGCCACGCCACTCCAGCTTTCCTTACACCACACCTCTCTAAATGTTGTGAAAAACCAGTTTCCTTTGATCATTTTCTGAGATAAACTGCTCGCACACTTTGATTCAGTCTAAAATCATCCTAACTATGCAGTCTACTTACTAAGCATACGTGCTAATCACAAATAACAGAGTGCCTAGATGTGTTTTCCCAGAAAGACTTATAAGTGCGGATCAGAGGTCATCGCTGAGCCGGTACAAAACCGGAAACAAGTGCGAGATGGTTGCAAGAAGAACAGAGCGACTAACTACCAAACACAAACTTGGATTAAGTGCTCCAAACATGCTAACAAAAGCAAACAGTCAAACTTACTGAGACAAATTATTATCATAATACCTAGTACCACATGTTAAGAGCAGTAATAATAAAGTCATAATAGAGTGATAAGAATATCAGATACCTGTGAGGTATGTTTTTGGTTAGGAATCTACACCAGACAGAATAAAGTACAGCTTCATTAAGTTTATATCATGGTACATACGACAGTGCTGACTGGTCACAAGGTGTTGATTAATATTGCGTAACAGCAGCTCTGGCAGTAGTTCTGGCTGATTTGATGGTGGGCGCTCCACATAACTTGCAGTTGTTGATATGGTGAAGTTTTCTGTAAGGAGATGTTTGTTTAATATTTTTGGAAGGAGCCTCCAGTGTCAGCGCTTTGTAACACTCCGAGATAAAGCCCCACCATGTTAAGGTCTTCAGGACAGACGAGTTTACACTTACGGGTTTGTCAGTAACATGACAAGCTTCAAGAGAGAGACAAAAAAGACAGCCTGACGAGGGAACGACTGTGTATAGCTGCTGTAACGTAAGCGATGAAAGGAACTAACCTGTTTCAACAGCGTCCCGCAACATTACATGCAACTATAAACAGATTAAAAAGTAGGACCTGTAGTTCTGTAATGAATAATAGGCTAAGTAATAAATACTGTAGAAGCTATAAAGGCTCATGATCATCCCTAGGACCGCTATGATCATTGTGAGCGAAAAGGAACGCTCCAGATAAGAGCTTCGGTGTGTTGTGGATGAATCACAGATTTCAGGCACCCCAACATACAGAAATCATTATGATCCACGTGTGTCAAACAGCTCTTATTTAAGGGAATTTAGGTGGTAGTGTCTTATGGAATGAACAACAACTCAACAGCTTTATCAAGGAAGCCGAGTTTCAGCAGGTAGTCGAGTGGTTTTTTTCCCACCCTATTGTTTTACGTCCGTCTCCTCACCTTCACCTTCAGTGTTATTCTTTAAAATCACATGATCCGCAAGCCAGAACAATTCAACTCACTCTTATCGGCTTTTATGTTTTTTTGTTTTTTTTCATTAGCCACTGCAGTTGTGTTTTCAAAGGGAAGGGCTTTACTACTTTGTATTATCTGTGCAACACCTAGACGCATTTGGTCCAAGATAGCCTTCTTTTTGACGGCAGCTATCAGTGAGAAAGCAGTGATGGTAGATATGTCAGAGAGGAATCTTAGATGGTTATCATAAACAGTTTCGCCTTGTATAACACTCAAGTTCTGCTCCATATCAAGGGACGGGACCTTGGTTGAGGTCAGTGTGCTGTACTTTCATCCACTAGCAAGAAAAACCCATTTGGGTTGAGTGTTCTTGCTAATGGGTTATAAGAAATGTCAGATCGACCACACAACATATTGTTATAATGGATACAGTCAAGAAATATTGTCACTATCTAATAGCCATAAATACATTCGAGAAGTATT
This sequence comes from Pangasius sanitwongsei, assembly GCA_037576675.1. Lineage (NCBI taxonomy): Eukaryota > Metazoa > Chordata > Actinopteri > Siluriformes > Pangasiidae > Pangasius > Pangasius sanitwongsei. The sequence continues at coordinate 3,033,742 of CM075022.1, forward strand.
ATAGTATAAAGTATAATATTTCTTTAAAAAGCTATCAAATCAAAAATATGAACCAGTGGAATCAAAAATGGAATCAACCGAATCACTCGAATCAAAAATCAATGAATCGCTGCTTTACTGTAAGCCCAAAGATTCACACGATTATCTCAGCATCCTGATTGTGATGCCAAGCAACATTCTTGGGCTGTTTGTGCTAACGACATGATATTTTTTTTCCTCACTCATTTTCGATACATTGAACACAGCATTGTGTGTGTCATTCTAAAAAAAAAAAACTGCAGTCAGTTTTTCCCGTGGCTTCTTTTGGTTAAAATGATACTGCTCCAGGTAAAAGTAGTGATTTGTATAAATATTCATTAAACATTCAGTGATGATTATATTGTAAACAGTGATAACTGGTTATACTGTATAATTATCATAATATAATATCAGTACATCTTTGTATTATAGAGATTTTACTGACAAAAGACAGGCGTAGGTGGTGTTAAAGAGCCAGATGCTGAAAGCATTTTAAACGCATTGCTTGAATAACAAGACCTCTTTATATCAAGGACAGGAGTGTCAGATGATATTTTTGCCAGCGTGTGTCAGGGATGACTGGATGTGAATCATGAAAACCTGACAGAGCTGTTTAGGTGCGTTGAGCGCTGAGTGAAGGAAACTGTTTCATTGTTAGGTCGCATCCTTGAGCGAAGATGAATAAGACATTCTCAGGAACAGACTTGCAAAACTACACATGTTGGATTATGTTGCTGAGGATTTCAGGGTTAGGGACCTCGCTTAAGGTGGTTCTTAAGGTGGCAGTGCTGGGATTTGAACATACAACCTTTCAGACTCTGGCCTAGAACTTTATCTCTGACACTAATCAGCATTGCCTACTATAGTTAGCATGGAGTTACGAAATAACTGAAGTTTGGGAGAAAGACCATGCCAGAAGCTCCACCATCTTCCTAGTTAACTTGCTCTAAATTCCCATCTTCTTCACCTCCCTGATTCCTGCCTACTATTCAGCTCCCACGCAGATGTCTTCAGTAGGAGAGTCCTGGCTACCTCGTGCAGAGTGAATGCCGCGCAGAACTTTTCCCAACATTTTACAGTTCCACACTCACTCTTCATATGATTTAGCTGAGGGCATGGTCTGCACTCACAAATAAATCGTTATGGGGAGAACTGCTTATGGATCGGTCCTTCTTCCATAACGACGAGGGATGTAAATGAGTACAAATACATTATTCAGATTGAACAGATAATGTGTTCTAAACGAACAGAGATACGAAAATGACTCGGATTATGAAACTGAGTGCTGGAACTGAGGGTGAGGAACTATCAGAGCCAGAATTCACACACCATGCTGACATTTATACTTCTGTGTTTTTTCCCCCCCAGTGTTTTCAGCGGCGTAGTGGTAGGGTTCCAGTTTAGACCACGCCCACTTCAGATTTAAATCCAGACACAGATAAGAATATTTGGAGCATTAAACAGATACAGTGTAGCAATGCTTTACACTCCTAATAAGGTCCCTTTTGATAGACCTAACCCTATGGCATAGTCTGTGATCACATGTGTGTTTGATATGACATCAGATTTCCTCACTGGTTTGGGTTTCATATTACTGGCAGATATTGCATGAGCTAAAGCTCCTAAGTCTAGCTAAAGCTGTAAAAGATATCATTTCTGTAGGTGAATGTAGATGTGCTCTTAAGTTTCATTATTTCTTTATCTTTTATCTTAGCTGTAGCATGTGTAGTGCTACTCTATCATGTAGCACCCTTTTACAGACTGTTAATGCCGGTTGGTTTTTACATTCAAGGGGGTAACATCAAATTGCTTAGCTGATGTTTGCAGGAATCACACCAGACATGAAATTACCTCTTGTATCTTTTAAGAGAGATAACTGAGGAAGTCCTTCCAATCAAATCATCTTGGGCGGATTTAATCAGTAGCATTTTGTGGCTAAACATAGTTGCCTAATAGAAAGGTTAATGGTCATGTGACTTGGAGACTTCGGGATGAGGGCGTTTCCGTCTCCTGTGTGACGACTACCCAACCTGTAAGGTCTTAAAGGCAAGGAATTTACGCCGGAAGAATGCGGCCAACACTTCCTAGGCAGTAGTAGGAATGTGATGGTCATGGAACTCGGGCATGAGGAAGTAAATGTCTCTGCCAACATACAAGCTCTTGCGAGATTTGAGAATTCCTAAAAACAAGGGTTAAAACTGTCAATCTTGACCAGTACCTAGCTGACACATAGACACATGGCCATTTCAGCCTGAGACGTAATTCAGAGGTGTCCTTCGGGTATTCGTCCATGATGCATGAATCACAAAGAAAAAACGAAGCTCTGATGTGTTCCAGTTGTCAAAATAGTTTTCGTGCTCTTCAGGGCTGTCCCGTGTCGGCTGGGAAAGAATAGACCACGTTTAGCTTAAACTGAGTGATTGGACTTGGTCTTAATTGCAATTGAAGCCATTTAGGGAGAGATGTTTATGTTGATTTTATGTGCTAGCATGAAGATATTATGAGTTGGATGTTGTTAGACGACCTTAATGACGTCTGGTAGTGTTTAATGTACACTGTGAAATTTCTCAATTAATCAGTAGCCAAACACAGTGATGCAGAGTCGTGTCATTACTGATTTCAAAAACCTGTTCGTATCAACTTTAAGCCGGTTTTAGACTGTACGAGACGATCCCGATGAAATCCATGTCGGATTTTACTCTTATGATATCCCTGTGGTTTAAGAAAGTTGTGTTTTGTTGATATCATCGATCAGCGCAATGCAGAAAATGGGCTTGCACAAACAAACATTCTTCAACGTGAGCTTGAGGTAATAAGGTCATTTTTTTCTGTCCATCATAATGTTTTGGTTACATTTTGCTTACACCATTACCATTTTTTAGCTGTTCTGCGAGTTTCGTGTCATCTTACTTTGTCCTCCTATTAATGGCTTTTAGATGGGCGTCATAGCAGAAATCACATCTTGAGAATTTAATCGAAGTTTGCTCACGCTGCCAGAGCTTTGCCATCTGGTTGCAGTGGCACTAAATCAGTCACTGGTGAGCATGTCACATTATTCTAAGACCACCGATCTCAATTCGCATCCAAAGAATTCTTTGCGATTTTTGTCCAATAATTATACAGTGTCAAATTCTTTTCTTCCGTATGCCAATTTTTCCACCTCAGCCAAGCAGAATGACTTTCCCCAATATCCTGGCTCTACCATTTAATGAATAATTCCAACATGTGCATTACATAGCCAGATGGAAATCCCACCCCATAATCCTTTTGGTCATTAAAACCCCATCATTCTACCTAGGTGTGTGTGGGTCTAAAACAAATGGCCATTTTCCCAGTTTCCCACTGCCTGTGGATAAAAGGACAGTACGCTAATCGAGGTCGGTTGTGACTCATAGACATCCTCAGATAGTAAGAATAGGGCTTCAGTCTTTGGCTCCCCCATTCAGCCCTCCCACGCTGCCTACAGGGTTGTGACCCCTGACCGAGAATAGCATGCTGGATGGTTTTTGCAAGCGAAGGGGATAGCGATTGGCGTGTCCTTCTGTGATTTGCATTTGTAGAGTGTCCTTTGCTTGTTAGAAGTTTTGGTAAGCAATCTAGTGGTGTGTGTATGGGTGTGTGTGTGTGTTTGTGTGTGTGTGGTGAAGGAATGCTGGGGCTTCAATTCCTAATTAGGATTTGAAAGAGTGTGTCACTATTCTGAGCGTTAGCAGGTCAATGTTGATAAGTTAGTCATCAGTCCATTAGCACCTTATGACATTCATTCTGTTTTGTTTTGTTTTACTTTAAATACGCAAGAGTTGCTGACGTGTTTCTGTACACTGCTATAATTTAATTTGCATGCTTTATTGATGAAGCCCAACGGTTCGTACATTTGACACAAACAGCTTGTGATCCAGACATGTAGGGAGAAAATGTGCACAGAAAGTTGAAACCCAAACCGGTTTGCTCCAGGTGTGCGCCGTAGCCTGGAGCTCTATGTGTGTGTGTGTGAGAGTGAGTGAGAGAGAGAGAGAGAGCATGTGAATGTGTGCGTGTTTGCGTTATCGGAGCTAGTTGAGGGCCTGGCTGTGTTTAGCTTGGCTTGCCTGGCACTGAGATTAACAGCCTCCTGCATTCAAAAGGCTCAGCATACGCAGCTCACATGTTTTCAAGGACACTTATTTGGAAGCTGGGTTGTGATCAGATGATTTATCACCTAGTCATTTTAGTACGCTTGTTGTTTAGTACACTTGTTTCCAACTACACAAATCAAATCAGAAGAACATGAATATGGATAGAGAAGGTGAAGGGCGTAGCGTCAAACATGGACAGATCGGATTAAAAATTACAAACAGTGAGGAACGAATAAGCAAAAAATGGCGTCAAATTGGAATCGAGTTTGTTTTAATATCTAAAATTAACACAGTGCCTAAGATTATACTCAATTTACATTTTGCTTTCTGAACCAGTGACTGCTCTAGACTTTACAAAGTGATTCATTTTGGAATTGAACCAAATTTCTTTCTAAGACGTACTGTATCTGAGCGCGGCATATCTGCCCCCTCCTTTGTTTTAAGAGAATGTCTACAAAGTGAGCTTGATGGATGAATCATCTGTGAATTCTGTACATCTGGTAAGAGTTTGGAGATCTGGAAAAGACATTAGGGGGAGAAAGTAGAAGGGGGGAGGGGTGGAAAAAAAAGAGCGTCAGAGAGCATAGGGCCTTGAGGAACACCCCCAGCATGTGTAGTCCTGTAACTGGAAATCACAACCTGGCAAATCTTAGTGTGTAGGAGAACTGGCAACTTTCGCTTATGACTTGCATAGGGGAATAATGGATTCATACTCTTGATATTTTGTCCATATTGTCTGAAAATCATTGAACGTGATATTGTTTCAGTTGGGGGAAAAAAAAAACCCTCGGGTCTACAGAACACTTCAATCGCTAAAATAATCCAGAGATATATTCCCAGATGTTCGTAAAGCTACCATCTATCACCAACCAATCTTACTATATAAATAATGCTACAACTTTTAGTTCCAGTGAAAAAGGATTAAAATAAGATGCTAGTACCATGGGGAAATAACATTTCATCTCATAAACCAAGCTCTAATCTTCTTTTTCTCCTGTATTAAACCTCCAGTACTTCCATCAGCTGCCATTTGGTTGTCCAGATGCTCAGAGTGTAGCTAGCAGAAACAGGTGTGTAGCTAGCTGAAAAATGCATGATCCTGATTGGTTAATCATGTTTTTCACCATAGCAGCTAGTAGCCAATAAATCACGATTAAACAATCTTGATGTCTGTGGCGGTTATGAACCTTGTATAGCGCAATTAATGCGCAGAACAGTGTTATTTGACGGTAAACCGTGTTTAACGAAACATCTACGAGTCATGAAATATTTCACCTATGCCTGTAATTCAATTCAATTCAATTCAGTTTTATTTGTATAGCGCTTTTAACAATGGACATTGCCACAAAGCGGCTTTACAGAAATAAATGGATTCACAAACTGTATTGTAAATATGCGAATTTATCCTAATGAGCAAGCCAGAGGCGACGGTGGCGAGGAAAAACTCCCTGAGACAATATGAGGAAGAAACCGTGAGAGGAGCCAGGCTCAAAAGGAAACCCATCCTCATCTGCGTGCAACGGATAGTGCGATTATAAATAAATCCCTTCTATTACTGTGTACTATATGGTTATATGATTAACAGATGTAAACTGTAGTGGAGGGGTACGAACCTCATACATTCTTATCGGAAGAATATTTGAGAAAAGTTAATTGATCAAAGTAGTTAGACTACAATGTTATACAGACACTAATGACTCAAAGATGAATCCATGATCCTCTGCAAACACACACTTGCATAACAGAGTTCTGAACAATCCCCCCACCCCCCCTCCTGACTGTGGAAGTATGCCTTTCTTGGCTCTATCTAAGCAGATCAGATCCTTGCATAACATAATCACGTGCCTTACGATTCTCATGCTAAATTGGCACTGCAATAATTATGGGGTTTTTTTCTACGCAAGTATAATAAACGTAGCGACGATGTCTAATGATCGCTCATTTTCCCCGCGCAGCTGTATTTATTATCTTCTGCAATAAATCTTGGATGCCGTCTTTCCATACACGCCATAAAACGATGACCAATTTTTGCAAAAGAAAAAAACCCCACAAAGCTCATGTAATCAAGCCTAATTTCTTTCTCTCTCTCTCTCTCTCTCTCTCTCTCTCTCTCTGTGTATGTGTGTTGTGTCAGACTCTTGGCTGCTGTCTGCATGGCTCCGGATCATTCCGTGCCCGGGGCGAGAGCAGACCCTTTGCCCATTGCAGCATGTGTGTTCGGCTCCTTTTAGTTTATTCAGGCATTTGTTCACATGGGCTGTGATGTGACTTTCCTCAGCTTCAGCTTCAGATACAACAACAAAGGGGAAAGAATGGAGTCCACGTTAATCAGCTAGTAATTAACTTCTCGTTAGAGCGCAGATTTTGGAAATGGTCCTAAAGGCTCTTGCAAGGTTTACACATTTGCGTTTGGCAGATGCTTTTATCCAATGTACCTCTAAGCGGTGTTTGGTCTGGGAGAGAAAGCCCCTGGATTCCCTATCAGCCCTGTTGCCGGGCTGTAAAACCTCTTTATGACAGGAAAGCGAGGGAGAGAAAGTGATGCAGAGAGACAGAGCAAAGTGGAGCGTCTTGCTAGTGGCTCTCTGGTTTTGTCTTTCTCTGCCTGGGTTATTCTTTGACTAGTTTATAGCCGTCTGAAAGGGGACGCGTTAAATCGCTTCTCTGTCTACCAGCTGCGTCATAAAGACCCGTCACCGCCATCACTTCACACTTCGCAGGAGCGAAGTGCATGCTCGGTGTGTCGGCCATAAAGATCGCCTGATAAGGAGCAGTGTCTCTCCACCACATTATGAATCATGTTGCTGTTCCTGCAGCTTGACTTCATGGTTTTTAAAATTGACTGTAGACATTTTTATTGATTATTGGAACAGACATGGCGGTGAACTTGCTGTATAACTGCTCAGCGGTTATATATTATTTATATTAGTGTATACATTTTTTTTTCCTCATTTAGGGTCCAATCACCTTGCTTGCTAAGCGTTGTCCAAATAAGTTTGACCATTTTTAAAAAATGACAACGTCCTCTTGCTCTCTCATTTCCTGGTATAGGAAGTCATTTGTTAAAGAAGGGAAGGAAGACATAAAGGAAATGGCATCCAATGCAAAAGAAAGCGAGGCTGATTTATTAGCTGGCTATTTCTTCTGCTCAATGTGAAAGTGGATGACGAGTCAAAGCCCTAATATTACCTCTGCTGTGCATACCGTATATGTATATGCTCAGAAAAATGAATTTGCTCTGTGTGCATGGGGGTGCGATTCTCACCCTCTGTGACAGTCATTTCATGAGAAAAGCCCCTGATTTCAAGTAACAGGTAAAGCGTTTGTATACTGTACATGCTTCATCCTGAGGCTGATGGGAGCCTGAACGCAATGTAGCATTTGATGCCAAGTTTGATTACTTCCATCAAAGCCTTCACTATCACATCCTTGAGATTTCTGTTTGAACATGTTTGATACCCACAGCATTCTGTGCCCTTTCCAATAAATTGTATTTAAAAACTTGGCTTATCGCATCTATAGAACAATGACTGATAAATTTTACTGCTGTGTTTTTATGCCTGTTGCACAGCTGCAGGGTGGTTTTTGGCAAGCTCAGCTTCATACTTCACCCTCTGACCTGGAATCAGCTGCTTACCCAAAATGCAGAGGCACCGACATCTAAGGTTTAGCCGTAGTATTTCTGACTTTTGACCCCTTTCTACGCCGATACGCGAGCCAAGAAGACAACTGAAAAAGATAAAGCAGCGGTCAAAACAAAAGGGAATAAAATTCACCTGGCACAAAAGCCTATTGTTTGAAAGGGAAGGGACACGGGAGACATGAAAGACATTTGCCTCTGGAAGCGGTTATTTTTGCTTCATGCTGATTTTATCAAGATGAAGTTTGTCTTGTGAATTTGCAAGCCTCACATGCAGGCCTCTGCAAATGCCTTCTTCATGATTTTACCATCGTGAAATAGAATGTGCACCAGATTTGAATAATATTGCATGTATTTAATGTATAAGAATAGCCAAAATATGTGTGCAGGTTTCATAATTCAAGTCTAGGAGGTACTCTAGTCGGGGGGGGGACTTAGAGTACTTCAGTTTGTTCATTTGGGGGAACGCAAGGATTTTTCTGTAGAACCTGAAGGAACAAGGATTTGTCTTATTTTTTTTATTTTTTTTTTAGAAAAGATTTAGCATGCTAAAACCTTTGACCCATCCAAGGAATACTTGAGAAACCTTTCTTCATTATTCATTCATCTTGTTTGGTGATGTTGAACCTCTCGAGATTGAGCCTGTGAACTTGATAAAACTTGATTCCCACCAATCTGTTCCACTTGCACTCCACTGCACTAAACCTTTGCAGCTGCAATCACCACTGAATGGCTTCGGCCAGAGATAACATTCGTATTAATTGGTGTGATATCAGAAATAGCACTTGTTCGAGGTTTTTGACAGTCAGCTCCTTTGAAAACCTGGTTTCTACAAGTTGCATTGGATAAAACCATCTCCTCAAGGAACAAATGTACACACGTAGCCCTCACGGCTCTGAGATCTGCAGTGAAGTGGCTTGGAAAAGGGGAGTGTTTTGCTCAGCCTACACACCAGCGATTGCGACAGCCGTCTGAGTTATGACCTCGGGGTTAAGCAGTAGGTGTGAAAGTTAACGTCATCAGATAAGATAAAGCGGGCGAAACAAAGCAGGGTGACCGGGGCGGATCAAATCAAAGTTATATAAACACTTGTTTCCTTCCCTCCTTGAGCCAATGGCCTTTCAAGTTGTAAACCATCAGTGAGTAGAGATACTGCGACGGAATGAGCCGGAACGCCTCGAGCGTGGCTCTGTTGAATTCTGATAAACTCGAAAAGCCTAAGGTTAATGAAGCAGAACTTTGGTGTGAAGGTGTTTTACCAGTAACTGGTTTACAGAATATTTATGAATAATGGAGAACAATGAAGCAAACATCACAGATGGCATATCTCAGCATATTTAGCCACATATGTTCTGACTCTGTTAGCATTCATGGAGAAGAGTTCTTGATTGATTCCAAGGGATTTACACTGTCTAAGTAAGAAATAAAACACTTAGTGGTGTTATGTTCTAGGAAAATAATCAGCAGAGTTGCTGATACCTTAACTTAAACCAGAGTAATTTGCCAACGTTTACAATGTTTTATATATTAAAGATGCCATCCTTTTTTATCCATTTATAGTTACATTTAGTGTTTTGGAACATAAGCAAAACAACCTAGGCGAGTTCTAATCACCTCCATTATAGCAGCTATAAACAGTCATTTCCTCGCCAGCTTCTTTTTTTATCTTCCTTAAAGTTAATAATACAAAGAAATGCAGCTTGTCACGTTGCAGAGAAAACACAAATAAACATAAACCTGTGATTTTTTTTTTCTTTGCAGATGGCAGTACAATCAGTGTTGCTGTTCTAGCACTGGCTGTCCTTTCTAGGATTTGTTTAAGATTTACAAAACTACACAGAAAAAAAAAGGAAAGATATGAAAGAACTGTCGAAATCCTGCTTCAGGCTATCTGTCCCATAAATTCAGCGTGCCGAGATTTACTCTAAAGCCCAGTGTGATGGCTGTGTTTAAAAAGTAATAAAGTGTCCACAAAAGGCTGACACTGTTGGTTAACCAGACGGCCTTCTGTACTAAATCAGCTTCCTCAGTCTCTCTTATGGCTCTCTTTCTGAAATGGCGGATATCTGACACCCATAAGTCGCTCATTGCTCCTGAACAGAGGCTCTTTGAGCGCTACCTCGACGAAGGCTCCCTCTGCCCGGCCTTCATTATGGCCGCTTTTAGCAGCGCAGACCTTGTCCTACATTTGCGCTGATCCCTGTTGCAGATTAGACGTGCTTGACTTTTCCTTTTTTTCTCCTCTTTCTTTCTGTCTTCAGTATTCTCCCCCCCGCCGGCGAGATTTGAGGGAAACCCTGTAATTTTTCACTTTGCTTTTGCATGATTAGGTAATTGCTTTCTGTAACAGGGATGGCAGTTTAACACCGCAGCACACAATGGCAGCAGGAGGGCCAAGTGTGTGATTATAACACACCGCCTTGTCAAAGTGCTGCCTCGGGGGCACATCGTACACTGATATTATCTCCACACACACACACACACACACACACACACACAAAGCAAAAGCCACTGCTTTCCTACCCTCTTAGCTGTAGTTCTTCCCCACTCAGACTTATGCTAATATTGTCTTGCTAGGTGTATCTCTCCATTTATTTATTTATTTTCTGAAGAAAATGTGTTTTTTTTTTTTCATTTCCCTCAGCTGTGTGTGTGTGGTGTGGTGGTTCAGATAACGTCTTGATTCTCAGCCAGCGTTCCACCGTCTTTGCAACGTAGCCGTGCTAAAAGACCCGCACGGCTCAACATTCTGACTCACTCATAAAACAAAAAATAAAATAAAAAAAAATCATCTTCAAACCTGTCTTTCCTCAACAGTTCAGGATTTTAAGAAGTGAAGGGTGCTAGCTTGACAAATTAGCAAGGTGTAAAGTGACAGGTGTTAGCTATGTTAACATAATGCTCTTTTAAATCTTTATCACTTCCTGTACCAAATCTTATCATGAATTTTTCTCCTAAGTGGTTGCTAAGCTTGGAAATTTAGCACTGTTCCATTGCACCACTTAGCCATGTCAGAATTTCCAGGAATACTTCAGTCTTCATATTTAGCTGAATGTTACTCTGTAACAAACATATTCAGTAGTCCATTCAGAGCATATTTGTGTCTATTTCTAATAACACCTATTGCTACGTCACTAGCTCTTGCTAAGCAGCTAGTCCTACTGCACTTTTTGGCTACAGCAGAAATTAGCTTCAGCATAGAGGTTGCAGGGTTGATCGAATCTGATAAGCGCATCTCTAAAGATTTTACTAAAAGGCTTTGCATGGAAAAATGTTCGGCTCTTCTAGAGTCACGCTAAATTACCTGTTATTTGTATTTATCATGTTCTTAATCCTCATTACTGTTCGGGTCGCTGCTGGCTATCTTGCATGAACAGTTTGAACTCTTTATGTCTGGTTTTGTGCATCTGGCACCAAGTCTCTACATAATTCTGCAGTAGTTAAGGGGAGTCCTGGCGTCGCGCCATAATCAATCTCAAAGTTTGAGCAGGAATAGCTGGAGGCTAGGGCCACTGCCAAACTCATCTGCTGATTTTTCCAAACGAGGCGTCAAGAATTAAACACCTGTAAATGGCGGAGTTTTGCCGATGCCGTGAGCTGAGTGATTGTCTAGCACCTGTGTGGTGTGTTTTGTTGGTGGCGCGGTGTTTGTTTATCTTACTGACTTTTAAATGCTGGTGATGGAGACGTGATCAAAATTTGCTAGGGAGAGAAGTTCAACCATGGCAAGAGAATGTTAAACAGTAACAGTGAAACTGCTACGTAGGTACTCGGTATTGATCAGTATTTTTTTTTCCCTCTCTGTTTCAGAAACCTGAGCCACAACATGCTGACGGCAGTCGATACGGACATCCTCTCCAATCTGCCCAACCTTAAAGAAGTGTGAGTAGAAATCTGCATCTTCGAGCTATCTCTAGGCACAGTGTATGGAACATAACATCTAGACCAAGATCTGTCCAACTCCAGTGTGAAATTGACTGAAATCAGACCATGAAACTTTTTTTTATTTTTTTTTTAATTTTCCATGAACACAAAATCTAAACATTACAATCTGAGTTCTCATAACTGATCTAAGATCAGTGTAAAAGCCCAAGCCCAGTGGGTATCTACCCATTTCCGAGTGTATGTTAGGCCACAGAAAAGGACCTAAAAACGTATTTTCTAAACCACTGGACGAATAAATGAAAGGTCTAAATAAATTCATGTCATTTATATTTTAATTTATAATCATTTTGTTACATAATACAAATTGTGTCATAAAAGTGATTCTTTGTTGCTGAATCTCAAATCGTGCCTACTGGACAGACTGTATATATACCACAACACCTATATATATACATATATATATATATATATATATATATATATATATATATATATATATATATATATATATATATATAT